>CM076578.1:482520474-483056042 GCA_034641835.2 Pinus albicaulis
GCAACGATTAATTATGGGCGGCGTTGGCGCCCCTTTTAAGGTACAGGGGGTCCAATGTTGTGATACAAAATAAACAAGATAATCAGGCTCCACACCCAACAATCTCCCACTTGGAGACTGATTGTAGAAACTCCACCGCTGCTTCATTTACTGGACAATGACTCCTCTTAGGACCTGGCTATTCCTCATCTTCATCGTCATCCTTGAAGACCAATTGAAACTGAGCACATTCTCAGTTTCTCCCTGGTTACAACTTTTGTTAGCATATCTGCAGGATTCTGGCTAGTGTGTATCTTTTCCAGCTTCAACTCTCCATCTTCCAATACAGACCGTATGAAATGGTACTTGAGATGTATGTGTTTAGTCCTGGAATGAAATGTTGAGTTCTTTTCAAGATGAATAGCACTTTGGCTATCACTGTATAGCGTGCCCATATCATGCTTCTTACCCAATTCATCCATAAACCGTTGTAACCAAATCATTTCTTTACTAGCCTCTCTAACAACAACATACTCTGCTTCTATTGTTGAAAGTGCAACAACACTTTGGATTTTTGAAACCCAACTGACAGCTTTTACACCTACACTAAATACATATCCTGTAGTGCTCCTCCTGTTATCTCTGTCACCTGCCATATCTGCATCAACATATCCATGTAGAGCAATTTTTGAACCATCAAAGCATAATGCTTGCTTTGTGGTACCTCTCAAATATCTGAGAATCCATTTTACTGCCATGCAATGTCCTTTTCCTGGATTATTCATGTACCTTCTTACAACTCCCACTGCATGTGCAATATAAGGCCTTGTGCAAACCATTGCATACATTAAGCTTCCAACTACTGATGCATATGGAACTTTAGACATATAATCCATGTCTTCTTGGGTCTTTGGGCACATCTCCTTACTAAGTTTGAAATGGCTAGCAAAAGGGGTACTAACTGGTTTTGCATTGTGCATATTAAATCTTTTCAACACCTTTTCTATGTACTCATACTGAGACAGTGTTAATTTGTGATTTTTCCTATCTGTAGTTATCCTCATAGCAAGGATTTGTTTTTCAGCTCCCAAATCCTTCATTGCAAATGAATTTGCAAATTTTCTTTTGAGCACATTAATTTCCTACATGTTAGATCCTGTAACAAGCATGTCATCTACATACAATAACAATATAATATAGCTGCCATCAATTTTCCTTTTTAGATAAACACAAATATGAGAGTGACATCTAATATAACCTTGTTCAGACATAAACTTGTCAAATTTTAGATACCATTGCCTTGGAGCCTGTTTTAAGCCATACAGGCTCTTCTTTAACCTGCACACCAATTTTTCTTTCCCTTTTACCTCATATCCTTCTGGTTGTTGCATGTATATCTCTTCCTCCAAATCTCCATGGAGAAATGTTGTCTTTCCATCTAACTGTTCAAGATGTAAATCTTCCGCTGCTACAAGACTTAAGATAGTTCTGATTGAATTCATCTTAACAACAGGAGAAAATATTTCATCAAAATCAATACCTTTCTTCTGTGCAAACCCCTTCACCAGAAGTCTAGCTTTGTACCTCTGTTTTCCTCCATCTTCTTCCTTCAGCCTGTAAACCCATTTATTCTGCAATGTAGTTTTACCTGCAGGCAACCTGACTAAGTCCCAAGTCCGGTTATGCATTAAGGAGTCCATCTCTTCTTCCATGGCTAGCTCCCACTTCTTCCTGCTTTCAACCTGCATTGCTTCTTCATAACATTCAGGTTCACCAGAATCAGTCAACAATAAATAATATAATGAAGGAGAGTATCGTTCAGGGGGTCTACTTATCCTGGTAGATCTTCTAACACCACTTTCAGGTGTTTGAGGTGCATGTTGCTGTTGTGGTGGTTGCTGCTGTTGTGGTTGTTGATTATTATTATTTTCAGGCACCTTTACTTTTTCAATTATCTCATCAAGAACTGTGTATTCCTTGCTTTCTTTTTCCTGTTTCTTTTCCTGCAACTGATTCTTATACAAGACCTTTTCATTGAATATTACATCTCTGCTCCTAATGATTTTGTGATTTTCATAATCATATAAGCGATAACCAAAATCATTGACACCATATCCAATAAAGGTACATTTCTTTGATTTTGCCTCAAGCTTTGTTCTATTTTCTTTATTAATATGGACAAAGGCCTCACAGCCAAAAGGCTTTAAAAAAGAGTAGTTTACCTTTTTACCTGTCCATGCTTCCTCTGGAATACCACCATCCAAGGAACTTGAAGGCCCTATGTTTATTAGATAAACAACAGTATCTACAGCATCTGCCCAAAATTGTAAAGGAAATCCCGCATGCAATCTCATGCACCTTGCACGCTCCATGATTGTTCTGTTCATCCTTTCTGACACACCATTTTCTTGTGGTGTTCTTGGAACTGTCTTCTCTCTACGAATTCCATGCTCTGAACAGTACCTATCAAACTCTTTGCTACAATATTCACCTCCATTGTCTGATCTGAGACACTTCAACTTCTTTCCCGTCTCAATCTCAACCAAAGCTTTCCATTTCTTGAAAGTATCAAATACATCAGATTTATTTTGAATACAATAAATCCAAGTTTTTCTAGTTGCATCATCAATAAACGTAACATAATAGCGAGAGCCACCGAGAGATGATACCTTAGCAGGTCCCCATACATCTGTATGCACAAGCTCCAATTTTTCGCTCTTCTTTTCTTTCCCAACTCTGAGAAATCTGACTCTCTTCTGTTTTCCATAAATGCAATTCTCACAGAAATCCAAATCAACATTCTTCAAACCTGGCAACAAATTTCTTGAGTGAGGAATTTTCATCCCCTTCTCACTCATGTGTCCGAGCCTATGATGCCATAATGCTGCATCTTCTCCTTTGGAAGTTAAAGCATTAACAGAGTTAGAAATACCATTGCATAAATACAATGTACCAACCTTTTTGCCTTTTGTTATTACCAGGGCTCCTTTGGTGACCTTCGGAGTTTTATCTGTGAAATTTGTCACACAACCTTCACCACCTAACTGCCCTGTTGAAATCAGATTTTTCTTCAGATCTGGAACATGCCTTACCTCCTTTAGTAGCCATTGGTTTCCATTCTGTTGTTTTACAAGAACTTTACCCATTCCAACAATTTTACAGGTTTTATCATCACCCAAACGAACTTGTCCAAAATCTCCTTGAACATAGTCATGAAAATATTTCTTATCAGGTGTGGCATGGAATGAAGCCCCCGAATCTACAACCCAAGAATCAGTAACATTTTCGAAAGAAAGAATCAAAGCATCTTGTAACACATCACCTGTCACATTTGCTTCATGATTGTTTTCTTGCTGTGTGTCTCCTTCTTTTCCCTTCCGAGATCTACAGTCTTTATTTAGGTGTCCTTTCTTTCCGCAATTCCAGCACACTATCCCCGATATGGACTTGGATCTGCCTTTCCTTGATTTACTGCGATATCCCGAGCTCTTTCCTCTTTCCATTCTTCTTCCCCTAGACTCTGCACTCAAAGCATTACCCGATGTCTCACCGGAGCTTTTCCGTCGCATTTCCTCGCTAAGGATAGCACCGACAACATCATCAAAATTTAAAGTACTAGATCCGGAGACAGAGTTACTAATGGCCATAACCAAACCATTCCATCTTTCTGGTAATGAGCATAAGAATAACAAAGCTCTAACTTCATCATCAAAGTTTACCCCTACAGAACTTAACTGACTGGTAACTGTATTAAATTCATTTAAATGGTCTGCAACAGATCCACCTTCCGACATCTTCATGTTAAATAGTCGTTTCATAAGAAATACCTTGTTTGATGCCGAGGGTTTTTCATATAGTTTTGCCAACATCTACATCAAACCCTCTGTTGTTGTTTCCTTCAAAATATTGAAGGCAAATGACGCCGCAAGGCACAACCGTATTGTTTTAAGTGCCTTTCTATCGAGAATGTTCCATTCCTCATCTATCATGGTCGTCGGCATCTTTGTTTTTCCGCTCAGTGTAGTTATAGATATTTCTGATACAGATAATCTTCCATCTGCATCTTCCACAGCGGGAAGTTTTGGCTGTTAAATTTCTCGACCCTAAACTTACCATCTTCTGCCATTGCTCCCACTCGAACCAAGAACCCTTCTTTCCTGCGAGGCTATCAGCCAAATATACCTTCGGCTCTTATACCAGTTGTTAGAAAATTATATATTACAGAGCAATGCAATACATAAAATATGTGAAAATACAAGCACACAAAACACATAAAACCAGAGAGACACAGTTATACGTGGTTCACCCAGTTTGGGCTACTTCCACCCTGAACAGCCAGTCCTTCCCTTCTATTATCCACTGTAATATCCTTTGTTCTCTCACAGTCTCCCTCTCTGTTTTTCACTCTGAGAATGCACATACAATACACAGCCGCAATACAATACCCTCATAAAAATTAGGGGTTGCCTTCTAGGGCAAGAAACCCTAATCTAAACATAACTTCTACGATCAAATCATTTGCCTATGAATGGCCCAGATTGACTAGAAATTACTATACTTTTACAAGGCAATTTTACATCTGTTTTTAGCTTCGGGGGCGCTGCCCACGAAAGCCCCCGCCAGGGGGGGTCTCCGAAAAGCGTTGCCGGCCCCCCTGGACACCCCACGGCAGCGATTAATTACAGGCAGCATTGCCGCCCCTTTTAAGGTACAGGGGGTCCAATGCTGTGATACAAAATAAACAAGATAATCAGGCTCCTCACCCAACAATCTCCCACTTGGAGACTGATTGTATCAAGTCCACCACTGCTTCATTTTCTGGGCAATGACTCCTCTTAGGACCTGGCTATTCCTCATCTTTATCGTCATCCTTGAAGACCAATTGAAACTGAGAACATTCTCAGTTTCTCCCTGGTTACAACTTTTGTTAGCATATCTGCAGGATTCTGGCTATAGTGTATCTTTTCCAGCTTCAACTCTCCATCTTCCAATACTGACCGTATGAAATGGTACTTGAGATGTATGTGTTTAGTCCTGGAATGAAATGCTGAGTTCTTTGCAAGATAAATAACACATTGGCTATCACTGTATAGCGTGCCCATATCATGCTTCTTAGCCAATTTAGCCATAAACCGTCATAACCAAATGATTTCTTTACTAGCCTTTGTAGCAGCAACATACTCTGCTTCTGTTGCTAAAAGTGCAACAACACTTTGGATTTTTGAAACCCAACTGACAGCTGTTCCACCTACAGTAAATACATATCCTGTAGTGCTCCTCCTGTTATTTATGTCACCTGCCATATCTGCATCAACATATCCCTATAGAGCAATGTTTGAACCACCAAAGCATAATGCTTGCTTTGTGGTACCTCTCAAATATCTGAGAATCCATTTTACTTCCATCCAATGTCCTTTTCTTGGATTATTCATGTACCTTCTTACAACTCCCACTGCATGTGCAATATCAGGCCTTGTGCAGACCATTGCATACATTAAGCTTCCAACTGCTGATGCATATGGAACTTTAGACATATAATCCATGTCTTCTTGGGTCTTTGGGTACATTTCCTTACTAAGTTTGAAATGGCTAGCAAAAGGGGTACTAACTGGTTTTGCATTGTGCATATTAAATATTTTCAACACCTTTTCTATGTACTCATACTGAGACAGTGTTAATTTGTGATTTTTCCTGTCTGTAGTTATCCTCATACCATGGATTTGTTTTGCAGCTCCCAAATCCTTCATTGCAAATGAATTTGAAAATTTTATTTTGAGCACATTTATTTCCTACATGTCAGATCCTGCAACAAGCATGTCATCTAAATACAATTACAATATAATATAGCTGCCATCAATTTGGCTTTTTAGATAAACACAATGATGAGAGTGACATCTAGTATAACGTTGTTCAGACATAAACTTGTCAAATTTTAGATACCATTGCCTTGGAGCCTGTTTTAAGCCATACAGGCTCTTCTTTAACCTGCACACCAATTTTTCTTTCCCTTTTACCTCATATCCTTCTGGTTGCTGCATGTATATCTCTTCCTCCAAATGTCCATGGAGAAATGTTGTCTTTACATCTAACTGTTCAAGATGTAAATCTTCCGCTGCTACAAGACTTAAAATAGTTCTGATTGAATTCATCTTAACAATAGGAGAAAATATTTCATCAAAATCAATACCTTTCTTCTGTGCAAACCCCTTCACCACAAGTCTAGCTTTGTACCTCTGTTTTCCTCCATCTTATTCCTTCAGCCTGTAAACCCATTTATTCTGCAATGTAGTTTTTCCGGCAGGCAACCTGACTAAGTCCTAAGTCTGGTTATGCATCAAGGAGTCCATCTCTTCTTCCATGGCTAGCTCCCACTTCTTCCTTCTTTCAACCTACATTGCTTCTTCATAACATTCAGGTTCACCAGAATCAGTCAACAATAAATAATATAATGAAGGAGAGTATCGTTCAGGGGGTCTACTTATCCTGGTAGATCTTGTAACACCACTTTCAGGTGTTTGAGGTGCATGTTGCTATTGTGGTGGTTGCTGCTGCTGTGGTTGTTGATTATTATTATTTTCAGGCACCTTTACTTTTTCAGATATCTCATCAAGAACCACGTATTCCTTGCTTTCTTTTTCTTGTTTCTTTTCCTGCAACTGATTCTTATACAAGACCTTTTCATTGAATATTACATCTCTGCTCCTAATGATTTTTTGATTTTCATAATCATATAAGCGATAACCAAAATCATTAACACCATATCCAATAAAGGTACATTTCTTTGATTTTGCCTCAAACTTTGTTCTATTTTCTTTATTAATATGGACAAAGGCCTCACAACCAAAAGGCTTTAAAAAAGAGTAGTTTACCTTTTTACCTGTCCATGCTTCCTCTGGAATACCACCATCCAAGGAACTTGAAGGCCCTCTGTTTATTAGATAAACAATGGTATCTCATTGTCTGTACCCAAAATTGTAAAGGCAATCCATGCGATCATGCACCTTGCATGCTCCATGATTCTTGTTCTGTCCTTTCGACCACCATTTCTTGTGGTGTTCTTGGGTATCTTCTCTAATAATTCCGTATCTTGAAGAGTATATCAAACTCTTTCTCTTTGTTGCAATATACACCTCCATTTTCTAATGCGAGACACTTCAACTTCTTTCTGTGTCAATCTCCTTCGACTTTCCCATTTCTTGAAAGTGTCGAATACATCAATTTGTTTGAATACAATAAATCCCGAGTTTTCTGATTGCATCATCGATAAAAGTAACATAATATTGAGAGCCACCAAGAGATGATGCCGAGCGGTCCTGTTGCTCTGTATGCCTGACTCTAATTTTTCGCTCTTCTTTTCTTTCCCAACTCTGAGAAATCTGACTCTCTTCTGTTTTCCATAAATGCAATTCTCACATAAATCCAAATCAACATTCTTCAAACCTGGCAACAAATTTCTTGAGTGAACAATCTTCATCCCCTTCTCACTCATGTGTCCGAGCCTATGATGCCATAATACTGCATCTACTCCTTTGGAAGTTAAAGCATTAACAGAGTTAGAAATACCATTCCATAAATACAATGTACCAACCTTTTCGCCTTTTTCTATTACCAGGGCTCCTTTGGTGACCTTCCAAGCTTTATCTGTGAAAGTTGTCACACAACCTTCACCGCCTAACTGCCCTGTTGAAATCAGATTTTTCTTTAGATCTGGAACATGCCTTACCTCCTTTAATAGCCATTGGTTTCCATTCTTCTTTTTTACAAGAACCTTACCCATTCCAACAATTTTACAGGGTTTATCATCACCCAAATGGACTTGTCCAAAATCTCCTTGAACATAGTCATGAAAATATTTCTTATCAGGTGTGGCATGGAATGAGGCCCCTGAATCTACAACCCAATAATTAGTAACATTTTCGAAAGAAAGAATCAAAGCATCTTGTAACACATCACCTGTCACATTTGATTCATGATTTTTTTCTTGCTGTGTATCTCCTTCTTTCCCCTTCTGAGATCTACAGTAGTTCTTTAGGTTTCCTTTCTTTATGCAATTCCAACACACTATCCCCGATTTGGACTTGGATCTGCCTTTCCTTGATTTACTTCGATATCCTGAGATCTTTCCTCTTTCCATTCTTCTTCCCCTAGACTCTGCACTCAAAGCATTACCCGATGTCAAATCGGAGCTTTTCCGTCGCATTTCCTCGCTAAGGATAGCACCGACAACATCATCAAAATTTAAAGTACTAGATCCGGAGATACAATTACTAATGGCCATAACCAAACCATTCCAGCTTTCTGGTAATGAGCATAAGAATAACAGAGCTCTAAATTCATCATCAAAGTTTACCCCTACAGAACTTAACTGACTGGTAACTGTATTAAATTCATTTAAATGGTCTGCAACAGATCCACCTTCCGACATCTTCATATTAAATAGTCATTTCATAAGAAATACCTTGTTTGATGCCGAGGGTTTTTCATATAGTTTCGCCAACGTCTGCATCAAACCCTCTGTTGTTGTTTCCTTCGAAATATTGAAGGCAACTGACGCCGCAAGGCACAACCGTATTGTTTTGAGTGCCTTTCTATCGAGAATGTTCCATTCCTCATCTATTATGGTCATCGACATCTTTGTTTTTCTGCTCAATGGTAGGTATAGATCTTTCTGATACAGATAATATTCCATCTGCATCTTCCACAGCGAGAAGTTTTGGCCGTTAAATTTCTCAACCCTAAACTTACCATCTTCCACCATTACTCCCACTCGAACCAAGAACCCTTCTTTCCTGCGAGTCTATCAGCCAAATATACCTTCGGCTCTGATACGAGTTGTTAGAAAATTATATATTACAGAGCAATGCAATACATAAAATATGCGAAAATACAAGCACACAAAACACATAAAACCAGAGAGACACATATATACGTGGTTCACCCATTTGGGCTCCCGATCACCGTGACCAGTCCTTCCTTCGTGTCCGGCTAAATGAAGAACACAACCTACGGCCGTCTGTTGTATTGTCTTTGTTCTCTCATTCTCCCTCTCTGTTTCTCGCCTCGAGAATACACATACAATACATAACCGCAATACAATACCCTCGCAAAAACGAGGGTTGTCTGAGCAATCCTAATCTAAACATATGCCGTCGGATCATTGCTGTAAAACGACGGATTATTAAAATTATATGCTTTTCTGAGGTAGTTTTGCACATCTTGTTTTAACCGGGGCACTACCCCCAAAAGCCCCCCTTCGGCGGACTCATGCCTGGACCCCCCACGGTAGCGATTAATTACGGGCGGCGTTGCCGCCCCGTTTAAGTTACAGGGGGTCCAATGCTGTGATACAAAATAAACAAGATAATCAGGATACACACCCAACAAAAATGATATGCAATGAATCTTTCCTCCAATGATTCCCTCCAAGTGCAAGATAGCAAAGTGTACTTCATGAGAAAATGGAAGGTACAAATGGTGATCTCTTTGTTTCTCAATGGCCTCCTCAAGGTAGGAGTGATGATGAACATGGGGAATATTATTCCTAATGAGTGACTTCCATACCCATGCTATCATCCAAATGAAGTGAGCCAATCTAGTTAGCTCAAAAAGATCCTCAGCCCCTGGTTCAGACAATGTGATGGGGCTACATGGAGAGATTGGATCCTCCCACCCAAGTGGTTTCTCTCTCCATTTATGATAAGTATGGGGCTGTTTCTACTCTTGGGCTGAAGTATTATGTCCTTCAAGAGTGGCCCAAGCTATGCCACCAAACAAATGAACCATGAAGTTCCTCCTCCAAAAACTCAACTTCTCCAAATGGCTTCTCCCACATGAAGAAAAGAGATGTAGTTTGACAATCATGGACTGCCCATTGCTTCTCCTGAAACATGCATCATGCAATGTAGGGAAAATTATACTCCCAATGGGCATCTTAAACTCATATCCCACTCTCCAAACATAGCTTCCCATAAGCATAAACATATCAGCAATATATGGAAGCATAATACAATAAAAGCAAGTTACCAAATGACAACCAGAGAGTGAATCATAGTTCCTCTCACAGAACCAGCGCAGTGCATCCTTGGCCTGCATCAAATCAAACAAGAACAAGTGCTCTTCCAGCCACTTGTTTTCTACCACAATCATATTACAAAATATAAACATGAAGGTACAAAGTGGTGTCAATGGTGCACACCAAAAATCATGTGGCTTCCCCCACAAACCACCAATGAGATAGCCAATATTAGTGCTAAAAAAGGCTGCAAATACATTATTATACAATATGAAAGAAAGAAAAACTCTTCTTGATACATCATGTTGCTCAAAAAAGGAAGAGACGTACAATAAAAAATATGAAATTATACCTCCTCCATCATGCACTTGAGAACTTGAGCTGAAATGGCTCAACTGGAATTTCTCCCTCACCTCTAATGAGTAGGGAAGTGGCTATGACCTCCTCTTCATTACCATCCGGGCTATGCATATCTCCATATGCTGAAATATGTCATACTGGCTGCCCTCCCAACTGAACTCCTCCATCAAATGGAAATATGCATCAAGGTACATAGAATAGAAGTCCTCATGTGTTGCATGTAGCAGCTTCTCCTTGAGACTAGAATATCTATTCAAGAAGATCCTGCCATAGGAATAGATGACCACATCATCCACCATGTATCTATCATCTCCATCCTGGTCATCAAGAATCATGCATGTACCAAGATCCTTGGAGTACTCTACCAAGAGTTGAGACCTCCAATAGGGATCAATCCTCCCAAGAGACAACACTGGTGATCTAGCATATGAAGCTCTCCTCATGTTGCTGCCTACTACTTTGACATCCACCATGCCAAAGTCATCCTCCAAACTCATCAACTCATTGGAATCCAAGAATGGTGAGCCAAGAGGCAAGATGTCTCTCACCAAATCTAAATCCGGTGGCCTCCCAGCTGGAATGCCTCCATGTAATGAGACATCAAAATCTGAAGTGGACTGCATGTATGAGTGGACTGATTTGCCCCTCTCTTCTCTGTGTAGTGCAATCTTCTTCCTTTGTGCATAAACTTTATGAAATAGATAAGAGTGAATTCTCATCATCCACTCATGTTGATCCTTCTTCTCTTCTTCTTTTTCTAATTGTACAACACTGGTATTCCTTCTCTACTCATCATCTTCATCAATATGTAAGAATGCCTCATCATCAATGAGAGACCCTAGATCTTGGTCATCCCTCGAAGGAGGTATCTCCACGTCATCACAAGTGGAATAAGGCCCTTCATAAGATGGGGATATTTCCCTTAGAAAGCCATCATACATGTTCTTATCCCCTTTAGAAATAAGAAGGGGAGTTGGTTGCATGGTCTCCTCCAATGCATGCAAAGTGTTTGTTGTTTTGATACATAATGGTTCACATTGATTTTCATCAAATTTATTCATAAATCCCTTAGTGATTTCATCATGTGCTTTCACATTTGTATGATAACAAGAAATATAATTTTGAAACCACCCATCATGAGCCATACCTTTGAGTTGTAGCGCTGCTACTCTAATGGCCTCATCTTCTTCCTCCATTCTCCTTGCAATGAATGTGGGCAATGTACTGCGCTGTGGATCTACATGTGTGGCTAAATTCTCACACTCCTCATGACAATAGCTAGGGCTTGCTTCATCTCCAAACCATTTTTGAAATCTTCTGCAATATTCCCTTTCTATCTCCTTGAAATTTTCTGTGATGGCCTCCATAGTTTGAAAAAGGAGCTGGGAGATCTCCTCTTCCGTCATTCTTCTTCCTCCTATCTCTCTTGACAAGAAAGGAGGCATGTTCCAACGTTGTATGTCACTTTTTGTGGATGAATGATCACACAGATTGTAATGAATTATAGGGATTTTAAGATCAAAGGGATCTGCATGACCTCCCTTCTCCATTCCCCTAATTTCTTCTTTTAGTACATGAAGAGTTTCTGAAAACTCTTCTCTCTGGAGTCTTTCAGAAAATGGGTTCAGTCCCTTCTCCTCTGTGTCTTAAATGTAGCCAGACTTCTCCATCAGAATTGTCTTGCTTCTTCTCTCTATCTTCTTGAAATATTGATCTCACAGGCAAAGCCATAGATCATGCTCTGATACCACTGTAATGTTCCAAATCTGGAATTTTCTGCAACAAATAGAATACCTTAAGGTATTCCAAAGTTGGAGAGGTAGATATATGTCTGATAAAAGATGTATAACCACTTTTCCTTCAATATTATGTGCATCATAAACTTTATAAAGTAATTTATAAGCCAAAAAGTGGGGGAAAACAACTATTTTAGCCCTAAAACGGTTAATTACAAGGATTTGCATAAAAATAAGCATGGGGAATGGCTAGATCTGATATCTTAGGCTACAAGGAGTCTAAATACTTAATTTTAGCTCAAAAAGATTCTCCTAGATATGTTAAACAGTTCCTCCATTCCTGACTAGGCTAGAAAACCCTGATTTCCCATGACTTAATGTATGCAGAGATTTACTGAAGCTCAGGTAGTGTGATTTTCTGAAGGTGTTAGTTTTAATAGGTTATTAAAATCATGAAATCAATTACACAACACTACTCGTATAGTAGAAGAGAGAAAATGAATACTTTTATGAGAAAATCCCTCTAAAAGAGGTGTTGCAACAATTGTATTTCACTGTAAAACCTTGACAGCATTATTTTCTGAATAATACAGTAGTTTTATCTTACAAATAAGATCTAGGATAGATAATTTTACAAATTATTAGATCTATATGAGATCTACATACTAAAATTTCCCTATTTTACATACCCCTTGGGGTTTTCAGAAAATCATGAAGCATATTGAGTAGATCTGAAATATTATGCAGCAGATCTATAGATTTCTGTAGAGTTTTTAAAGTAAATACATATATGAATATATCAGATCTGGAAGGTACATGGATTGGTTGGCCAATCCATGGATCACCATAGTGAGGGAATATTCCAAACACCGGAGATCTCTCTCCCAAGAGATAGCTGAATCACCCTGCAACTTCTTCCTTGCAGATTGCGTAGTTTAGGAAGGGTAACCGCATAGTAGTCTCTGGAATATGATATGGCCTAATGCCAAGATCTGAAATTATGCTCCAACAGGAGAGGCGCTCTTCCAGGAGGTTAAAAGACACACTCCATGAGAAGAGACTCCCCAAAAAAATATAAATATGAATAGATCTAGAGCTCCACTTGATGTAGCTTACAAAAGCAATCAAACCCTCAACAGGATCTACATTGCAGTTGGAAGTAGAAGCTTGGCCAATTTCCGGATAGTGGATGAGAAATACAAAACTCTTCTAAGAGCTACTCTATGGAAAGAGGTGGGATTCACCCCCGGGAACACCCAGTGCTAAGCAACACTATTCTCAGGCTCAACATCCTAGAGAATTTGAATTAGTCTAAGGATACTAATTTCTGAATATCTTGAACAACCTCTTCTTGATCCTCTCCTCTTTCTTTTATAGGATGAAATTATTGCAAAACCCTAAACCATCTCAAAGGTTTAGCTCCTTTCACATGTGCATCCTCCTTCTATATATGCACTGAGTATTTAGGAGGTACATTGAACTTAGACAACACTATATATAAGGTCTTGTTGACCTAGTCAATTGTCACAAACCTTTTTCACACATAAGGGGTTTTATCAAAGCAGCGCCGATTTAGCCTTCTTCACATTGGGCATTGATTTATTACATAGTTTTTAAGAGCTTATTGATCCCCCCTTACAATATTATTCATGAACATGAAAATAAAAAAGAAATTGAATATTCCTATTAGCTTGGGCTTATTAGGAATATTACATTTGCACAAAATTATTGAGAATGTTTGAAATAACATAATTGAATTAGAAAAATGTTCATAAGATGTTACATCGATAGGAGTCCATGGAGACCATCTATTTAAATAAATAATTCCCCTCTTACTAATAAAAATACCACTATTAGTGAACCTAATATTCAGGATTTTTCCCAAGAAGACTTCTACAGATCCCATGAAAGGAAGAAAACCAATTAGTTAATGGGGTAGGCAGAAGAAGAGTTAGCTAAATCATCGATCAACATCTTCTAGGACATTTATAAAGGTATTTTTATTGAATAAGAAGATCATTTAGAGGATAATTTCATAGTTCAAACCAATAGTAAAAGATCCCCCATCATCTACCTTAGGTAATCTTTCAACTTCTTCTCTTGTGTGGAAAACTTCCTCTAATGCAAATTTTTTTTCTAACATAGGGAGAAGTGTTGTGACCTTGACAGTAAATTTTTTTTCTAAAATAGGGAGAAGAGTTGTGACTCTGACAGTGAAATTTGAAATTATATAATATGAATTTATAGAGGCCTTAAAGAAGACTAGAAATAAAATTTCATTGTTTCATTTATAAAAAGAAGCATAACGAAAGAACAAACCTGCTCAAAATTTATGAAATATCAACACTAAGAATAATAGTTTAATTATTCAAGAAAATGATAACGTAAAACGACCTAGCCTTTTATAAAAAAAATAACTCAAATGTAAATGTTGTGTTAACAAAGGAGAAATCAAATTTCAGTATCCTACATTTGTAATTTCAAATTGTAACGTGCATTATTGTTTGGTTGACTCTCAGACATCGTCAAATTTCATGTCATATTCAAATTGTAAAAAATTAATATTGAACCCAATAAAACTACCACAAAAATTGTCTAATTAGATGGATTGAATGTAAAGACTTAGAGAAAATGAGAAAAATGATAATTAGACTCTCCTTCAATCCTAGAGTTCACAAAATTATAAATATTTTGGTTGTATATATTCTAAATTCACGAGACTTATTACTCAGTAAATATTGATCTAGAAAATTAAATGGGTTCTTTTTGACAAACAAGTCACGAATGTGGCTTTCATATAATGGTTAACCAAATAAAAATAAAGTATAAAAGAAATACCTATGAAACACAATATTACTAATTTGAATGATTCAAATGATCATATATTGTTCTATAACTCAATGCTCCGTAATTTATATGGTGACTCATTTTTTGGAAATAATTTCGTTTCAATGCTTCCTCTTTTGCAAGTATGTCTAAAAAATTCACGTTCCTTCGCACAACTCAAATTGATGTAAATATTATTATAAATTATATTAATTCTTGCACAAATTCTATGCATAATTTATTAATTTAAATGTAAATAAAAATTTATGGTTAAAGCATTTCGACAGCTCCAACTGAAATGAGGATTAGGGCCTAGTAGTTCGTTTTTTTTTCAATGATCCTCGAGCTAATATACATATCGCCTTTCCCAGATAATAAAATTGATGAATATGAGGATTTGATTCAATTTATCAAGAGGGTGGTATATTTGGATGTTAAACTACTCAAGGTTTTTGAGGATTTTGAAATTTTCATAAAATAGGTAAACTATTAAGTTCTTTTTTGTGTTTGAAATCATTTAAATAACTACCGATATGAGGTATGAGAACTTATCTTAACTTTGAAGCATTCAATATAGTTTCAGCCAAAATGTACATGATGATTTAATATCTAATATAGCCTCTAGAATTAATTCTCTTGAAAACATACTAAGTCAAAATTTTATTGAAAAACTCATTTACATGCCTACAATTACACAAATAATATTGATTGGAGAGTGTTTGGTGATGATTTGCGAGTCATAGAATTATTGATAAAAAATTATACATTTATAAGATCAATAATTGAATAAGATAAGAATGATGTAATAATGAACATGTTGACTTCATATCCAAAATCAAAAATAAAATTTGATTTTGAAGGCTATCATGTGACTATAAAAAAATTATGATTCGCAAGTAAACTTCAAGATAGTAATAAATTTCAAAACCCACAATTCTACAATGCAATGCAAAGTATTCAACCTAGGTACTAAATAATTTCCACAAAACGTTATTTTAGGTATAGGTGGTACTCCAACAAAAGAATCTTATTTTTTGTTCATTTATTCAAAGAGTAAGGGATGTATTTTCCTGGACATACAAGATTTAGAAATTAAAATATTATGCCATTTGATACATTTAAAGAAATACCTAAAGCATTTCCAACAAAATATAAGAAAAATGCATCCAAGCGTAGGACAACAAATTAGAAAGGAGCTTGATAGATTGTTTGAGGAAAGGATAGTTTTCCACATTTAGCATTCCCAATGGGTTAGCAATATGGTAGCCATGGGGAATAAGAATGGAAGATATATATCCATATTAATTTTATAAATATAAACAAATAATCTAACAAATACTATTATCTTGTTTCGGTATGGAGTATATTTAACAATGTGTTTTGAAGATACAATTTGGCACTAGTAGCTCACAAACTCTTTTATGGACAATTAATGTTGGCACCACTTTTAAACAATATATAGATATTACATTGATAGGAATAATATATAAATTTATTCTAGTTTATCTAGAATTTCTCACTATGTTTAAAGAAAATAGGAAATACCATTTGCACCATCTTAGTCACATTTCTGAATGTTGTGGAAGGTATGACAGATCTTAAACTCTAAGAAAACAATTTTATTAGTTGCAATAGGTAAAATATTAGGTTTTGATGTTTTATAATTTGGTATAATGTAAAATCCTAAAATAAAAAAACATTATATTACAAATTTATTTTCAACATAAAAAAAATTATATGCACTTATGTTTAGGAAAAATAAATTTTCGGAAAATGATTATGCCTAGATTTGTATAAATAATTAGCCAATTGCAAGATATGATTAAGACATTAGAGAAATTTTTAGGTCTAAAATGGGCCTGTTACAAAAATGTACAACCAAAATAAACTTTAAAAGAACCAATAGCATTCAAGTTGATGATGTCAACCATGGGGGATGATTCACCATTTTTGGGGTAGAAAAGTAAAAAGATTAAAAAATAATAAAATAATAAAACTAATTTTTCAATTTATATTTTTAAATATCTTCCTAAGGTTTTACCGAAATTTCGAGCGAGAGTACTTATTGGATGAAGAATTTAATTCCTCATTCAATGAGTACCCATGTTGCATACTTTCGATGGACTCTCCTACACAAAAAATGAAAAAAAGATGAAAAAAATTATTTCCATCATGTTTTTTCATGTATTAAATATTTTTCATGTAGAAGGGTCAATTGAAATTATGCAACATGGGTATTACTTGAATGAGAAATCCATTTATGCATCCAATGAGTGTTCTCGCTCAAAATTTGAGTAAACACACAGGGAGATAAGTTGAAAATATGAATTGAAAAATTAACTTTTCCTTTTTTTCCCTATAAAACTTGATGATGTAATCTAATAATATTTTATTATTTCCACTAATATTTTATAATCTCCTTAGGATGCCCATTTTAGACCTCAAAATTCCCCTAATGGAATTTCCTTAAAGCTAAATATAATGGAAAAAAATCATCTTTCATTTCTATCAAACAAGAAATAGTATAGGCTATAATACATATGAGCCGTGATTTTAGTAATTAACTTTTTTTTTTATTGATATATATATTTCTACGAGTGTGACTTAAAATAAATTCGTATATTTTTTATGAGTTTTGAATTTAGTTGTCGCTCTGAGAAACACCCTCCAAAATTTTTTTATATACACGAATTTTGGAGCCTACTGTCGATTTGGGAATCGGTCATTCCATAGTCACTTCTTGGTCAGATGATACTATGTTAAGTATTTGAGCTCCATTATTTGATTATAAGTGTTAAGGTCACCTTCTCACACATGCTTAGACCATAATTAATTCATGAGCACATTCTTCACGCAATCTTGAAAAGGCCTAGCACAATCAACCAAGATATTGCATGTGAAATGTTCGATTCATTTGGAAATTCGGTGTGCATTTTCATTGATAGTTTATCACTTATAGTTGCGTTTGTACTTCTATTTTAGTGAGTTGTTCAAACTATCGTTTTTTATCACCTTCTCTTTCACGAGTGTCATTTACATGTTTTATACTATCACTTTTTCTTGCTTTCAATTTAATTAGTGTCATTTTCATGTTATCTTCTATCTAGAAAGTGTCACTTTCATCATCATTCGCATATCGTAACTTTATTTCAAACTTTTATCTTCATATAGAAAATGTTGTATTTTGGCATGGCAAGTGTCTCTTATCATGTAAAGTCCAGCTTTGTCTTGTTTCAAAGTGTAAATTTCATGTTTATGAGTCCCTCTAGTCATGTAGACATGGTTTACACTCATTCTAAAAGATTTATCCATTGTTGCATAAGTGTACCTTTAGTGTCGCACTCGGGGACAGTGATCGAAATATCGTCACATTGAGGGAAGTTTTTTGTTCATGTATTCTGAGTGATCAATTTTTCATCTTAAAATATTCAAAGTGTGTGATCTTACTCAAGTTTTGTCCTTTTTCACTTCGATCTCACTGATTCCACACCTAGCCTCATCCAAAAAATCCATTCCCGGGAAACATGACCTCACTCAACCCTCCTAAACTGCACATTGCATAGTCTTAACCCTCAAACCCTAAGCGTGCTTCTTAGAATCATACACTACATTGTCACATTTTACAACCTTCACCCTTGAGCTCCAGAAATACTAAATCATTTCCTCCTTGTCATCCTCAACTATGCATTGCGTAGTTTCAAGCATCAATCCTCCAGCCCGACTCCTTGAACTACAAAAATGTTAAATTTATGAGAATTTTCTCCATCCAGGACTAAGCATTAAGAAATTAAAATCTCAAGCCTTAATCTTGAGCCCTAGAACCCTTCAACTTTGTAATATCCCAACTTGTTCCCTTGCTAGAAATGTCCATTGGGAAACTTCAAGCCTCAAATCTCAATCTTGATCCATTGATCCCCTCAACAAGACAATCACCTAGCTTGGCCTCTCAAAAATATGCATTGGAAAACCTCAAGGATCAAGCCTCAAGCTTGAAATCCCAAGTTCCTCAATTGCATAGCTCCCTAAGTTTTTCCTGCAAAAATTATGCAATGGGAAACCTCAAGCCTCAAGCCCCAGCCTTCAACACTTCAGCCCTTCACTTGCACAATCCTTTAAACATGGCCTTCTTGAACTAAAAATTTCACAGTCTTAGTCCTCAATCCTAGAACCTGGCACTTGAAACTGTACAATCCTTTAGTCAGTCACTCAACGAGTCACTAGTTCCATCCATAACAAGTCATTTCAAGAAACATGTTAGATTATGGGTTTTGGGACAGATGTAAACTTTTCATATATGATTTTTCAGCTATACATTCTCTGTATTATCATGACAGGATGATTATAGAGGGAAAGGACAAGGAGACCATACTAGAAGACATCCATGGAGCTGAAGAGACTAGATGATCATTAGGTGAGAAGACGAATGAAGACAAAATTACAACAAAATATAGAAGATAAATTCATATTGAATAATCCTTATCTTCAAGCTATGAAAAGGCATATATTATAAGAGCATGTTCCATCTCTCATGAAGACAAAAATATAGCAGCAATACGTATTGACTTGACATTGCCATGTCATCAAGCAACCCATGTCATCAGTGTCATGTCATATGATGTCATGTGTCATGATGTGCCACATGATTTTTATATTATGTAAATTCTATATTGGAAAATGCAATCTAAAGTGGAAGTCCAAGAGTCATCCATGTAACGTGAAAAGTCACGTGGGAGTCAAAAGGGGATAGAGAAGTCAAACCCTCATAAGGGTACTCCAAGATTCACAAGGGACGTGAATGATCCCCTCATTTCTTATATATAGACCCTCATTGTCCATGCAAATAAATTTTCACCTTGGCTTCTCCTATCAAGAATCGTAGACTAAGATAGTTGTTTTTAAGGAGTGAGTAACTGCTCTAATGCTCCACTATTTGGGCTAGTTTTGTTCAATTTCTTGATGTATCTTTGAACTTTTACTTAATTCAGAATCTCTTTAAGGAAACATGCTTTCATGTAGATGTCATGAATATTGTAAGAATATTCTTTGAATGTTTGTAATGTTTGTTTTTTTAATCTATAATAAGTAAATTTAACTATTTCAGTGGCTTTGATACTTATCTTGTTGAAGGCACGTTGTATTTTCTTTAAAAATCATTACTTCCTTGTGAACTATTCTACTGATTAATAAATGTTTCATTCATATGTATATGCTCCTGTGCTTTTTCAGGATTATTACTATTAATTGTCTTTAAAGGGCTCACTTGTCTCTTCACTTTCAATTGAAGGACCTTGATACTTTCTACACCTGAAGATTTTACAAGGAATACTCACTTTATAATCCAAAAATACTTGTGAATTACTATTTTGTTATTATTTTTGTAGCCAAGGAAAATATACAAGGATACGTGGCAGTGAGGCCGATACTCTGGATGGGGTTCCTACTCCAAATGGTGTGAGGTATAATTGTAACTTTACATTAGGGAGACCACTTGGTTGATGGATTTCTAGCACCATCAACAAAATGGTGCTAGAATGAGGGCCATATGACAAATTTTTCATATTAAGTCTTCTTTGAATCTCTTATCTAAAATGGCTATTTTCCAAATCATAATATTTGGGATTTTTTCTAAAGAGCTTGATCATACCATCCCCGAGGAAGTTACTCATAACCTATCCCATTTTATGTTTGATGGCAAGGGTGAATTAAATATTTGTGAACATCTGCTTCAAGTTTTCCATTTTTTTCTTTCTAATGGAATACATTGCAAGGATATCAATCCTAGATTTCTCACCCTCACATTTTAAGGTCTTGTTAAGAGATGGTTTCATACATTACGTGTTGCTTCTATCCATTCATTAAAGCAACCTGGAAAGGATATTCATAAATCATTTGATACATGTGATTACCAAAATGTTATTAAAATTATTAATAAAATAAGAGTGAATCCTAATGAATCAATTGAGGATTTCTCTGGTTGATCACTTCACCTTTTTTATGAATATACTCGAGAAGACACGGATTTGGATTTATTTAAAAAGTGTTTAAGCATTTTTTTCATATCCATTTATCTGGTGAATTTTAACCCCCTAATATATCTACTTCCCAAACTCTTGTATATAATCGGACACCTCTAATTTCAGAGGAGGAACTTGATATTCCTTTTGTTCCATGTCCTCCTCCTTTTCCAATTTCGATGAGGGTGAATCCTCCTGCTGAAAATAATGTTGGGAAATATGAAAATCAAATTCATAATCTATCTTCTCATCCTCCTTTTGCTTTTTGTAACTCAGATCCCATGAAGGAAATCCTGGAATGGATCATCAAGCCTATGGTGAATACTAATTTATTCATTCCTCAAGATGGTATTAACACTCATAACTCTAGTCTTAAATATGATTTGGATCATTTTCATCCTCCATCGTCTCTTTATTATAACCCCTTACACCATAATTTTATTCATCAACCTTTTGGAAATGAAAAAAGTGATTAGGTGTGAGGTAGTCACACTTCAAAGGTAGAGGAGGAGGAAGTTGAAGATTCTTTCAATATTTCTTCTCTTTTTCAAAATCCGTTGCATGAAGATGGTGCATTAGGGGAATTTTTAGGTCTAAAATGGGCCTCCTAAGAACCGTACAACCAAAATAAACTTTATAAGAACCAATATGATTTGAGTTGATGATGTCAACCATGGGAGATGATTAACCAATTTTGGACTAAAAAGGTAGAAAGATTAAAAAAGAATAAAATAATAAAACTACCTTTTCAATTCGTGTTTTCAGCTTATCTCCTTAAGGTTTTACTCAAATTTCAAGCAAGAGTACTCATTGGATGAAAAATTTGATTCCTCATCCATGTAGTACCCATGTCACGTACTTTTGATGGACCCCTCTTCACAAAATAATAAATACATGAAAAAATGTGGTTGAAATCACATTTTTCATGTATTTCTTGTTTTTTGTGTAGCAGGGACCATCGAATGTATGCAACATGGCTACTCCTTGGACGAGGAATCAAATTTTTCATCCAACAAGTGGTTCCTCCAGAAATTTTAGTTAACCCATAGGTAGGTAAGCTCAAAATACGAGTTGAACAAATAGTTTTTTTCCTTTTTCGATCAAAATTTGATGATGTAATCTAATATTATTTTATAATTTCCTTAGGAGGCCCATTTTATACCTTAAAATTCCCCTAATGTTTCCTCATTCTTAGTTGATAATGTATATTGTAATCTTGGTAGTAAGTCAAATGTGATTAGTCTACCTAATCAATTTGAACTCTTGGGAAACAATCTTTCTGATGAATATTATGAGCTGCTGATATATATGTTGATGAATTACCAAGTGCACCAATTGGTCTTTGAACCTCTCAAGGAGATTTTGTTTTGAAAGAATTAGATATTAAATCTATTTAGGTCAAAGAATATTCGCTTATTAAAATTTCTTCCTCTTCACCTCCCTATCCTTGTTATTTGATATTTACAATGCATCAACTTGCAATGGGGACCCTATGTGCTTTTCAATTTTGTTATATCAAGAGTTGAATCTTGAAATAACACAATATAGTGATATCATCCATGATGAAGAAGAAGGTGATGAAATTATAGAACATTTGTTCCATCCCTTATAATCTCTTGTTTTGTATGAGAGAAAATCTTCGAATTAGTGTGATCCCAAGGTTTTTATGATTCATACATTCCTAGACTTGTGATTAGAAGAATATTATGACTTGAATAATATTTTTTTTGAAGTTGAAAAATATGATCAAACCGATGATGTAGATAATTTCCATCTAGATAATGGGGATCCATTTAACTTAATCTATAACATATGTCCACATGCAATGTGCGGTTTGAATCAATTTACAAAATGTTATTATCTATCTTTTTCAAAGTTTCGGAGCTTGTTAGGAATTCAAGGCACTTCAACTCTCATTGATGGTTATGTAAATTTCTTGTGATCCTAGTGAAATTCCTTAACCATGTCATATATGGATTTTCTAGCATAATATTTTCATTTGTATTGCTTTTCTAGATCTAAACTTGTTCTTGATGGATTTAACTATTTCTTGTTACATTTTTTCTATTTCTCGAGATTTAGTTTCTCATCATACCGCTATGGTGAATTCCACCCCATGGAAATATATTGTATCAAATCTGGGTTTGGAGTGTGTTCCTTTTGTGAATGTTTGGAATTGCAAAGATGATAGATTTTAATATTATATTTTCCCAAATAAATCACATACGTTGAGTGTTATGGTGGATAATGAACTCGTAGTCTCTCTTATCAATGACTTCATGACACCAGGTATCCTCTTGTGTGTTAGAAAGTACCTGAGTTATTTGTCGAATCATTTTACACTTCTTCATACATTACACCCTCACTCGTTTCGTATATTTCTATCCTAGAATTACTCTTCAATTATTTCAATGATTACGATGCTTTTACAACTTGTCAGGAGTTATAGGAAAATGCATTTTTACATTCATCATTGGAGGAAGATCATTATATTATGCACAACATTTGCAAAACTCTTCAATTTTATTTATCCTTGTTAATTACACATTGGAAATATGATGCTTTAATCCGTGCATATGATCACGATTCTATCTCTGATGACTACCATTCAACATTAAATGACAATTTTTTTATATCATTTTATCTTTATGGTTTAATATCTCACTCTCTGGGTACCTATCAAGTAGTTGAGGCACTTCTACACTTGCTAATGGTTATGTTAGGTCCTCATTGACTTAACATTCTAGCTAAATATGACCAGGTCCATTTTCCCTCACAATATTCTCATCTTTACTTTGCACTTCTAATTGAAATTTCATCTTTTCAATGATTTTGAGGTTTTCAAGAGGATTTTTTTGAATTTCATGATACAATCTATGATTTCCTAGAAGCATATTACTTGGAAAGCCCTTTTGCTAATAATAATTTTCAGTCTTTTCTCATGCTTCCTAAGAATGATGGAATACATGAAGGTGCATTAATAATAAGTTTTCGAGGTTTTTCCATTTGCAATTTTCATCGAAAAGGTAATATCGCAAGTGGGGCAGAACTAGTGACTACGACACATCTTTCTTATGAGAGGAAATACATTGTCTTTTTTATGGAAGTGATTCAAGCTCTAATATTTTCTATTGCACACTTCTTTATATTTATTTTAATTGTTGATATCTTTGTGAATGCAGATTTGGAGAAGCTATAGTTGCCTCATTGGAAATTTAATTATATGTGAACCAAACCTTCTAGCTAGGTATGCTAGGAGTAGGTATAGTTTCATATCAGTTTCCCTTGCACATGCATGATGCACTCTCTTTCTGTAGTCTTTTTCTTTTTTCCTACAATTTGTCTCACATTTTACTTTCTTTTTTTCATCCATTTGTTTTATCGTTTAGATTTTAGTTTTTTTGTTGTGTCTTGTTTTTCCTTTTATGTTTTGTTTAACAACACTTTGCATAAAGGATGTTCCCTTTGGCTCCAAGACAATGTGGCAAAATAGAAGAGATATTTGTGACACTACAACATTCGGCTAATAGTTAGTACTTCTTCTCCGTATTGGTCATGCTTTGGTTGATGATTTTCTGATGGAATATATGATTCTTGCGTGAGTAAATCTCTATGTAAAACCATGATATTTGTTTCTATTCTATAAATCTCATCCCTACAAGCGGTTCTCTATGCTTCAGTGTTTTCCATGCTGGTCCAATAAAGTATAGGAGGAAAAGGGGGAAAATCAAAACAAGAAAATCAATATTATAGGTCTTACATATGCTTCTATGAAGGAACAACCTCTTTTTATCTCAATAAGTTGGGATCTCTCTTCCACCCATTAAATAAATAAGTTTCAATGCACAATTTTACATCAAATAAATAAATAAAGGGTGAAAGGATAGAAAAATACTCCTACACAGGGAGGTGAAGCAAGAAACTCCGCCAGGGTATTGTCTAAGATCGTTGTAAATGGAGTGATGTTTTTGTTCCAAAATTGACTTCATCAGGGTAATTTCTAGGCTTTCTGGAAGCGGAGCAACACCAGAGATGAAAATATATATTTTGAAAATATAAATATGGTTTTCTCCATTACCCTTCTCCTATCTTGAAATGTTGTGATATCATTGGTCATATATCTTTGTTCAACCTAGAAGGAATGAAGGGGGTTATATTTACATACAGAGTAAGTGGGAAAACTTGAGTGATCTGAAGGATGAATCAATACTACCTGATGTACTAGACCCTACACAAAGTATTTACCAAGGAAGAGAAGATGGAATTATATCAGAGTGTTTCCAATTGTTTTCGTTGCGACAAATACCCTAAATTTGTTTCCCTATACTTGAATTTTGGAGCCTACTATAGATATATAGATTGGTCGTTCCATGGTCACTTCTTGTTCGATTGCTACTTTGTTAAGTAATTGAGTTCCATTCTTTGATTGTAAGTGTCAAGGTCACTTGCTCACACATGCTCAAAGTTTAATGAAGGCATGAGTGAATTACTTCACGGAAGATTGAATAAGCCTAACACATTCCACCAAGACAATGCATTTGTAATTTGTATGTCTATTTATGTGAGTTTATCAAACTGTTGCTTCTGGGCACCTTGACTTGCACGAGTATTGTTTTCATGTTTTTTACTGTCAATTTTTTTTTCTTTAACTATAATTTGTATCATTTTCATGTTTACTTCACTCTAGCATGTGTCACTTTCATCATCGTTTGCATATAGCAAGGATCGTTTGCACTTTTCTCTTTATATTGAAAATGTCACCTTTTGGCATGGGAAGTGTCGCTTATCATGTAAAGTTGAGTTTTGGATTGTTCAAAAGGGTAAATTTGGTTTTTATAAGTCTATCTAGTCACGTAGACATTTTTTACACTCATTCCCAAAGTTTTATACATTTTTTCACAAGTGTCTCCATTGTCGTCGTAAAGTGTACCTTTAGTCTCGCACATGGGGAAAGTCATTGCACTGAGGCACGTATGTTGTTCATGTATTGTGAGTGATAAATTTTGTGTATTAAACTTTTATAAGTGTGTGATCATGCTCAAGTTTTTTATTTTTTCACTTTCTTCTGACTGATTACACACTTAGCCTCATTCATAAAATCCACTCCCGAGAAATTTGAACTAAATCAACCATCTTGAAGTATGCATTACACAGTCTCAACCCTCAAGAACTAACCTTGCCTCTTTTAAATACGTACTGTGAAGTCAAAATTCCTAGCCTTGACCCTTGAGCTACAAAATTTCACAATCATTACCTCCTAGTCAACCTCAACTATGCGTTGTGGAGTGTCAATCATCATGAGTCGATCACGACTCATTTAACTATGCAATATATCATAATTTTATCCCTCTAGGACTACACATTTGGAAATTTCAAACCTCAAGCCTCAATATTTAGCCCTAGAACCCCTAAACTATGGAATCTCCTAGCTTGTTCTCGTGCAAGAACTGCACATTGGGAAATTTTAAGCCTCAACCTTAAGCTCTTGAGCCCCTCAACTGAACAGTCACCTAGCTTGGCCTATAAAAAATTTTCATTGGAAAACCTTAAGGTTCAAGCCTCAATATTGAACTCTTGAGTCCCTCAACTATCAAATTCCATAAGTTTTTCCTTCTAAAACTGCACATTGGGCAACCTCAAGCCTCAAGCCCCAACCTTGAGCACTTGAGATCCTCAATTGTGTAATCCTTTGAGCCTATCCATCTTGAATCATGCATTGTGGAGTCTAAAACCTCATCCTAGTACCTTGGCCCCTGAAACTACCCACTCATTTAGTCAAACATTCAGCCAATTACCAGTTCTATCCGTAACACGTGATTTCATGAAACATATTAGATTAGGGGTTTTTGGAATGATGTCATCTTATCATGATAATTTTCAATTTTAGATACTCTATCTTATCATGGAAGGATCATGATGGAGGAAAAGGAGAAGGATACCATGCTAGAAGACATCTATGGAGCTTAAGAGACTAGATGATCATCCGGTGAGAAGACGAAGACACACAAAATTAATACAAAATATATAAGATAAATATGAAATTGAAGATTCCTTATCTTCAGGCCATGAGGAGGGGGAAGAGGAAATGCATGTTCCATCACTAAAGAAGACAAAAAGATAATAGTAGAAAAGAGTTAATTGACATTTCCATGTCACCAATGTCATGTCAAGTCATGCCATTAGTCATCAGGTGCCACATCATTTGTGGTTTATTTAGATTCTATACTGGAAAGTGTAATGTAAAGTGGAATTCCAAGTGTCATCCATGTAATATGAAAGGTCATGTGGGAGTTGAAAGGTCATAAAGAAGTCAAACAATCATGAGGGTACTCCAAGAGTCATAAGGGAGGTAAATGATCACACCATTTGTTATATATATATATATATATATATATATATATAGATATATATACCCTCATTGTTCATGAAAATGATTTTTCACCTTGGCTCCTATTACTAGGCATTGGAGAGGAATCTAGTTGTTTCGGAGGAGTGAGTGATTGCTCTAATCCTCCACTATTGGGGCTAGTGGTGTTCACTGTCTTGATGTATTTTAGGACTTTTACTTAATTCAGAAGCTTGTTAAGCCAACATGCTTTCATTCATATGTCGTAAATATTGTACAAGTATTCTTTGAATGTTTCTTATGTATGATGTTTTCATATATACTAATGGAATTGGACTATTTTGGTGGATTTGGTACTTATCTTGTTGAAGGTGTGTTTTATTTTCCTTAACAATTATTACTTCCTTGTGAACTATTTCGCTGGTTGACCTATAGTTCATTCATATGCATATTCTTGTGTGCCTTTTATAGATTAATACTGATACTTATCTTTAAAGGGCTCACTTTTCTCTTCCTTTTTAGTAGAAGGACCTTGATACTTTCCGTAGATGAACATTTCACAAGGTATAATCTCTTTTTGATCAAAAAATACCTACGTATTACTCTCTTGTGATGAAATTTGTAGCCAAGGAAAATCTATGTAATGACACATGGAATTTAGTTCAATACTCCAGATGGATCCTACTCCAAACGATGTGAGGTCTAATTTGGAAATTCACATAAGAGAGACCCACTTGATTGAAAAATTTCCAGCACTGTTAAGAAATTGCAAGGTGTTTAATTAAATTATCCTGAAGCAGAGAAAAAATATTTCATTAAATTCAAAATAGTGAAGAATATTTTTTTGAAATTAAACACACCATAATAGTTTGAGGAAAGTATTTATGCATATTAGTAGATAAATCTGAAGGGTCTCAGGTAGATGATGAACCAAGATGGGAAAATGAAGGTGAAATTAATATTCAAGAAATTTATTATGGGCCTATTTCCATGAAATCATGCTATAATGATTTAAAGTTTATCTCAATGATGGTTTTTCTCCTCCATATGTCGACTCTGAAAAGAAAAGGTATCTAGGTCTCAGAGCTGCTCAGTTCAACTCATAGACAAATTATTATTTAGAAAATTTATGATAATGTTCTACTCATGTTTTTAGAGAAGAAAAATGTTGGGAAGGTGTCAACATTATTTCACAATGGTCCAATAGTAGGTCATTTTTGTGGCGACACAATAGCACACAAAATCCTATATGCTAGATATTAGTAGCCTACAATATTTAATTGATTTTTTTTTTCAAAATTCTATAAGTAGAGAAAAGGAAAATGCCTTTCCTTTATAGTGTATGGTAATCAAAAATACATTTCAATAATTTGATTAGACATAATAGGGGAGATTATTCAAAACTCTTCATGATCACATTAGTATTTCTTCAATGCGACTAATTATTTTAAGGGATGGGTTGAAGCTATACCACAAAATACTATGAGTGATAACCAAGTTATTTGTTTCCTAGAATATAATATCACCACATGGCTAACTGTACTCCATTCTCTTGTATGACAATTCTTATTATTTTTTTCTTTAAAATTAACTGAAATTTCTACCTATAAATACATTCAATTCATATATTATGCAAATTATTACCACACAGGAGATAATGTAGCATAATTTACAAGCAAAAACCTTTTAAGAATTATAAATAAAAATATTGAAGAAACCAACCATTATAGGCATAAATCCATTCAAATGCTTCATGGGTAAGCTAAGTCACACCAAATTTATCTTTAGAAAGTTTCCCATACTTCCCTATTTATCGAAAGGAAGTCATTATTCCCCTTAATCTTTTTTTACCTTCTTTGAAACTAGCTTAATTTATTAGAAAAGAATATTGCCTAACGATGCATTGCAGATTATACTCTCTAAAATAATTGTAAGGGAAACGAGATAAATGAAAAAATGAATTCAATATTCAACAACATCTTGTTAAACTATGGTTTAATAGAACTTTGGTTGATAACAAAGACTTCACTATCAAAGAGTTGGTCTTGAAATGGGGTAATTAGCATGAGGAGAAATGGAAGCACCAACACTTCTGGCTTTGTCTATCTCAAATATCGGAAAGGCTTATCTCTTGAAATACATTTTTCAATCATTATAAGGGGTTTAGAAAGTCTCCCCATGAATGGGAATAATTTGAAGAGATCTTATTCACAAAGTACTTCTTGTTAGCAAAATTTATTTATTTTGTACATAATGTAGTTGAAATTGTTTCTGTTTTCTTGCTTATGAATTGAACTTTGATCTTTGTTTCACATTTTCTCATTGAATAATGGTTATTATAACAAGAAACCTGTTCTCTAAAATTATAAGTAGAAACTGTCTATCTATAACTTCTCAAGGAAATATATTTACCTGAATAATATAAAAACATTCCAATATCTTGGATGAGAGTGTTGTAGTGAATATTAATATTTAAGCTACACCTACCTCTAGAAGTTAGTTTATGAAGAAAATCGATTTTATATTTGTTTTGAATGGGATTTAAATTTATATATAAATAATATACTAAATAAAAATTAGAAGTGAAAATAATATTTAATTCTAAGTTTTTAAGCCTCGACAATTGTTATACAAAATTTCTCCTATACCACCCGACTTTCTCACATTCATATTTATGTTTACAAACCAAAAGGGTGGAAGAAAACTAACGACAAAAGTTAAACTTTTGTAAACAATGTGGTAATTATAGGGAAGCCCATTCGGGCTATGGATTATCACTAGTAGTGGGTCTATGACTATATGGTATTAAGGCCTGAAGAATATCATCACTCAATGGAAATGAAACAATGGCATGTTAAAAAAGATGAAAATGAAATTCATATAATTTTTTTTTTTTCATTGAAATGAGAATTTGGAGAGAATTGATAACATTGATCAAATAGGTTTCCACTATTACTCCATATTCAACTATTTTATAAATTTCACAAACAATCTAATTCGAATATGTCTCTGAGACTTGAACCCATGCACTTGGGAAATAGATTGTTTACCAAACCACTCGAGATAATATCCTTTAATAGAAGTTATAAAAATATTAATAGTAAAAAAAACTTTGATTTGATAGGTTTATTTAATAGCTGATTAAAATAATAATAATATCATGTTAATTAATAAGTTGTATCAAACTAACATGGAATGAGTACTTAGATTTGCAAAATTTATTTTCAAAAGAATTAGAATTTACTATTATATCATATTCATATAATATCTAAAATTCAAAATTCAAAATTTTCTTTTTCATATTATAGATAAAAGGTTTCCTAAATTATTAATTGAAGAAATAACTAGTTCAATGACTTAAGTGCCAATGGTTGAAGTTACACAATAACTCCCCATGATGATATGAAAATTTCATAAAATAATGAGAACTTTTATAAATTTGTATTTATCTACATTTTTTAATTATTTAACTCTATTGATTTGATTTTCTTTGTTTTTAAGATTTAAATTTATTTTCTAAGTTTATTTTACTTATTTAAACTAGTTTTATCAGTTCTCTATTAGAAATTATTATTTGTTTGAATTCATTTTAATCTTTAAAGGAAGATTTTATAAATTGTTTGAGTTTTAAAAGGAAGTTTTTACAATCATATTAATTAGTAAGCTCTATCAAACTAACATGGGATGAGTACTTACATTTACAAAATTTATTTTCAAAATAATTTACTATGATATTATATTGATATAATATTCAAAACTTAAAATAGAAATTTTTTTTTTTCATATAAAAGGTAAAAATTTACACAATAACTCTCGATGATGATATGAAAACTTCATAAGATAATGAACACTTTTATAAATTTTTATTTATTTACAATTTTTAATTATTTAACGGTGTTGATTTGATTTACTTTTTTTTGAAGATTTAAATTTATTTTCTAAGTTTATTTTACGTTTTTTTTTCTAATTTAGACTATTTCTATTATATTATACATGGAAAAACATTACATATCTCTTCCTTCAGATTTGGCAAGCCAGTTTCAAAGGGAACTATCAGGAGTTTGAAAACAAAACACGGACTGCCCATGATGGAGAAACTAGTCCTCATGTAGCAAAAATTAGGAGCTCCCCAGAATGGGAAACCAGTATGCATAGTTTTGAAACTGAAACTGAAACATAACAGAGCAAGATTCTTAAACATGTTCAAACTAGAGAAAACTATAAGAAAACTGAAATGAGAGAAGAGCGCCCAACATTTGAAATTAAGGCGGACCTTCATTCTTCTTGTTAGGGTTGGGGTATTCCTTCTCGATCCTGCAAACATAAAAATAATCCTCATCCTCCTTGCTTAGCGCATAGACAAGAGTTTGAAGGCATGGTGACACCTGAGCATCTGGCCGGTTGGAGCTGACAGCAAGATTATTGGTGTCCTCTTCCTTGCCTCCCACGTCGCTACTTGTATTTCGACCGCCACTGGAATTTGAATTTCTACTGGTGCAATGATTGCTGCTGGAGACACTCTGCACGGGCGGAGCTTTCATCTTGCAAGGAATGAAGGTTGGCTTCGACTGAAGAGTGGATTTACGTTGGCAGTTCTTGGGCCTACTTCCAAAGCAAGCAGGCGGGGAAATTGAGAGCTGAAAGGATAACTGAGGAGAAAGGTTGACGGGGTCGAGCCTACTCAGCTCCTCCCAACCCACAGAAAGGTTTAATTCCCTGCCCATGGCAGTCGAAAGAGGGGCTCTCAAGGGGATTCCATAGCCGCCAGCCCTTATACACCGCATACGATGATGCCTAGGCATGATAGGTGAGTGAGCAGAGGTGAGGGACAGGGAGGGGACGCTCGACATAGCAAGAGAAGAGCTGGAACCACCTAGAATCGCTGAGGAACGACTGCAACAGGAATGATCTGGGTGATGAGACGAGGACTGAGAAGGAAAGTAGGAAGCGAGCATATATAGTTATATGGAGATTGGAATGGTGGCCTGAGGTGTGCGTTGAACAAGCTTAATAGCCATGGTAGCAGAATCGAGAATCGTTAATGCTCTACAGCGGGAGGATGACTCAAAGAAGCTGGCAGGGAACGAAATTGAGGTTGGCATGCTCATGCATTTAATGTCGGGTGGGCGGCCATCTGAAAGCATGTGGGGTGGAGATATGCCCCACCACATGCCGCCCAAGTGGCCCATCCTTTCACCACAAGCCACCTACATCCAGGCCTAAGTTTATTTTACTTATTTTAACTAGTTTTATCATTTTTCTCTTTGAAAATTATTATTTGTTTGAACTCATCTTTATCTTTAAAGGAATATTTTATAAATTTTTTGAGTTTTAAAAGGAATATTTTATAAATTTTTTAAGTTTTAAAACAAATATTTTATAAATTATTTAGGTTTTAAAAGGAAGATTTTTAAAAATTGTTAAAGTTTTAAATTTTTAAATATTTCTAATATTTAGATTAAGAGTTCACTATTGTGTTGATTTAATTGCTGAATAAAATAATAATAATAAAATTAAAATTATGTTAATTAATAAATTTTATCGAACTAAGATGAGTATTTCAATTTTAAAAAAAAAATTAGAAATATTTATTAATTATATTATATTTATAAAACCTTTCATAAAGATTTCATAAATTATTAATGGCAAAAATAACTAGTTCCATGAGGTAAGCACAAATTGTTGTAGTTACACAACAACTACTCATAATGATATGAAACTTTCATAAGTTATTAAGTTATGATTGGATTTACTTTTCTTTGAAAATTTAAATTTATTTTTATAGTGTTTTACTGTATTCATTGTGTTATGATTTGATTTACTTTTCTTTGAAGATAGGAAAATTTTATAGAATATTCAAGTATTAAAAGAGAGATTTTATAAATTATGTAAGTTTAAAATATTTATATGTACATTCCTACATAGTGATAGGCTTGTTAATTTTATTATATATATCTTCCAATATAAACCCATTCTATTTACGTCTCGATACCCAAGCAACATAATATTGTGAAAATTTTCAATTTACATCTTCATAAGGTATCAAAGATTTCTATTTACATCTGGATAATGTCTCAATAGGTTATTTGCACTAAGGTGGATATCCAAGCTTTTGATTATGATCGTGTATCCAACTCACTCACTATGAACTATAACTGATGAAATATATCAGACCGATAAAAATATATAAATAACGAAAAGTATTAATCACCTAATCAATGAGGATTTTATAATTTTGAATTAAAACACAAATCACGAAGGGAAAAGTCATTGGAATGGGCGAATCTCTTTTTTCTTTCAATTTATTCGCTATAATTGTATTTATTTATTTGGAAAATTTAAGCAAATTATTCTAACCTTGTGCAATTGTTTGTATAGATATATAAGGGATGGATGAGTAATCCCAAAAGGATAGGAATAAGAGAAATTAAAGCACTGGGACCAATGAAACAAGGAAGTATTTTTGTAAACAAATATGAGTATACATTTTTTCGATTTGAATTATACGCAGTCATGTGTGTAACAATTTCCACCATGCTATTCAATAAGAATTTTTAATTTGAAAAGGAAAAATATTACGTATTAATTTCCAATTACCCAATGGATTTGTGACTTAGAAATTGAAAAATGTGATAATAGAATTTGGAGGTACAATGTATTAGAATAGTTTGAATAACAGTACATCAAAGAATTTAGAATTGGCTCCAGAACATGTAATTATATTGTATATTATTGTATATTACTGATTTATTGTAACATACATCGATAACTTCACATGGAAATGTAAGGAGTTAATTTTTTTTTATACAAGTTACCCACTACTAACTTGTCTAAATCACTATTAAATATTTCTTACTACTCGTTAGATAGAATGTTCACCAGTTCATAGTGTAACCTTAATATAAGAATAATAAGTTGCTTAACCATTAACAACCTTTATTGTTGTACATTAGCACATAACTGTATGATGTAACCTTGCATTCATTTCGTTATTAATGTAGTCATTACTTACTTGACATTATGAACATCACCACAAGAAAGGAATCAATATCATCAATTTGACACAATAATCAATCACATCATTGAACACCAATATACCTTGGAAACCCCATAGGGTGAGAACCAACAAACGTTTAATTTTATTATTAAATGCTCGTGAGGGTGTTTAGATCTCACTCAATGGCTTATAAGGGAGACCACACCTTAACCATTTTTATAAATAATACAAAGAAATATATAAATATCTAGCTTAAATCCATTACAATAAATATGATAGCATTTAATCACTAACCTTCATATCTTCATATCTTGGTGTCATGGATGTACCTACAATGGACCATCGTACATTGGATCATCCTGCAGCTCACACTCATATGCATGAACCATAATTCATTTACCTGCCACCATGTTAAGCGTATATTTCTTTTGTACAAGTCACCATCATTCCCTACTAATGTTGTCTTCAACATACATTAATATAAAGATTAATAAAGTATTAATCAACTATTTCATAAATCTATACTAGAGAAGCTTCTTCCTTTACTCATGTATATTCATGGCATGAAACTAAAATATCTTGACATGCTTCCACAAAAAATACTGCATATGTACTAGTTATAAGTGATCACATTAACTAATGTTGCCCTTGCATAAGCACACATTCCTGCAAGACAATAGTTACATTTTCCAAGCTTTTCTTTAAAGAAACTGATACATTAGTTATGATCTTCGTACACGTGATTTATATAAATTTAACCAATAACTAAACCTTAAGCTATTACTTTTGGTTCATGTAAAGAAAGATAACACAAAAAATGTTTTTCCTATGCATACAAATCCATATAGATTCCAAAAGAATCTTCCCAATGGAATTCTTTAATACAATCAAACATGCGAACAAACTATTCCTTTTCGAAGAAATTTTAGCATAATAAGGCATGCAAAACATGTTTCCTTTTCCATAAAACCTAGGTAATAAAACATAAAATTACATATATTCATTTCCAAACATTATAAAAACATTACCCATACATATATTCCAAGGAAACCAACACATTACTATGGGTTTTATGCATGTAATCCATCTTCTTTTCCAAAGAATATTTCCCAATGTAGGCTAACTAAACATGCTATTATTTCTCACATACAGCCGCATATTCTTTCCAATGAAAGATAATACAAATATGCAATGTGACTATTACTTGTAACTTACGTGATAGTTATGATAGCATAAAAATAATTACATACTTATCTTCAAGAACTCAACATAGTTTCTCTATATTTTATGTACAAAGTTGTCATAAACTTGTTTTCAAGAAAGTATCATAACCAAGCTTTCTTTTGCATATAAGAACTAGGAGAGCCGTTTTTTTAAATAATAGCAGGGTTAGCACTTTATTCATTTAAACCAATCAAGCACAAATAATTTATCTTTATACCCACGAGAACATGTAACTTTTGCAAACTCTTTTTTTAAGGAGCTTTCCGGATTATCCAGATTGCTAGAGAATGAGTGTCGACGTTTCGAATCCCAACGGGGATGCATCATCAGGATAGTTTTTTAATGAAGAAATGAGAGAACATACTAAGACCATTAATAGTGGTAGAAGAAGATGATTTCTGGAAAAGAGCCGACCTCAAAATTTTTATAAATTTTCTATTTTCAATAATATTATTCTTAATTTTTAAAATAATTAAATTAAAAAACTATTAATTCTATTAAGGCAGCAGCACTCCTACTAGGCTAAAAAACAAAAACAAAACTATTTCACGCTTTAATTAAAGAGGGAGGCTTTATTATTACCTAATTTTATTTTAGGTTATCAAATTATATAGCAACATTTAAAGAAATAATAAAATCTAATATATAATAGAATTAAAAATATATATTTATTTAATTAAATATATCATTATAATTTATTGTATATCTAATTATTATTATATGGTTATTTTAAAAGATTCATATGAAGATTAAAAGGAAAAAGCTAACTAAAAAATATAAAAATTGAGGTGATTTATTAAAAGCTAATCTTAATAAAAGTTTTAATAAAATATAAATATATAATTGAATTAAAATGATATATTAGGTTGATTAAATATATTGTTTTAGTATATTATATATTTAATTTTATTAAATAATTAATTTTAATGTTATATTTTTTTATTTTTAATTATATATTTTCTATTTTTAATGATATATTTTAATATAATTAGAGTATTTAAGTTCATTTTTAATTAACTAAAAAACTATAAAGCCTAGGAAAGGGAAATTATTTATAAGTGAATAAGAATAAAATCTAATAACTAAGATTAATTAATTAACTTTTATTATAACTAAATAAAAATCAATTAATAAATAGGGTTAATAATTAGAATTTTAGTTCAATAAAACTAAAGACTAAATAAGAAACAAAAGGAGGAGGGACATACCTGGGGTTGAAAACTATATTTCACTGGTGGGTGTTTCTGGAGGAACATATCTGTCTAAGAAGGGGTCTCCAAGTGTCACTAATTTCAAATCCACCATCCCTATTAAGATTATCTGGATGCTTTATGATCTCAAGCGCCTCCATTACTTTCCTTCTTTGATAGTGCTCTTCTTTTGTGATGATTGTTGCATCTTCCAAACGAATTTGATGTTTGGTTTTTGAGGAGTGTTCTACAAGGGCTGAGGTGTGCGATCATTCATATCTAATACCAGCTCCATGCTCCTTAAGTCTTTTTTGAACGGAATGCCTAGTCTCACCGATATAACTCTTCCCACATGAACAACTAATATTGTACACTCCTTTAAATTGTTCAGGGTTTATGCCATCGTTGACTGATCGCATATTTTGTCTAATAGTTCCTAATGCAGAAAATTGAGCGAAAATATTGTTCTTTCTCATGAGCTTGGCTATTTTATCAGTAACCCCCTTAATGTATGGTAGAACAACTCTTCCTGTATTTTCTTGTTGTTCGCGGTGATTCCGAGATAAGATCGAACCCTTAGCTCTTTCGAGGGCTTTCTTGATATCCCTTTCTTTATAGCCCAAATCTCTGAAAACGGCTGAAAGGTGGCTGATTTCCTCACTTAGGTGTTTGGTATAAGAAATCCTCATGGCTCTGACAGGTAGAGTATTAAGGACACCAAAATTTTGTTCTAGATGGTGGTAGGAGTTAGCATGGAGATAGCTGTTGATATGGTTTTTCTTTCTAAACACCTGATGCGCAAGCGTTCCATCATCATTCCTAGTGAAAAGAACATCCAAAAAAGAAACGCTCCTATTTTCTTCGACCTCCATTGTGAACTTAGTCTCTGTAGAAATGGAATTGAGGTGCTTGAAAAATCCTTCAAGATTTTCTCTACCGTGGCCCCATTTTATGTTGGTGTCGTCCACAAACCTTTTCCACCAGTCTGGTTTTAGGGGATAAGAGGCAAGGGCCTTTTTTTCAAAATGTTCCATGTATAGGTTGGCGACAATAGGGGATAGTGGAAATCCCATTGCGAAACTTGATACTTGTTCATAGAATTTCACTTAAAAACTGAAGAACGTGGATCGAAGGAAAATCTCAACAAGTTTGGCTATTTCAGGATCAGTGAAATCATTAATGACCTGGATTGCCTCATCTAAAGGAATTTTCGTGAAAATTGATACGGCATCGAAACTAACCAAGATGTCAGTTGCTTAAACTTTTTGATTCATAATGAGCTTGACAAAATCGCTTGAGTCTTTAATGAAGGAGTCAATATTTCCAATGAGAGGTTTTAGTATCTTAGAAACATACTTTGCCAGCTCATAAGTAGGGGATCCTATGGTATTAACAATCGATCTTAGGGGTATTCCTTATTTATGAGTTTTGGGCAAACCATAAATCCTTGGCATGATTTCACAGGATGGGGTTAATTTCTTTTTTAGTCTGTCATCCAACCCAGAATTTTTTATTGCTTTCTTGACTTCTCTTAATACCTTGGGCATGGGGTTGTAGTTAAGCTTCTTGTAGCTGCTACAATATAGATGCTCATTCATTTTTCTAATGTAATCATCCTTATCAAGAACGACAGCAGCACATCCTTTTTCGGCTTTAAGAACCACAATGTTTTCATTATTGTGAAGATCCTTGAGAGCAAAAAACTCTTCCTTGGTTAGGTTGCTTTTGGGTGTTCTGGCTTTTTTCAGAATTAGGGAGCACTCTTGTCTCAAGGTCTCTTTATCATCAAGCGTTAAACTTCAAATCCCCTCCTTGATACTGCACAAGATACTCTCGTTTCGAATGCCCTTGGGGGCAACCGCAAATCCTAGACCCTTATTGAGAATCTTAATCGCATCCTGACCTAGCTCTACGGAGGATAAGTTGACAACTTTTTTATTTATGGTATGTAGGTTATGTTCATGTCTCATAATGGCCTTATTATATAAATTAATAACAGAATCCAATTCCAACTTTGGAGCATTCAAAGTATTGTCCTTTATATTCTTTTCAGCTTGGGTTGAGTTGGTGAATTGCGCGTTATCTGAGCTACTCTCATTATCTAATTACTATTTATTCCTTTTTCCGAGGACTGATCTACTTAACGAATTCAAAATGCACCCTCGATTTTTAATTGTGTTGCTTCTCTTATCAGTTGCAGTGTGTGGAGATTGCTGGGTATTATTCAGGAGGAGCTGGCTAACATAATTATTGACCGAAAAATCAAACCGCCTATTATTAATCTCATCAACTTTATTCATAATTGACATAATTTATTTGTGTGAATCAGGGGCCAAACTCTCATTATCCTGCACAGGGTTGACCGCTGAGACAGTCGTACCAAGATTACTGAATTTATTTTGAAAAGTTGTTGACATCGCAGTACCCCATACACCAGTACTGCTCCACGGAAAATGTCTTCCAGACATAGGGTCTAAGATTTCGTTGTGACTTGTGTTATAATTTCGAAGTGTTGGGAACAACGTCTTAGCTGAGGAAGCATACTTCCTGAGAGAAAGCAACTTTTCTTCTTTGTACCAAATTCTAAATCGATCGTAGTTGCTGCTGTCATAGCTATCAGAATCAGCTACGGGTCTGTTATCTCTGCAAGATAATGCATTCTCAACGTGTTCAGACCTGATATACCTTGTGAAAATATTGCCAGCGTCAATGGAATTGGTGTTATCTGCGTTAAAAATATCAACATGATCGGAAGTGATACCCTCTACATCTAGACTGTTAGCATAATTAGTCACGAAAATACTCCCAGCGTTTAGATTGACAACACAATTTGGATATTCATTATCTACGTTCTTTTTCCATGGGTTGTTAATGTCATCAACATCGTTTCTGTGAGTTTTGTAGGACACTACATTATCTATGTGATTGGAATTGATATCCCCTGCGAAAACATTGCCAGCGTGAACATAATTTGTCTTATCCGCGTTTACATCATCAATGTGATCGGTAGTGTTTCTTTTTGTGTTTAGACGGTTAGCACAGCCTATGTTTACGTTATCTGTTATTTTTTTCCAGGAGCTGTTACTGTTATCAACCTTGGAGATGAATTTTGTTGTAAGACCAGAACCGTTGCTCAAATTAACATTCGAACTGGAATGCGAATTGATGTTAGCGCAATCAACATAATTTATTTTATTTTCCACATCGAACTTTCGAACCCACCAATCTGCACATGAATTAGATTGAACATTTTCAGAAATAGACCCATCTATGTTATTATGGGATAATTTCCTTATTTTATCTAATTTCATGGCATGTCTTTTACTGGCCAGCAGACCCTCTCTTTCAGTGCTAATGGCTGCCTTAGCATCTATTGTTTTCCACAGATCATACCTAAATGAATTAGCCAATTTCAAATGCAGAGAGAGAGCTTAGTGACCAAGTTTGTCCAATAAAGCATGGGTCCTCTTGATTTCTGCGCGAATCAAGTTAAAACTTAATTTCACAAAATATCTATTATATCTTCGGAGGTGGGAGACAGGTTTTATATGGGAAAAATATGGAATTAGATTGTTGTCACAACATATTTTAAGAAATTTCAGGTCTGCTGTTGTTTTCTCAATCTTCATTCTAGTTTTTTCGAGAAAACAAATATCTTCCCAAGAATCCCCTCCGTGTAGGGACAAAATTTTGGTTTTCAAATTCATGTGGTGATCATTTTTTAAGGAGCTTTCCAGATTATCCACATTGCTATAGAACAAGTGTCGACATTTTGAATCCCAACGGGGATCCATCATTAGGACAGTTTTTGAATGATGGTTCATCATTCAAAAACTGTCCTGATGATGGATCCCGATTGGGATTCGAAACATCGACACTCGTTCTCTAGCAATGTGGATAATCCGGAAAGCTCCTTAAAAAATGATCACACATGACTTTGAAAACCAAAATTGTGTCCCTACACGGAGGGGATTCTTGGGAAGAGATTTGTTTTCTCGAAAAAACTAGAATGGAGATTGAGAAAATAGCAGCAGACTTGAAATTTCTTAAAATATGTCGTGAAAACAATCTGATTCAATCTTTCGCCCATATAAAACCTGTCTCCCACCTCCGAAGATATAATAGATATTTTGTGAAATTAATTTTTAACCTCATTTGCGCAGAAATCAGGAGGACCATTGCTTTATTGGACAAACTTGGTCGCTCAGCTCTCTCTCTGTATTTGAAATTAGCTAATTCAATTAGGTATGATCTGTGGAAAATAATAGATGCTAAGGAAGCCATTAGTGCTGAAAGAGAGGGTCTGCTGGCCGGCAAAAGACATGCCAAGAAATTAGATAAAATAAGGAAAATTAGCCCATAATAACATAGATGGGTCTATTTCTGCAAATCTTCAATCCAATTCATGTGCAGATTGGCGGGTTCGAAACTTCGATGTGGAAAATAAAATAAATTATGTTGATTGCCTTAACATCAGTCTGCATTCTAGTTCAAATGTTAATTTGAGCAACGGTTTTGGTCTAACAACAGAATGATCTCCAAGGTTGATAACAGTAACAACTCCTCGCAAAAAATAATAGATAACGTAAACACAGGTTGCATTAACTGTATAAACACAAATAGAAACACTACCAATCACATTGATGATGTAAACACGGATAAGAAAAATTCCGTTCAAGCTAGCAATTGTTTCACAGGGGATATCAATTCCAATCACATAGATAATGTAGTGTCCCACAAAACTCACATAAATGATGTTGATGACATTAATAACCCATGGTAAAAGAACATAGATAACGAATATCCAGATTCTGCTGTCGATCTAAACTCTGGGAGTATTTTCGTGACTGATTACGCTAACAGTCTAGACGCAGAGGGTATCACTTCCGATCGCGCTGATATTTTTAACGTGGATAACACCAATTTCATTCATGATGGCAGTATTTTCACAAGGTATATCAGCTCTGACCACGTTGAGAATGCATTATCTTGCAGAGATAACAGACTCGTAGCTGATTCTGATAGCTATGACAGTAGTAACTATGATCGATTTAGAATTCGGTACAAAGCAGAAAAGTTGCTTTCTCTCAGGAAGTATGCTTCCTCAGCCAAGAAATTGTTCCCCACACTTCGAAATTATAACACAAGTCACAATGAAATCTTAGACCCTGTGGTTGGAAGGCATTTTCCGTGGAGTAGTACTAGTGTATGGGGTACTGTGATGTCAATAGTTTTTCAAAATAAATTCAGTAATCTTGGTACGACTGTCTCAGTAGTCAACCCTGTGTAGGATAATGAGAGCTCGACCCCTGATTCACACGAAGAAAGTATGTCGATTATGAATAACATTGATGAGATTGATAATAGGCAATTTGATTTTTCGGTCCATAATTATGTTAGCCAGCTCCTCGTGAATAATACCCAGCAATCTCCACACACTGCAACTGATAAGAGAAGAAACAAAATTAAAAATATAGGGTCAGTTTGAATTCGTTAAGCAGATCAGTCCTAGAAAAAAATAATAAAGAAGAATTAGATAGTGAGAGTAGCTCAGATAACACGCAATTCACCAACTCAACCCAAGCAGAAAAGAATATAAAGGACAATACATTGAATGCTCCTCAGTTGAAATTGGATTCTGTTATTAATTTATATAATAAGGCCATTATGAGACATGAACATAACCTACATTCCAAAAATAAAAAAATTGTCACCTTATCCTCCGTAGAGCTAGGTCAGGATGTGATTAGGATTCTCAGTAAGGGTCTAGGATTTACGGTTGCCCCCAAGGGAATTTCAAATGAGAGTATCTTTTGCAGTATCGAGGAGGGGATTAGAAGTTTAACGCTTTATGATAAAGAGACCTTGAGACAAGAGTGCTCCCTAATTCTGAAAAAATCCAGAACACCCAAAAGCAACCTAGCCAAGGAAGAGCCTTTTTCTCTCAAGGATCTTCGCAATAATGAAAACATTGTGGTTCTTAAAGCCGACAAAGGAGGTGCTGTTGTCATTCTTGATAAGGATGATTACATTATAAAAATGATTGAGCATCTACATTGTAGCAGCTACAAGAAGCTTAACTACAACCCCATTCGCAAGGTATTAAGAGAAGTCAAGAAAGCAATAAAAAATTCTGGGTTGGATGACAGACTAAAAAATAAATTAACCCCGTCCTATAAAATCATGCCAAGGATTTATGGTTTGCCCAAAATTCATAAAGAAGGAATACCTCTAAGACCGATTGTTATTACCATAGGATTCCCTACTTATGAGCTGGAAAAGTATGTTGCTAAGATACTAAAACCTCTCATTGGAAATACTGACTCCTTCATTAAAGACTCAAGTGATTTTTTCAAGCTCATTAAGAATCAAAAAGTTGAAGAAAGTGACATCTTGGTTAGTTTCAATGTCGTATCACTTTTCACGAAAATTCATTTAGATGAGGCAATCCAGGTCATTGATGATGTCATTGATCCTGAAATAGCCAAACTTGCTGAGATTTGCCTTCGATCGACGTTCTTCAGTTTTCAAGGGGAATTCTATGAACAAGTTTCAGGTGTCGCAATGGGATCTCCACTATCCCCTATTGTCATCAACCTATACATGGAACATTTTGAGAAAAAGGCCCTTGCCTCTTATCCCCTAAAACCATACTGGTGGAAAAGGTTTGTGGACGACACCAACATAAAATGCGCCCACAGTAGAGAAAATATTGAAGGATTTTTCAAGCACCTCAATTCCATTTCTACAAAGATTAATTTCACAATGGAGGTCGAAGAAAATTGGAGCATTTCCTTTTTGGACATTCTTGTCACTAGGAATGATGATGGAATGCTTGGGCATCAGGTGTTTATAAAGAAAACCCATACCGATAGCTATCTCCATGCTGACTCCTACCACCATCTAGCACAAAATTTTGGTGTCCTTAATACTCTAGCTGTCAGAGCCATGAGGATTTCTGATACCAAACACCTAAGCGTGGAAATCAGCCACCTTTCAACCGTTTTCAGAGATTTCGGCTATAAAGAAAGGGATATCAAAAAATCCCTCGAAAGAGCTAAGGGTTCGATCTTACCTCGGAATCACCGTGAACAACAAGAAAATACAGGAAGAGTTGTTCTACCATTCATTAAGGGGGTTAATGATAAAATAGCCAAGCTGATGAGAAAGAACAATTTTTTCGCTCAATTTTCTTCATTAGGAACTATTAGACAAAAGATGCAATCAGTCAAGGATGGCATAAACCCTGAGCAATTTAAAGGAGTGTACAAGATTAACTATTCATGCGGGAAGAGTTATATCGGTGAGACTGGGTGTTCTCTTCAGAAAATACTTAAGGAGCATGGAGCCGATATTAGATATGAACGACCGCGCACCTCAGCCCTTGCAGAACACTCCTCAAAAGCCAAACATCAAATTCGTCTAGAAGATGCAACAATCATCGCAAAAGAAGAGCACTATCAAAGAAAGAAAATAAGGGAGGCCCTTGAGATCATAAAGCATCCAGATAATCTTAATAGGGATGGTGGAGTTGAAATTAGTGACACTTGGAGACCCCTTCTTAGACAAAATTTTCCCTCCAGAAACACCCGCCAGTGAGGTATAGTTTTCAACCCCAGGTATGTCCCTCCTCCTTTGGTTTCTTATTTAGTCTTTAGTTTTATTGAACTAAAATTCTAATTATCAACCCTATTTATTAATTAAATTTTATTTAGTTATAACAAAAGTTAATTAATTAATCTTATTTATTAGATTTTATTCTTATTCCATTATAAATAATTTCCCTTTCCTAGGCTTTATAGTTTTTTAGTTAATTAAAATGAACTTAAATACTCTAATTATATTAAAATATATCATTAAAAATAGAAAATATATCATTAAAAATTAAAAAATATAGCATTAAAATTAATTATTTAATATAATTAAATATATAATATACTAAAATGATCTATATTTAATCAACCTAATATATCATTTAAATTCAATTATACTTTTAATAAATCACTTCACTTTTTATATTTTTTAGTTAGCTTTTTCCTTTTAATCTTTTTATGAATCTTTTAAAATAACCATATAATAATAATTAGATATATAATAAATTATAATGATATATTTAATTAACTAAATATATCTTTTTAATTCTATTATATATTAGATTTTATTATTTACTTAAATATTATTATGTAATTTTATAACCTAAAATAAAATTAGCTAATAATAAAGCCTGCCTCGTTAATTAAAGCGTGAAATAGTTTTCTTTTTGTTTTTTTGGCCTAGTAGGAATCCTGCCTTAATAGAATTAATAGTTTTTTAATTTAATTATTTTAAAAATTAAGAATAATATTATTGAAAATAGAAAATTTATAAAAATTTTGTGGTCAGCCATTTTCCAGAAATCATCTTCTTCTACCACTATTAATGGTCTTAGTCTGTTCTCTCATTTCTTCATTAAAAAATTATCCTGATGATGGATCCCCGTTGGGATTTGAAACGTCGACACTCGTTCTCTAGAAATGTGGATAATCCGGAAAGCTCCTTAAAAAATGATCACCACATGAGTTTGAAAACCAAATTTGCAAACTCTTGCAAAGGAATTAATACAATGGACTTATCTTTCACACACAAGATAAAGATATTATTTCCGAAGAAGATCTTTGAATTATGTTATCTATGTGTATAGATTTTTAGAAGGTAATTCCATAAGATATTATCTTTAACCACAATTACACATTTCACCTCAAAAAGTGAAATCCCAACTTATTATATCTTCCCATGAAATATTTTCTCGTATATTCCCTTCACCTTGATATGGGAATAAAACTTGTTTATGATGATATTGAAAGATAAACGATGTAAATAATCAATGGTGGATTTGTTTCAGTCATATCCCAATAAAGTAGTGAAATACCATCTTCTTTATATGTAACTCATCCCAAGAAAGATGAGAAAAATTATTACTTTTTTTTTACTATTTCCCCATAATCTTTTCCGAAGAAAAGGTATATATATATATATATATATATATATATATATATATATATTCACCAAAACTAATATTTACGTGCAGTCTTACTTTAAAAATAAGAGCCATGATTCTTATCATTTTTCAAAAGTAAAAATGCATACAAAATAATTCTCAAGACTGCTTATTTAATCTTGGGCATAATTATTTTAAAACTTTTCAGTAAAAAATCAACAAGGTACTTATATTTTAATTTCTGAAAATTTTTTGTGCAAGCTCCTACAGTGACTCTTGAGTGGCAATGCGCATGAAACTCATTGGAAATGTGCATCAAATATCGTGCGCTCTGCATCTCTAATTAAAACACTCGATACAATCCAAGGGGTACGAGGAAAATTGCCATTTGGAATTGCCACAACACCTTTCACCACATTCTAAACACACATATCTTAAAATTTACATGCATGAATATTAGGTTTGTATGCGGATTACTTCTCATGGAAGAAATAATTTCAACCACCTGGTGCCCTTAACTGTGACAATGCACTTCAAAAATAAACCTAAACTATTTTCCTTATCCATCCACGGTTATCATCCATAAATGAAATCTTGATCACTCCATTCCCTCACACATCAAATATCCATTGGCTATGCTATAATGAAAAGGAAGTTAAGCACCAAAGTAAATCTTGAATCCGGTGAACGTGTTCCACAATAATTGTCTCTTCCCAAATCATAAATCACTTCCAGAGATCTCCCGTAAATAATGAATACCCAAGGGATGTTATCAAGAATTCGTTGTCAATGGATTCTCAATAAAAAAATTAAAGTAAGATTAATTTACCATGTGTAAATACATATGGTTGAGTAGGTATGTTACATACTCCCCCCCTTGAAGAGAACACCATCCTCGGTGTGCTTCTCTCACTTAAACTTAAACCTACTCATGGTATGATAATATAAACAACCGAAAGGGCGTCCTTTCCCTTCACAACGAAACACTTTATTTTCCTTAAATTCCATTTATTGAAACAATAATGTTTTTATCCATAGTCATAAGTAAGCATGTATAGCTCAAAAAAAATATTCCATTCCCATTTTTAACCACTTATTCATTATTCAAATTCATAAAAGTATAGAAAAATGCTATACCAACTTACCATTACCTACCAATTACTATTGGAAGTAATGATGAATTTTACACAAGCTCTCTAAGAATGGTTGAACAACCCATCAACACACCATGGAAAGTATCCTGTAATGTATGAATACAAAATTTAATCCTGTTAGTCACATAGTTTCAATCAAATGAAATGCTTACAATTATCAAACATTCATGCAATATCAAGAGATGTTTTAATCAGAGTAATTCCATAAGTACTCAGAGAGAACCAACCCTCTAATCAATGCATCACATGCACATTGTCTTTGCTCCTGCTAAATACATCCACAAAATACTTAAAAAATTACTTAGAGAACACCTAGCTTTCTAGTCATACTAATGGTTAATCAATGCACCATGGGCATATCCTAGCTTCTGCTAAGACATTCAAAAAAATTAGTAATAAAATAAATGAACTTATACATTCAGTAATTCATTTTATGAGCGCTAAGCTCCTTTCCTCTTAATATCTACATAAGATATTTACACAATCATATAAAAATTCTTTTTTAATTTAACAAAACTGATTACTTAACTTGTACTCCAATGAGAACCAAAATGGGAAACAAAATTCTCCTCCCCACCCATGGGAGTTGGTTTCCACAACCAGATCGAGTAATTTTCACATCTAGACAGTTATTTGACAAAAAACCATTCCAGGTTCAGTATGGAATTCTACTGCCAAACTAGCTCGAGAATTCCAATGCCCACTCAAGGTCCAGTATAGAATTCCTCTTGACAACATCATGCCTATTCCTCTAACAGGGTCATGTCTATGAGGAATTTTGGACCTCCTCCAACAGGCTCCTAAATCAATAGATTTGCCTCAGGTTTTCCCCTCTTCACTATCTTGGCCAACTCTTTTCCCTTAATGAGATCATATACCTCTAGGGAGAAGAAATTCAGGCTGGTAAGTGCCATCAACCCCTCCGGGTAGGCAACCACCGTCAACCCAAGGCCCTCTATCCTTTCACAATTGTTCACAACTGTCTAACATGTTAAATTTCTCTTTTAGCATTGTTTCCCATGGTAAATTACATAATGAACTATGTACATATTATACATAAAGAAAAAGAAAATTTACGTACATCATACATCATACTTGGCCCTCCACATGGGTCTAATGATATTTAGATTAACAGGAAACATGACTAACATACATGTGTTGTACATTATTATTTCCCAAATCACAAAATCATGCACATTAAAACATAATGCCATGTGTTTATATATTATTATTTCCCAAATAACACAATCATGCACATTATAACATGATACTTTAACATTTATTGTTGCAATTCACATTGCAATGTTTGCAATGTTTTACTTTCAAGAGTTTTCTGTTGCCATTTAGCTACCTATGCTTACTATAAGAAATAATGCTAATCATAAATACGAATTTCTTAACCACATATTATCTTACGCAATAATTTTAATTTCTTGCATACAATGTTGTCATGCATACAATTATATAGAAATATTCATTAATGTGTATATATCAATAATGGTTAGGTTAACATTCCAAACATTTCCATTTCCCATAATGTTTCGTTACCAACAGATAGACACGTGAAGTAACTACTTGTTCACAACTTGCAATAACATTTAATCAAAACCAATTCATGCATATAGGATTTTATTAGTTATTCATACAACACTAACTAATCAATACCACTAAAAATCTTAATGCATCCATGACATGATTCATTCAAGAACTACTCATTCGACAACTAGTAATTATAGTCAAGTCTCACTACTTGATCCATTTTGTATTTTTTAATATTTAAAGGGTTCCTTCAATTTCATTTTAAAACATTTTCATCCTCTTGAAGGAATTTCCCCGTCTTTTGCATTGATGTATTAGTTTCACACACCATCACTATACATATTCATCTTTTTCAAGTGGTGCATGGTAGCTTTAATTATGTTCATTAAATGTATGAGTAATATGTCATTTACCCAAATGTTAATAGTCAAATCTCACTTTCACTAGTGAGTACTCAAGTTGTTCATAAGTACAACAAAGTTTTTATTGTCTTTTCACTTTCACTAGTGAGTACTCAGGTTGTTCATAAGTACAACAAAGGTTTTATTATCTTTTATCCTCAACATGATTCCAATGTTATGAAAATTGTTTTGCAGCAGTATTTATTACTTATTACTCTTCAATGCAGTTAGAAACACGAATTACACATCTCATGTAAAAAGTAGATTACTGCATATATCAATCAATATGTAGATTGCTAGAATCATATATCAATCAATATGTATATATCTAGAATCATAACTCAACTCATGTTTATTAGTAGCATACCTCAATTTATTTTTGCTTAACAAATCCCAAAGGCGCCAATGCTAGAACCTTTAGCTCTGATACCAATTGTAACATACATCGATAACCTCACATGGAAATGGAAGGAGTTAATTTTTTTTATACAAATTACCTACGAGTATCTTATTCAAATAATTATTAAATATTCCTTACTACTCATTAGATAGAATGCTCACGAGTTCATAGTGTAACCTTAATATAATAATAGTAAGTTGCTTAACCATTAACAACCTTTATTGTTGTACATTAACATATAACTGTATGATGTAACCTTGCATTCATTTCGTTATTCATGTAGTCATCACTTACTTGACATTATGAACATCACCACAAAGACGGAATCAACATCATCAATTTGACACAATAATCAATCACATCATTGAACACCAATATACCCTGGAAACCTTGTAGGGTGAAAAACAACAAACGTATAATTTTATTGTTAAACGATCGTGAGGGTGTTCAGCCCACACTCAATGGCTTATAAGGGATACCATCTCTTAACCATTGTTATAAATCTTACAAATAAATATACAAATATCTGGATTAAAGCCATTATAATAAATATGATATCATTTACCCACTAATCTTCATATCTTCATATCTTGGTGGCATGGATGTACCTACAATGGACCATCGTATATTGGATCATCCTGCAGCCCGCACTCATCTGCATGAACCATAATTCATTTACCTGCCACCATGTTAAGCATAATATTTCCTTTGTACAAGTTAGCATCATTCTTTGCTAATGTTGCCTTCAATGTACATTGATGTCAAGATTCATAAAATATTAATCAACCATTTCATAAATCTATACTAGAGAAGCTTCTTCCTCTAATCATGTATATTCATGACATGAAAGTAAAATATCTTGACATGATTCCTTTAACAACACATATTGCATATGTGCTAGTTATAAGTCATCACATTCACTAATGTTTCCCTTACATAAGCACACATTCCTGGAAGACAATAGATACATCTTCCAATAATTTCTTTAAAGAAATTGATGCATTAGTTACGATCTTCATGCATGTGATTTATATAAATTTAACTAATAACTAACCATTAAGCTATTACTTTTGGTTCATGTAAAGAAAGCTAACAAAACAAATGTTGTTCCTATGCATACAAATGCATATAGTTTCCAAAAGAGTCTTCCAAATGGAATTCTTTAACACAATCAACCGTGCAAACACACTATTCCTTTTCGCGGGAATTTTAGCATAATAAGGGATGCAGAACATGTTTTCTTTTCCATAAAAATTAGGTAATAAAAGATACAATTACATGTATTCGTTTCCAAATATTATACAAACATTACCCATACATATATTCCAAGGAAACCAACACATTAATATGGGTTTTATGCATGTAATCCATCTTCTTTTCCGAAGAATATTTCCCAATGTAGGTTAACTAAACATGCTGTTATTTCCCACATAGAACTGTATATTCTTTCCAATGAAACATAATACAAATATGCAACGTGACTATTCCTTGCAATTAACATGACAATTTTGATATCATAAAAATAATCATATACTTATCTTCAATAACCCAACATAGATTCTCTATATTTTATGTACAAAGTTGTCATAAACTTGTTTCCAGGAAAGTATCATAACCAACATTTCTTTCGCACATAACAACTAGGAAAGCCTTTTCTTTTTAAACCATGCAATTAAATCAAGCACAAATAATTTATCTTTTTACCCATGAGAACATGTAAATTTTGCAAACTCTTGCAAAGGAATTAATACAATGGACTTTTCTTTCACACACAAGATAAAGATATTATTTCAAAAGAAGATCTTTGACTTATGTTATCTATGTGGATAATTTTTTTAGAAGGTAATTCCATAATATATTACTTTTAATCCCAATTACACATTTCACCTCAAAAAGGGAAATCCCAACTTATTATATCTTCCCATGAAATATTTTCTCATGTATCCACTTCATCTTGATATGGGAACAAAACTTGTTTATAATGAGATTGAAAGATAAGTGAGGTAAATAATCTATAGTGAATTTGTTTCAGTCATATCCCAATAAACTAATGAAATTTCCTCTTCTTTATATGTAACTCATCCCCAAGAAAGGTGAGCAAAATTATTACTTATTCTTTACTATTTTTCCATAATCTTTTCCCAAAAAAAATATATATATATATTTCAGAAAAACAAATATTTATATGCAACCTTATTTTCCAAATGAAAGCATTAATTCTTATCATTTTCTACAAGTAAAAATGCATATGAAATAATTCTAAGACTACTTATTTGAATTGGGTGGGGATTGTATATAAGTGTTGGAACTATTATATTTTTCAGTGTTCCTTTCACCACATTCTAAACACACTATCTCTTAAACTTTACATGCACGAATATCAGGATTGTATGTGGATTACTCTTCATGGGAGAAATAATTCCAGCCATGTGCTGCCCTCAACTTTGACAACACACTTCAAAAATAAACTTAAACTATTGTCGTTATTCATACACTATTATCATCCATAAATGAAATCTTGATCACTGCATTTCCTCAAGCATCAAATATCCATTGGTTGTGCTGTAATGAAAATAGAGTTAAGCACCGAAGGAAATCTCGAATCCGGTGAACGCGTTCCCCAATAAATGTCTCTTCCTAAATAATAAATCACCTCAAGAGATCTCCGGTAAATAACGAATACCCATGGGTTGTTATCAAGAATTAGTTGTCAAACGATTCTTGATTAAACACTTAAAGTAAAATTGATTTACTATGTGTAAATAAGTAAGGTTTAATAGGTATGTTACATTTATGAAGGTGTTGCTGAATTAGCATTTGATGTTTATGTTTTTGATGGTTTAAAGATTTGTAGTAACCATTTTCATTTAAAAAAAATAATATTTAGATAATTAATACAGTGTATATATAAATGTGTTTGTATATTATTGATTTATGAAGGTGTTGGTGAATTGGCACTTGATGTTTATGTTTTTAAAGATTTTTAGTTTTCAACCATTTTCATTTAAAAAAATTAATATTTAAATAATTAATACAGTATATCTAATTATGTGTTAAAAAATTAATATTTAAATAATTAATACAGTATATCTAATTATGTGTTTATGTTATTGGTTGACTTTTTTTTTAGCAATTACTTGAACTTTTGGAGTTTAAAGCACCAAATTTTTCTCTTACCACCAAGGATATATATATATATATCAAAAAAAATAATTAAACTAAATATCACCATCGTTACTTCAATATTGGGTAACTTTGTGCCCATGGGTACTTGGTTCAAACTCATATTAGTAAAACACACTCATATACACCGAGACATACACATGCACATATATCTGTATAGATATATGCATACATAAATATATAGATACACATACATCCCTATATATATATATGGGCATACATATATATCTATGTAGTGTACACATATATGGCCAAATCTAGAAACAGATAAATTGAGAAAATAACAAAACGTAGCCTCCTTGGAGTAAGGTATTTAACTCACTATTTTACATATTCACTTTTAACAATTCTATCGTAACCTAAGTCAGCACAGCGCGTGTCCATCTCACGCATGGTTTAAGCATTGACTTTGACGTCATTCATCCTGCCAACCATCGCAGTAGCCCACCCAACAGGGTCACTCTAACACGTATCTCCTTCACGATGTCACTCTCGTGGAACTGGAAAGTTTTTGTACCTTCTGCACTTTCCAATCGTTCATAGGCGGTGCCGTCTGATCGACTCGGCATCTTGAAGAAGTTGAACCGTCATTTCTGGGGATATCAACGTGGGCCCATCGGATCTAGTATCTGATGGCAGCGTCGACTTGATTGTTAGGGCAACAAAGAAAGAAGAAAATGGACAAGCCGATGGTAACGGCTACCCTATTTCCCAGTCGTGAATTCTTCCTCCACCACCGACGGAGGATCACAGACTCACCTACCCAATCGCAGAGATATCAGTCTGGTCACCTCAGGCTCAGCAATATATTCCGCCAACGCTTCCGACGCATCAGATTGATGTATGACAAATGTTTTTCTTGAAACTACTGTTAAGGATGGAAATCGGCCAGCAATATGCAACTGAAATAAATGCTGTATAGGTTGTCGCTGTTTACACTGTGATATATAATGTTTAGATTTAATTATGTATATCTTAATCTATATAACATTTAGTGTAGTCCTGTCCTGGTGGTGGTTCAATGATTATGTGTGGGATTAAGTTCTTACAAGTAGGTGAGGACTATTTTTGAGAGTGACTATGTAAGTTTTGAGTAAAATTACATGTCTAGTTTATTTTAATTCCTTAATTTCACAATATTTTGTTTGAGAGAAAAAATAATATTTAATATATTGTTATTTTGGATTTTGATGCATAAAATAATGGACTTATTTTTTTATTTTTATACTGAAAATAAATCACATTAATTGATTCTAAACACCAAATTCTAATAATATAACTAATGAAAAAACCATATTATTAACCATATAAATCACAAAACTCTAAAATCTAGCATTGTTATATAATATATACAATATTTAAAGCACTTAATGCAATGTTACATAATATATATACCAGATTTAATGCACTTAATGCACTGTTACATAGATGAACGTTGCTGGCAGATTATGGGCGATGTCGTTTATTCACTGAAATCAAAGTCTAATTTATCGATTGTAATTTTAGTTGCTTTTGTGTTGGGATAATTTGTCAATACATTGAATCTTATTGCACCCAGAGAACGAGTGCTCTAAAAGCCCAGGTGATAGATATCTCTACGTACAAAGATTAGAGAGCTGGAATGGAGTTTCTCTAATTTCTGGTCAGCTACTTTCGTCATCTAAAACGTTGCAACCATTAAAAACTTCTAATTTATTGTGGAGCATAGTCTTGTTTTTACGTCTGCATTGTTTGTATATTCTAAGTGAAAAATTTATGCCTTATAATAAACATTTGCATTTGGTACAGGGTAATATATGCAGATATGGAGCATGCATGAAGACTCTCGAGTCACGGGTATTGTGTTTCTTAGAAAACATTGCTAAAATGGGGTAATTTTCCCTTTCTGCAATGTCCTTTGGGTAACCCAAATTTGCCGGTAAAATGTTTGTTGAATAGTGTGTTGAATATGTTAGACATGAATTTTGTGTTGAATATTTTACACATGAATTTAGTAATGACGTAGTTTAGTCATATAGGTTAATGGTTTATGAATGTCAATAAGTTTAGGGGTATATGAATGTCAATATGTCTAGGATATTTTGATCATTCAAATTTTAGGGTTAGAAGTTATTTGTTTCTCTTAAAAAAAACTAATTATAAAACTAATTATAATCTAAATAATATTAGTTATTTATTTATAAATTGCTAATAATTTAGTAAATTTAATTTCTAATTTAGTTAAGAAAAATATATATTTAAATTAAATTTTGAATTTATAAATAATATTTATAATGAAAATGCCTTCAAATTTCACACACTACTTTTAATATAGACAAATCTATATATGTAATTATCATTAAGATACAATAATAAGTTGAAGTAAAATGCAATATCACTTTCTAATTTAGTTTTTATGCCATATAGAAATGCTATATCATTTGTGTATTTTTTATGATTTTTTCTTTGATCACTTTTCGGTTAAGTGTGCTAAATATATTAAATATGTTGTTGAGGTTCATCATGAATTATTATTGAAGTAGATTAATAAATTATAAAGTGAAATTAAATATCACTTTCTAATCTTGTTATACATATAATGTAGATTGGAATCTAAGGCTATATCAATGGAGTATGGATAATCAGTTACTATTTAATTAGATTAATAAGTTGTTAAAGTGACATCTAATATCACTTTCTAATTTTGTTATTCAAGCTAAACTAAAGTATAGTTAGCATTAAAGCTATATCACTTGTATATTAGAAATCAAGTAACGGAATCATGGACTGTTAAACACAATAAAGAATGCGATTTATTGGACAATTTGGTAGTGTGAGGGCTTCTTCTAAATGCTAGGGATGGTGAAGATTAAAGGAGCTTAACATAAAATAAATATGTCTCCCAAACAACATTGGTTGACATTATGTTGGAGGTAGAAGTGTCACTCCTTGTGATTGAAAATTATCGACATAATTTTTTTGTTTAGAGAAAATTACATGAATAATGTCTAAAATTCATACTTGCCTTATTAAGTATAGATTACTTGTATGAGAAACTTGCCTACTTTGACAATTTTCAATAGTTTAGCATTCTCATTGCAGGCATGCCATAATGTCCTCCTAGCAACTTCATTAGAAGGGAGATTCATTGAACTGTAGGTATATCTCAATACAAGGCTCTAGTTTCACAATAATTTACTTCCTTATTAGAGGTTTGTAAGGATATTTAGCAAATAAACATTGAATATTGCATGTCTCCTATTAAGGTATGATGAAAGATTAATATTAAAGACATCTTACATACCATACTCAATGGTAGTGTATGGATTGTCTTACAATTGGTTAAGCTTACAATACAAGGCCTTTAAACTTTAATTTCCCCACCTATTACCACTAGCATTGACCTACATGAATGATTGTCACAAGAATTTCCATTTATATGTATAGCTAATTGTTACAATGAATAGACCTTATATTAACACATGGTCACATGTGAGAGCAAAGAAACATGCATATAAAAATATTTTACATATTCATTAATATGAAAAGATCCAATTCTAAACATTTTGGAATATTTGTGGCTCACATTAGATACCTAATTTAAACCATTCGTTCTCCCTCACTAAATGATGGGCGATGAAACCTTAATTTATGACCATAAATACTTCTTTGGAAACCCACAACATATACATGGAACATTAATAATCATGGCTAGAATTTATCGCAATTGAAACATATATTATTCACAAGTAGAAAAAATCACAAGAATGAACTCTCAAAAGATAAAAATTTAAGAGAAAACATATTCTAATTAAACTTACTAATTAGGATATTAAATCTATATAGAATTTTTTCCTCCTAACCATAGAAAATAAAAGGTACACATTCTAATATAAGGTACACATTCTATACCCCATGTTGGGTAATGAAGGAACACTGAAAAATATAATAGTTCCAACACTTATACACAATCCCCACCCAATTTAAAACATACTAGTAGTTTACTATTTCCACATATGCATTCCACACACCTCAACTAATTATCAAACATTGTAGATATCTATTCCTTCAAGCTCAAAAATACACAATAATTTCTTTTCTTTTTTAAATAGTCCCCTAAAAAGTCTAGCTTGGCCACTATATTTGTGCAACAAAAATACCAATGCTATCTATCTTATTGGGAGAGCTAATAATGTTCTGGTAGCAATTGATGGAGCTTGACAATGCCATTTCTCTCACAACTAATTGTTTGTGCTAGTCCATAATGGTCCATTAACATTCAATAGTTATAGTCTCCATAATAGAGGATAATTATGCAATATGGCATAATATTTTCAAGCATAATCTTGAATTGTAAGAAATAACCATCCATAATGAATAATATCAAATAATACTAAAGAATGATGAATACAGGAAAAAAAAAACAAATTGTAAAGTAATCTAAATGCTCAACTCCAATATTATGTTGAAATGCTCTTACATTTCTAGAAAAAACATATTAAAATATCAACATAATATATTTTTTTGAAAATTTTAAAAGTTCCATTATTTTTTACTTTCTTTTGGATTTTTTTTGGAAAATTTTCCATTTCAAATGTTCTCGAAAACCTCATTTCTGGCAATTTTCTTAATCAATTTCTTTTTAATAAATTCATTTAATTTTCAACTAAAAATTTTTGTAATTTTACAACTTTCAAAATCCTCTTAGAACTTTGCATGGAAAATTTCGTTTTATTAAAGTTGAAACTTCCCTTTTTGACCAAGAAACTCTACCATGCCCAAGTAAAATGTGTCCCTACGGAGGAACTTTACAAAGTCAAAAGTGATTCACGGTGAGTAAATGAAACGTTAAATCAAGCGTTGGCACTTCAATCAATGTTTGAAATTTGAATTTCACTTTTTCACATGCATTTGTTCATCATCAAGTTCATAATATTTTTTTAGTAAGGCCATCGGAAAAACTTCTAAGGATTTCAACTATAAAAATTTCGAAGTCTACACTTCCTAGAGCTTTGTATGGAAAATGTAAATTTTCACTTTTATTGAAGTTGAAACATTACTTTTCCATCCTAGAAAGTTTAAAATCTTCCCTTATTACTTTACTTATTAGCGAAGCATTCACAATTTTATCAGAATTTAATGTAAAAAACCCAAAGAAAAACATTCTATAAAGGAGAGTTTCCACATTGTTTAATGTTAAAAATCTACACATTGTTCAATGTTCAAAATCTAAACTCTGGTCCACCAAAGTAGAGAGTGTTTTCCACCGAGAAACTCTACCATGCCAATGTAAAATCTGGCCCTACTTACAAACTTTATAAAGTCAGAAGTGATTCACGATGAGTGGATGAAGCGTTGGCACTACGGTCAATTATTAAAATTTGATCTTCACTTTTCGTAATGCGTTTGTTCATCATGAAGATCATAATTTCTAAATTTTTCACCATATAAGAATTTTAGGTAGGAGGAGGAAATCTCTAACATGAACCACGAAGAGTTGAGCGTTTGATTACCGATTATTGAAATTTACATTAACAACACCACTGCCCACTAAAGAAAATGCTCATTAGAAAATTGGAATTCCTTTTCCGACATTTTGTGGGTTAAATGAGGCAAATTAGTTTTAATATTTGGGCCAGAAATTTAATGATTTTATTAATGTGAATCAAACATCATTCATTTCCTTCTTAACGAGACAAGTTTCATTCTTAGTTGTAGTTTTATTGTGTGTAATAATTAAAATAGAGATGTATGGAAAACTAAATATTATTAATTTTTATTATGAGAGTTTGATTTTTTTTTTATGAATTGTTAATGTTGTATGCATTTGTTTATAAAATTTCTCTTGATAGGTATAATAACTATATAGAATAGGGTGAAAATGTGAAGTTGGGTTACACTTTGTGAGAATGAAGGGCGGAAAACATGAACTTGTTTTTCCATTTAGATTGACGACACACTGATGGCATTGGAAAACATGTTTTTGGTCGGAGATGGGAAAACCGACAACAGTAGTTTGGATGAAGTTTTAATTTGGCCGAATTCATATTTTATAAATATATCACCTGCGAGCTGTTCTCATTTTCGCGCGTCTTTGTTTGCATATTCGGTTTTCCTTTAGATTCTGCTCTGATTTTCATTTATGTTCGTTTCTGTGAGACTGTTATTCGTATGTTGTTGATTTGGCGCCCACAAATCATTTCTGTGGCGCTGCTGCTACTATGTTGCTGATTTGGTACTTGTGAATTGCTACTTAGGAGTTGCGCCGAGCAAATTTCCAGGTAATCTAAAACCATAAAATTAATTAGCAGAGATGTTTGCCAATACAATTAAGAGATATTGCTTTTATTTCTTTGATGGCATGGAAAATTAAGAGAGAATTTACAGGCATTTTGAATGTGAAAAGACACCATATTTAGAATGGTTGTAAATTTAAATTTAACATTTTGAAAGTGAAGATATATTTATTATTATTAAATATATATAAGAAACATTCATAGCCTTACAGTAATACAGAAACAGTCATAAGAATCAACTTAAAGCTTCCATTGAAGAAGGCTTGAGAGTGTGGGAAAGAATCCAATATGATGTCGGAAGAATGAGGACTAGAAACCTTGACCTACCCGTCCAGATTGGCTGCCACCAGAGCAGAATTCAAGAACTTCATGGCAGACACCAAAGCTAAGGCAGCGTTGGGAAGAGTAGTAAGAACCTCGCTGCCTACAAATATTCCTGTGATGTTGGTTTCTCGAAGGTAGGCTTCCACATTCCTTTTCACCCAATTAGCTACAGTGGGGTTTGACTGACCTATCCCTAGCAATTTCTTGTTGGGCACTATTAATACAACATCTATTCCTATTTTTCTCAAAGCTAAATGACACTTTAGTACTAATATATTCCTACTTTTAGCTCGGATAATTTGATGACGAATAATAGTGTTCAAAACCAACACTAGAAACATTAATTTGATGGTAATAAATCAACCAAATTCACACTGGAAACATTGAAATTGCTAATGGAAATTAGTCAATCAAATTCACACTGGAAATGTTGAAATTGCTGATAGAAATTAGTCAATCAAATTCACAGTGGAAATCCATATGATGACTTTAGGGCACAGACAAAAATTCGCTTCTTTGATTCATGACATGCATACATATGAGACAACAAATTCACTTCTTCGCTTCACGACATATACACATATCTACATTAAGAGAGAGACAACCATCATTGTGCGTTACTACAACACAGTACACATAATAGGGATATCATATTTGCATTAAGATGAGCTAAAAGTAGTAGGATATAAGATGTCATTTGGAGCTTGTCGACCATTGTAAGCTCTCTTGATTTGGTTAAATCAAGAGAAAGGCCCAATTGTTTCTCCAACGGAGACTTCTAAAGACAAATTAGAGCCTCCAATGAATGTTATTCCTTAAAAATGACATTGAATTCTCTAAATCCCTTGCATGGTTGAAATACCTATTGTAACATTGTTCGATAGTTGTTTGGTTGCTGCGATTCCATGCTCTAATCCTTGCCATGGTTGAAAGACTGATTGCAACATTGTTTGATATTTGTTTGGTTGCTGCGTGAGAGGGTGTGAATGCCATGGCGTGTGCAACAATTACTTACTTTCATTCATAGATTGATACCAGTGTTCCTATCTATCATGTTTTTATATTGATACCAGTTTTCCAATTTGTTCTGTTTGTTTCTAGATTGATACTAGTTTTCCAATTTGTTATGTTTTTAGATTGATACCATTTTTTAAATATTTTCTGTTTTCTATAAACACGACCCGAGCTCCAATCAATCGTCAATGGATTGATTGTTTTTCCTTCCAACTAATTACAACTTAGAGGTAAAAATTACAATATAACTTGGTACACTTCAGTTTCGCCCAATTATGTGTACCCTGTCCCAATGCTTCTTTGAGACAATTTCTTTTTAACTTTCCTCCCAATATAAAACTCCTCCCTAATTTTTTTCTCACATTTTCAAATGGTTCTCTAAAAACAAGCTTTTTGGACCATATGCATTCCATATTCACTATTTTCTCAAAGACTTGTTGTGTGAGGAAGTGGTACTTTATGATTATATGTTTAGTGATTGAAGGAAGTAGAATATTTTATTTTTGAAATTATTATTACAGTTGCATTGAACCACTTAATAGATATAGGTTCACTGAAATTTACCTTGATATCTTGTAGAGCCCATTTCATCCAAAGCACTTGTCTGCAAAAAGAAGTAACTACTATGTATTCCACTTCTACTCTACATAGAGAAAGTAATGACTCTTTATTGCTTAACCATGCAACCAAAGACTCTTCTAAGTAGAATTATACATTGTCCAAGTAATGACTCTTTCTTTCTTAAACATGCAACCAAAGACTCTTCTAAGTAGAATTATACATTGTCCAGTTGTACTTTTCATGTCATCCACACAATCCTAGTCAAATCTCTCTATGTTGTCAATGTAAATTTCTCACCTTTTGGGGACTCTAGTCCATTATTTGTAGTCTCTTTCAAGTATATTAATATATGTTTGTTGGTATGACTCTGTTTAGTTTTTGATTGAAATATTTCAACTAATATAAATTCCAAAATTGTATCTAGTCTAAACCTTGTTATGTATATCAAGCTTCCTATCATATAGATGTAAAGGTTATGATCAACATCCCCTCATTCATCATCCATCATCTGCAGATAACTTGCATCTAATTGATATGGAGATTCACTTAGGTCATTCATCATCCATCATCTGCACACAACTTCCATCCAATTGATATTAAGATTCACTTAGGTTTATAGTATTCCATTTCAAACTTTTCAACATATCTCTTAGGTATTTATATTGAGAAATCGATATGCCTATTGAATTTTGTATAATTGATGGCTTCTATCCCTAGGTAAAAGATAAGTTCTCCAATCGTTCACATCTCGAATTCAAATTTCATCTCTTCACCAAAATATTTTACTATGTTTTACTAGATAATTTTTATTGATTGTAAACATATAATATAATCCACATACACAAAAGATTCCAGAATATACTTAAACCAGAAGTGATTTTATAAAAACACATTAGCCAATAAACAAACCATTGAAACCAAAAGTGATTTGATAGTTCTATAGGCAGAGTTTGTAAAGGGCTAGGTAGTCTGTGGATCTCATCTTTTATGAAAGGTGACATATCTAGTAAATGCCCCTACAGTAAATATCTAGAATAGATCTAAAAAAAAGTTTTTCATTTTCATATCCATGGTCTCAAACAATGAAAGAGAGAAAAACCCTTTTATATTCAACATGTAAAACACAAATTAGCCATACAGGTTTCCCATTGAAACCAAAAGTGATTTGATACAAAACATAGTTTTCAACCTTAGTAAATGACCCTATAGTTAATCTCTGGAATAGTTTTAAATAGAATTTTTTCATTTTCATATCCATGGTCTCAAACAATGACAGAGAAAAAAACATTTTATATTCAACATGTAAAGCACAAATTAGCCATAAAAATTTCCCATTGAAATGAAAAGTGATTTGATATAAAACATAGGTTTTAACCTAAGAGTAAATGCCCCTACAGTCAATCTCTGGAATAGTTTTAAATAGAAGTTTTTCATTTTCATATCCATGGTCTCAAACAATGAGATAAAAAACATTTTATATTCAATGTATGTAAAACACAAATTATCCATATCTCTAGAATAGATCTAAATAGAAGTTTATCATTTTCATATCCATGGTCTCAAACAATGAGAGAGAAAAAAAAACCTTTTATATTCAATATGTAAAACACAAATTAGCCATAAAATTTTCCCATTGAAACCAAAAGTGATTTGATACAAAACACAAGTTTTAACCTAAGAGTAAATGCTCCTATAGTCAATCTCTAGAACAGTTTTAAATAGAAGTTTTTCATTTTAATATCCATGGTCTCAAACAATGAGAGAAAAAACCTTTTATATTCAATGTACGTAAAACACAAATTAGCCATATCTCTAGAATAGATCTAAAAGGAAGTTTTTCATTTTCATATCCATGGTCTCAAGCAATGAGAGAAAAAAGCGTTTTATATTCAACATGTAAAACACAAATTAGCCATAAAAGTTTCCCATTGAAACCAAAAGTGATTTGACACAAAACATAGGTTTTAACCTAAGAGTAAATGCCCCTACAATCAATCTCTAGAATAGTTTTAAATAGAATTTTTTCATTTTCATATCCATGGTCTCAAACAATGAGAGAAAAAAAACCTTTTATATTCAACATGTAAAACACAAATTAGCTATATATTTAGAATAGATCTAAATAGAAGTTTTTCATTTTCATATCCATGGTCTCAAACAATGAGAGAGAGAAAAAACCTTTTATATTCAACATGTAAAACACAAATTAGCCATAAAAGTTTTCCATTGAAACCAAAAGTGATTTGATACAAAACATAGGTTCTAACCTAAGAGTAAATGCCTCTACACTCAATCTCTAGAATAGATCTAATTAGAAGTCTTTCATTTTCATATCTATGGTCTCAAACAATGAGAGAGAAAAAACCTTTTATATTCAACATGTATAGTATTTAGAAACAAAAAGTAATTTGACACAAAACATAGGTTTTAACCAAGTATATAGTTTTTTGTTTTCATATCCATGGTCTCAAACAATGAAAGAGAGAAAAAAACCTTTTATATTCAACATGTATAGTATTTAGAAACAAAAAGTAATTCAATACAAAACATAGGTTTTAACCAAGTATATAGTTTTAAATATTTTGAAAATAGATTCTTAACAAAATGAAAAATATTAAATGTAAAACACATGCACATTAACATATAATTGTGATGTTTTCCCTTCATATGGTATAATTCAGACTGGTAGTGTTAACTTATACAATTCTATAGGCAGAGTGTGTAAAGGGAAAAGTAGCCTCTAGATCTCATCTTTTATGAAAGGTGACATATCTAGTAAATGCCCCTACAGTCAACCTCTGGAATAGATCTAAATATAAGTTTTTCATTTTGTAATGTTCCAAATTTTTCTTCAATAAATTGGAGCATTAAATTTTGTCTAAACTCATTTAGGAGATGAATAACTGGGTAAAGAGGCCCAAAGATAATGAAAAAATAAATAAAATCCCTCTAGTATGAAAAGGGATCAGCCATGGAACCAGATTTCACACCCTCATGTGTAAAAGGAGATATTTGAAAAGAGGTTTGACCAAGTCAACCAGCGTAGGGTATGAGTTGGAAAGCACTACATAGGAGGGAAGCTTCTAGAGGAAGGGAAGCTTCTAAAGGAAGGGCCAATGAGGAGTCTCCAATTGCTATATAAATTGAGGGGAGGAGAGATATTGCCAATTCATGCATATGTTATGATATTGAGTTGGTCATTTCGACTTTTTGATTACGCTGGTTGTTTAACTAGTCTGTAGCAATGTTTAGTGCACCGAGTGTCTCCGTTCACAGATCTCACCCTCGGCCCCGAGGGACTTCAAGTGCCTTCTCGGGTGAGGTTGTCCCATCATTATTTTGGTTCTAGACCAAAGCATCATCCTCCAGGACAGTGTTATTGTTGTAACATCATAATACTGTGTTGTAGGGTGTTGCCGTGGAGACTCCACAACACCTCTTCCATTTCTTTATTTTTCAGAGGGGGAGTCTTTCTTACCTTTGGAAGATCATTTTTGAAGCTTGAGAGCTTATTTGATGATATTGGCATTAGGCCAACACATATTCTTTCCCCTACTCCACAGTTTTCTCTAATAGCTGCGATATTTTCATAGTGCATTTGTTGTGGGGAATTGCAGATTGATTGGAGGGTGGGATCTCAAGTGTAAGGATCAGCCTTCCACTTTGGAGATCCATTGGAGGAGGTTTACTTCAGATATTTTCATCTTATTCAGCCCTCTCTACATATTTCTATTTCTATAGTTTCTGTAGTTGCCCATCTACTCTGGCATTTTCATGTATTGCTGCAATCCCGAAGGGGAATGTAATAGAGAGCTCTTTGGGAATTTTGTTTCATTATAGATCTATGTTTTCATGTATTTATCAGTTTTAGATCTGTAATATAATAAAAATAAGCTTCAACCTCTTGGAAATAACGCGGAAGGGTTTCTGGGTCATTCTCTTGTCTTGCAACACCTCAATCTTGAGGAATTTTCTATGTAAAATTGTTTTTTAACCTTGCTTAATGCCTATGCCATGTTCCTAAACTCATTATTTGATTTTTTATACTATTTTTCATCTCATAAATTTATAAAATACACTTCCCTTTCTTCATTAAATTTCTTCATACTCAAAGTCATGGGAAGTTAGGGTTTTTCTTGACTAGTTGGGAAGGAGGAACTGTTTAACTTAGTAAAACAATTTTTTTTTTTCTGAAATTCGAAATGAATATCCATATTGACCTAATATAACATATTACATAAGATTTACCCTTCATTTTATGCATATTTTCTTATACACTCATTTTAGGGCCAAAATCCTCACTTTTCCCCACCTTTTTGCCCATAAAATCTAAGTAAAGGTTTATGCAGTATTTGGAGTGGGTTTCTAAGTGTGTTTAAGCACTTTCTATGATACATAAAGCATATTCTCTTGAAAAATTCATTTTTCAGGCATGCGTTGCTCAGAAATCCATTTTCAGGATATTACAGTGGTATCAAAGCATATTATTGTTTTGAGTGTTATAGTTCTATACCACTTGGTGAATTTATATTTAAATATTAGACAGATTCTAGAAAGGGCCAAGTAGCCTCCGGATCTCGTCCTCTTTTCAGAGGTGAAATATCCGGTAAATTCCCTCCCAGACTATCTTTGGTTGGAGTTTGTCATGTTTTAGAGATATCCCCAAAACGGGATATTACAGTGATATCAGAGCATATTTATGGCTCATCCTATGAGTTATTTATCTACGACACCAAAAGATAAACCGTGGGGACATTTTTCTTACCCACCAGAGGCCGTAGAGGTGACAAAGATGGGGGTCTCACAACAGTGTGACCAATATTCACTAGCCTTCAGTAGGCCAACCAGGATCACAATGCCTAAATTCTTACCTATAGTACCGAGTGAGAAAGGGAGGAAGCATTATCATAAACCCTTTTGAGACAATTTCCGTAAATGGAAATCCATGGGGGAAGACTTCAGAGCAGCTTTGCATTTCAAAGATTACTGTCAGCTCAGGCAAGATGAAAGTGAATGGAACAATGGGGGATCTAGCACATAGAGTTCAAAGTTGTAGCATACCACTGGGAGGTCACATTTTCCCATGTATGAGGGATCCACTGATCCCTATGATTCTAAGCCCAAGAATATCAGAACATTGAAAAAGATGAGTTTATGCTCATCTATTTTCATATCCAGAGAAGATGCATCCACCTTTGAGGAGGTCAAGAAGATTGAAGAAAAATAATAAGAAGTACCATACACTTCCTATTCTCATCAAGAAGAAGATATTGAGCATGGAACATATTTAGATCATCAGATTCTCAGTGATTACCTTGTTGAGTATAGATCTCAACCTAGAGCCTTCAGGGAGACTCTAGATTTTCCTCATTTCATCTAGTTGAAGGAAGAGAAGAGGCCATGCAGCAGAAAAGAAATCCAAGGCACTAGATTTTTGTTTTCTACCTTTGATGGGTCATCTAATGTAAGAACTTGGGTGAGAAAGTTGGAGGCATTTTTCCTACTACATCCTGTAGTAGGGAAAGAAGTTGTTGACATCTCAGTGCTGCACTTGGAGGGTGAAGCCTATGATTGGTGGTGCAGCCACTTGAGCCATGCATGGGTGGAGACTTTTTCAGAGTTCACTCAAATTTTGATCCAAACGTTTGATGGAGAAAGAAAAAATAAATAAGAGATCACATCACCTCTTGAGGAGCCTTGTGATAACGCTATGCCACTCATGGAGGAGCAGCCACATGCATCAACAATTGGGGCAACCAACACTTTTGAGGAAGGGAATCTTGTAGCCCTACGAGAAGTTCCAAATGCACATCAAGGAATGAAAATATTTCCACATTCCATTGTTGCAGCAAATTCTTTTGATCAATGTGGAGATTTAATTTTGCATGACCAAGAGTCAAATCTCATTGCTACTATAGAGCAGCTTGGTTGCACTGCACTGTGCAACATGGAAACACTCAAGAAGGAATCAAACCATCATTCTCATGAGCCATTGTTGGATTGTACATCACATTGGAGGTTGGGTTTTGAAGCCTTGCAGATTGATGGTAGACATCTTGGAGTAAGAAACCTTTTCTCCCTTCAAGATGACACTTTCTTAATGAGCTCTTCTCAGCTCAAAGAGGAACTTCTACATTCAGATCCAAGACCTCCTTGGTTTTGGAATACTATGGATGAAAGGGAGGTCTCAAGGAGATATGTCATTGGAGATACACTTTTACACACCATGGGATGCAATTATTTTCTTCCCTTCTCACAAGAGCAGATAGAAGATGGAGGACATCCTAGGATGGATAACATCTCTCATGCTTGTGTTGGATATCCCTTGAGCCATACACATCATGATGGGAGGTTTTTTCCTTTCACCTATTTGATTCTTGATAGGGTCTCATTGATCCTTGAGGAGCTTGCATTCCAAAATCCCATGAAGTGAAAAGATAGGAATCTAATTTGGGAGGATGGTAGCCCACATGGGAGGAGTACCAGGATGAGGAGAAGTAGGAGGCATCCACAGGTGATTGAGTGGATGTGGTTGATGAGCAAGGAGCTAGGAAGCTACGTGCAGATCTATGATACCGGGCAATAGGAGGCTTGGCTGCGCTGGTTACTCTTGAAGGAGTTTGGCCATCACTTGCAAACACTCTTCTTAAGAGTAAGAGGATGGATACTTGCATCATTGAGTAGCATAGAGTATGGATGCATGGTGTTGATGTGTATTCATCACATGAGTTGTATGATGGAAGTATGAGGGGCAGCAAAATACTTTGTTGCTTTTCTTGCGAGAGCAAGGGCAGATTTGCTCTCACGCATTGTATGATGTTGTAGGAGGAGGGGATGGCACTATCTCCTTGGTCTTTGATGATCATTGGGAAGCACTTCCATCTTGGGAAGTATTCCACATTTGTTGCAGCATTATTGGAAGAATATTTGACAAGGAGCACGTCAAAGAACATAGTTGTGTATTAACAGGGGCTTATTTGCATAAGCTCATAGTGATGTCACTTGGGAGCAGAGACTTATGGATGAAGTGTGCCCAGCAGAGATATGGTGGATCCATAACCCATAGGTCCTAGGATCACTTCATATTTTTTGCACTTTATGAACAAAGAGGAGGTAATGATGATAGAGAAATCTATGGCATATTCTTCTTGACCTAGGTTTTCAAGCATAAGGAGGATTATATTTTTGCAGCACATGGTTCATTCTTCTTCATAGCATGCTAGAACACGATGAAGGACTTGTGTATCGACCCATGTACCATCTTACTTCCAGCAGATGGTGTGAAGCTTGTTTATACATTCATTGATTTGCACAATCCTACCATTCTTATAGAGTGGATTGCTTCACAAGAGGGCAAGCTCGTCAAATTGCTCCATGAATTATATTGGGCCAATCTACATGATGGAGGCAGCCATCTCTTTTATGGCCTTGGGAAAATATTTTATCACTACATATGTGTTCATTTTCTGCACTAGAGTGTGTATCATATAAATACATGCATGATTAATCATGTAAAAATAAATATTTTTCCATGTACTTTTATCAAGCAACAACTTGCAAAACTGCACTGTCACTACTGGGAAAGTTGTTGGTACCTTATTACATCACTTGTAACATTTAGCATTTTCTTTATTTTTCTACTGATCATGTCTTCATTTGCTGATATAGATCATATTTGTATGTGAGTCTTGATTATGAGGGAGACACATGAGCTGGATGTGTCTGTGAGTGGGAAAAAGTCTCACATTTTCTACACTACATGTTCTAATGGGAGCATGGGAGGAGGTATGGCCACCACTACTACATATAAATTATATTTTGAGGTGGGCCATAAGATCGATATTAATCCATTGTACAGACATGGGCAAGTGCTTGATCATGTATTATTGTTGTTACATTCAGCAATTTACTATCCTTTAGTAGATGTGATGAATCATGGACATTGCTTGCCATGTAATTTTTCGAGGTTGTAGTGGATGAGACTGCGTTGTATCTTTGTGAGAAATTGTTTACATCATGTATCATCATGTAAAACCTTCAGCAAACCTCTCATTAGGAATGTTTGTGATGACCATGTCCTATTCTTCATGGATGGATTGTTTTGGTCCAACTTGTTCTTCATTGTTGGAGGAGCCTTCTTTGGAGGATTGTTCTTCACTTTTCCATTGGAGGGAAATAATTTTGTAGCCCAAGATCAACATACACTCTACACTTGTCATGAGTGGGGATAAGGATAGCATGGGGTAAGCTATGATGCTTGCCAAGTTTAGATTTTCAGCCCACCTTCATTACCGGAGCTTGAGGTGGAAGGAGATTTTTAGGAGTTTCCTTGTCCGGAGATGGATCATTTTGTTTGGATGATTTCTTGGGGATGGAGGATCCACATAAGGGAGATGTTCCTCATTATATTCCAGACTCCATGCCTTGAGTGGAGATTCTTTAGTTCTATCCTTGCAGTTGCTTCGGGACAAGCAACATTTGGGAGGGGAGGACTGTAATGTTCCAAATTTTTCTTCAATAAATTGGAACATTAAATTTTGTTTAAACTCATTTAGGAGATCAATAATTGGGTAAAGATGCCCAAAGATAATGAAAATATAAATAAAATCCCTCTAGTATGAAAAGGGATCAGCCATGGAACCAGATTTCACACCCTCATGTGTGAAAGGAGATATTTGCAAAGAGGTTTGACCAAGTCAACCAACACAGGATATGAGTTGGAAAGCACTACATAAGAGGGAAGCTTCTAGAGGAAGGGCCGATGAGAAGTCTCAAATTTCTATATAAATGAAGGGGAGGAGAGCTATTTCCAATTCATGCATATGTTTATGATATTGAGTTGGTCATTTTGACTTCTTGAGCATGTTGGTTGTTTAACTAGTCTGCAGTACTATTTAGTGCACTGAGTGTCTCTGTTCGGAGATCTCACCCTCAGCCCCGGGGGACTTCGAGTGCCTGCTCTGGTGAGGTTGTCCCATCATTATTTTTTGTTCTATACATAATAATCATACTCTAGGATAGTGTTATTGTTGCAGCAGCCTAATACTCTGTTGTAGGGTGTTGCCGTGGAGACTCCACAACACCTCTTCCATTGCTTATTTTTTAGATGGGGAGTCTTTCTTACCTTTGGAAGATCAGTTTGAAATTTTGAGAGCTTATTTGCAGATCTTGGCATCAGGAAAACACATATTCTTGCCCCTACTGTGTGGTTTTCTCCAATAGATGTGTTATTTTCATAGTGCATTTGTTACGGTGTTTTGCAGATTGATTGGAGGGTGGGATCTCAAGTGTAAGGATCAGCCTTCCACTTTGGAGATCCATTGGAGGAGATTTACTTTATATATTTTCATATTATTCAGACTTCTCTATATATTTATAGTTCCATAGTTTCCGTAGCTTCCCAGCTACTCCGACATTTTCATGTATTACTGAAATCCCCAAGCGGAATGTAATAGAGAGCTCTTTGGGCATTTTGTCTCATTATAGATCTATGTTTTCATGTATTTATCAGTTGCAGATATATAATATAATAAAAATAATCTTCATACTCCTGGAAATAACGCTGAAGGGTTTCTGGGTCATTCTCTTGTCTTGCAGCACCTCAATCTTGAGGGATTTTCTATGTAAAACTATTGTTTAACCTTGCTTAATGCCTATGCCACGTTCCTAAAATAATTATCTGATTTTTCACACTATTTTACATCTCATAAATTTATAAAATACGCTTCCCTTGCTTTAGTAAATTTCTGCATACTCAAAGTCATGGGAAATCAGGGTTTTTCTTGACTAGTTGGGAAGGAGGAACTGTTTAACTTAGAAAAACACATTTTTTTTAGCTGAAATTTGACATGAGTATCCCTCTTGACCTAATATAACATATTAAAAAACCTTGACACTTAAATTTATGCATATTTTCTTATACACTCATTTTAGGGCCAAAATCCTCCATTTTCCCCACCTTTTTGCCCATAAAAGCTGAGTAAATGTTCCTGAAGTGTTTGGAGTGGGTTTCTGAGTGTTTTTAAACACTTTATATAATATATGAAGCAAAAATTCCTGAAAAATGCATTTTTCAGGCATGATTTGCTGAGAAATCCATTTTCGGGATATTACAGTGGTATCAGAGCATATTATTGTTTTCAGCATTCTAGTTCTATACCACTTGGTGAATTTATCTTTCACTCTTATACAGAGTCTATAAAGGACCAGGTAGACTCCAGATCTCGTCCTCTTTTCAGAGGCGAAATATTCGGTAAATGCCCTCCCAGTCTATCTATGGTTGGAGTTAGTCATGTTTTAGAGATATCCCCGAAACAGGATATTACAAATTTATCCCATGCATTTGAAATAAATGTAAATTTAATATATATTTTTATTGAATTTGTTTTTTTTGTTTAGGGATAAGAAAACCATTAAATATGGCTGAAAAATGGAAATTATGCATAAGAGTTTCTTGCTATCTCAATCCAGGGAAAGCAGTGATTACATATGTGCTTTCTAATATTGTGACTAGCAAATTTGTCCAAGCGATTTCATGTATATATACCAAGTGTTCTCCCACCACACCATGTAAAGCGCAACTTGGTGAACTTCACATTTGCAACAAGTGGTGAACTTCACATTTTTATGAAATTAAAATGCGAGGACTTCAACAAATCTTTGTTTAAATGGAGTTTCACTTATTTTTTAAAGAAAATGTGTTTTTCCCAATTTCATACGAAATGTGCTCCCACCATGTAAAACACAATTTGGTGAACTTATCATTTCTATAACTTCTTTTTGCTTAAATTGAGCTTCACACATCAATTAGTGCTTTGAATGTTTTGTTTTACATAATTTTTTTACACTAAATTACATTAATTTTCTGAAATTTATTTTGAATTTATTTTAAATTAGTTATTTAAAAAATTAATTGTAAATGTCCACTGTAGATATATATATATATATATATATATATATATATATATATCATCGAGGATGAAGGATGAAGGTCAACAGAATCCCATATCTCTACGAGAGGGGGGGTTCAGGGATTGAGGGATGTTCATGGTATTTAAATATAATCTTAAATCTCCATACATGTGCCTACATATGGAATTGATTATTTATCAACTTTGTGAGTTAAATTAGTTGAACTAATAAGTTTCATTTTTTATTTTTTAAGAGCTAATAAGAAGAGAAGGGTCTCTACTCCAGCCATGGATGCCCATGTTTCACCCAGTCGTGGTATGGTTTTAACACAATTTAATCAATGAATATGTACACGTGTATTTATATGTATGCATGTATTTTTCAATTGATTATAAATTCGTATTTGTTTATGGAGCTTCTCTCTCCTCTCGAGAGGTTGGTGGTGTTTCAAATCCCCTTAGAGGGCCATCAATAAGTGGTAGCAGGTTGCGTGAAGGTGGTGATATTTATTCCCCCGGAGGCCAATCAACGGCTGGTGGTGTTGGTTCTCACCAGGGTTGTTCTGGTTCTCAACAGTTTCAGGGTGGAGAAGATGCTAGCCAACCACATCGAGGTTGCCATCAATTTCAATATTTTTTTTCATTAAATTTGTACAAATTTGTTTACATGTGTTTTTTCTAATATACAAAATTATATATATATTGATGCAGAGGCTAAAAATGTTCCAAATGTTGGTCAAAATAAATGCAGGGCAGAATGCTACATTCAAGAAGAAGGTTGTCTACCCACCACAACTTATCCGGCCGACATTTCTGATATACCGTGGGAAAGAAACATGGTGCAATGCACCTTAGAAAAGTGTCAAAAACTTCATGCAAAATTGAGGAGAGATCTTGTGGCTTTGACTCTACCTGTTGAGAGTCGAAAAAGCCTCGAAATAGTTACACATTCATTGGGCGAACTAGTAAATGTGTACAAAAATCTTGGGCCAACGACTGATACATTTGTAGAAGTCATGAGAAAGAGAAAGGAAACAGTAATGGGTCCCAATAAATGGGAGGATGTAAAACAAAGAGTTACAAAAGAAATGGCGAAGTCAATGTTTAATTTCAAGGAAGGTCCAAAAAGAAAAATGTTGAAGGTGCAATATTTCAAGTACCTCGATATAGCTCACTATTTGTATGATAGGCACCTTGCAGCCTATGGAAGGCTCCCATGGAACGACGAGGTTCCTGTTTATTTTGAAAAATTGTTTTACGCAGATTTTTCTTTTGGAAATGAAACCCAATTACAATGACCTTCTGTCAGATTTTTTTGGTTCGAGGAAAGGTCGATTGTGTGACCGTAGGAGCGCTAGGTGAGATGTGGAGTTGCCTCACCCTGAGCCGCCATTGGTGAGTCGACCTTTTCGGGTCGAAACTCTACGGTCAGAGATGGATGCGACTTCTCAAATAAGTCAAGAAGCAAGGGATGTCATCATCGACAATGTTCACAACGGATTGGGTGGAGTTGATGTTTGTCTAAATCGACAAAGAGAACGTGAGAATGCATGTGCCAATTTTGTGTATTGTACAGATGAAGATATTGACAACATGAATGTTGAAGATCTCATAATATATGCAAAGAATCGTCGCAATGGTTGGCAAGACCTAATTATTCATGAGGAATAGGGCATGGGACAGTATGTGTTAATGACCTTAGGGTTCAATTATTTTAACACATACATGTGTACAATTTGTAATAAATACATGTGTATGTACATGTATACATTTATTTGTATGTAAATTAATCTAACAAAAATGTATCATTATATGTTAAAACACCATTTGTAGTTGTCACGCATGATGAATGACAAAAATGTTAATATCACGTTCGGGGCCTCTGGTTCAAACAATGAAGATGGGTCTCACCATCAAGATATGTTGACAAATGTTAGTGTTTTTTAAGTGATATTTTTAAAATAAATAATTGTGCACACATGTACATGTACATATATAATAATAAAATGTTTTAACATATTCCGATTCCGTCCGATGTTTTTGGGATGGCGGTACCTTCTTCTTCCTTGGGAGATGTACCTTCTACTTCCTTAGGAGATGTGCCACATCCACAACAAGTATGGACAATTTTTCACTTTTAAAATTTATGTTTAAGTTATATATATATATATATATATATATATATATTCCACCTAAAAAATATCCATTAAAAATTGAGATATATATATGTATATCTTGAGTTATTTTAACTTTTTTGAATTTTAGGTTTTTGGAGATTTTATTTTGGAGCCTCTCTTAGGAGATGTCCCAAATTCACCTACATAAGTATTAAATTTTTCATTTTGGAATATATATATATATATGTTTTTTTTTAAGTTATGATTTATAAATTGAAGTTTATTTAAGTTTTATTATAAATTGAGGTCTTGATCTTGCGTTATTTTATACTGTTAAAATTTTGAATTTTAGGTTTCTATAGAAGATTTCTTTAATCCACGGACTCTAGCGACAGAGATAGGAACATCCACACCATTTCAACCATTTGAACAAGTTGTCTAACTTTTTTTTTTAATATTATTGAAAATAAGTTTATATATACACATGTGCATTTTCATCTGAAAATTTTATATATATATATATATATATATAACTGTACATGTATATTGTACAGTTTACTATTGGAGATGTTCCCATGGGGGAATTTGTAGCAGGTGAACAAATGGAGAGGGAACCTCATGAGGTATTGCATGATTTTTTTTATATTTTGTTTTTTACATGAAGTTCTATATATTCTCACTCATTTTTAAAACATCAAATTTTAATGTTTGTACATGCATTGTGTACAGGTTCCCCATGTTTCGCAAGATAGCGCACAGATCGAGACTCTGCTAGGGAATACACTAAATCCATCTGTATTTGATGGACATGATTTGTAGATTTGATTGAGATTTCTAGTCTTAAATTTACTTTTTTATATATTATCTAGATGCACAGTCATATATATATAACTTGATACTTGATACTTGTGAGATCTACAATTTTTGGACATATTTTATTGTGTTAATATAATTTGTTTTGTTTTTGAAAGTTAAGTTTTGGATGGTTGAAGTACTTTTGGCATGTGAATGTGAAGTAATGTTGTTATATAATTTGTTTGGTTTTTAAAAATTAAGTTTTGGATAGTTGGACTACTAGTAATGTTGTCATCTATAAATTAATGTTTTGCTTTTGAACTACATTGGCATGTTATGTAATGATGTGTTATAATTTGTTTTGTTTTTAAAACTTAAGTTTTGGATGGTTGAAGTATGTTTGGCATGTGAAGTAATGTTGTGATCTATAATTTTTTGTTAAATTAAAGGTTAAGTTTTGGATGGTTTCAATCTACATTTGGCATGTGATATAATGTTAAATGTTTTTATTGGATAGTTGAACTATAATTGGCATGGCATGTGAAGTAATGTTATGTATGATATAATCAAAATGTTTTTAAAACTCAAGTTTTGGATGGTTTCAATCTACATTTGGCATGTGATATTTAATGTTAAATGTTTAATGTTTTTATTGGATAGTTGAACTACAATTGGCATGGCATGTGAAGTAATGTTGTGATATAATCAAAAAGTTTTTAAAACTCAATTTTTGGATGGTTGAAGTACATTTGGCATGTGAAGTAATGTTGTGATCTATAATTTTTTGTTAAATTAAAAGTTAAGTTTTGGATGGTTTCAATCTACATTTGGCATGTGATATAATGTTAAATGTTTAATGTTTTTATTGGATAGTTGAACTACAATTGGCATGACATGTGAAGTAATTTGTTTTGATATAATAAAAAAGTTTTTAAAATTCAAGTTTTGGATGGTTGAAGTACATTTGGCATCTTAAGATTTCTTTTGATCTCTACATACTCTTCTCTTGTTTGAGTGAAAAAATTTCCAATGGGAAGAACATAGCTTTTCAATGCAACTAACCATATCAATTGAGCTCTAATTGAAAAAAGAGTAAAGAAAAGTTAACATGCCACAAAACATGTCAGCAAAATAACATTCATGGTTGTCATTTTTGTTGGAATAGCTAAATCATATTTTAAGGATTCTCCATCGAAAAACAATTTCAATGAAGAGAATCCTTAATATGATTTAGTTATTCCAATAAAAATAACAACCAAGGATGTTATTTTGTTGGCTTTTTGGTTTTTTTTACTTTTTTTTCAAATAGAGCTCAATTGATATGGTTAGTTGGATTGAAAAGCTATGTTCTTTTCATTGGAAATTTTTTTCACTCAAACAATAGTATGTAGTATGTAGAGATCAAAAACAATCTTAAGATTACTTTTAAGTATGATCAAGTATTCTTGAAACATTTTCCCACATGATGATACCTTCATTGACCTATGAACTAAAGTAGTTCATGGGCTATATGTTCTACCTCTTTCCCATATAAATCCCTTTAATTTTGATTGGAAATATAAGAAGTAGATATATGTTTGTTGAATTGGGGTCAATGTCATTAATGCACTCAACTAGGTAGCCTTGTTGATTTATAAATTGGTAAATTGATGACATTCAGTTAATTTCATTCTAGAACATATATATTCAGTACGTGAAACATTTTTCATCAATGCAGATGGGAAAACTAATTGAACAATTAATTTCATTCTAGAACATATATATATATCCAATACGTGCACAACATTTTTCATCAATGCACATAGAACATATCCGACCATTGGACAGACAAATTTTGTACTAGATTTTCAATCAAGAATAGAGATGTGGGTCAAATCCCACCAAAAGTCGAAGAAGTGCTCCGAGTCTCTTGTCTGAAAGGAATCTTCATACAAAATTATACTGCGGATGATTTATTTACATTGTGGATACTTTTTACCAAAAAATCCCACAAGAAAAACTGTGTGCATTGAGTTCATGTATATATCCAGTACATGCAACATTTTTCATCAATGCACATAGAAAAACTACTTTCAGTTAATTGCATTCTAGAACATATATATTGAGTACGTGAAACATTTTTCATCAATGCACATAGTAAAACTACTTGAACAATTAATTTCATTCTAGAACACACACACACACACACACATATATATATCCAATACATGCAACATTTTTCATCAATGCATGTATAGAAAAGCTACTTTCAGTTGATACTAGAGTGTGCATGTACCAAAACAATTTGTACATGTGCAAACACTTGCACAGATAACATAACAAGGCAGCTCAATTTTTAATTGAGTACTGGAAGTTCTAGAACATATAATCCAAAGAGAATAATTTTTTGGGCAGTTCAATCAAAAAAATTCCAATGGAATGCCATCTTCAATAATCCGTTCATGATCAGATTTTGACATTTTCCATTTCTTAATTTTCGTTTTTTTCTTTGATTGAACCTCTATCAACTTTATGCGTGCTGCACACACCAAGTGACTATATTGACAACTTATGAAATCAGGTTCATAGTCTTCAAAGTAAACAAAATCCCCACTTTGATTAGTTTGTCTAAAAAAATAACCTTTCAGTATAATAGATCCTCTTTCATATGGAAATTCGTGATCATTATAGTCTTCTAATAATTTCATTTTTCGTTCAGTGCAATGCATCAAATAATACTTCACATTTTCATCATTGTCAGTAGGTGCAATTACAACAAAAACATCTCCTGCACAATAAAACAAACTTGACAAAATTATACATATTCAAATTTATTTCTAGATCTTTATCATTAGAAAGCAATTCAAATGTTACCTTCTCTAACAAGATCAGAAACTCAATCACCATTGGATGATATTGTAGTCTCCTCTGATTGCATTTCTTCAAACATTGCAATGGACATTTTTCCCTTTGTATTTAGCTCTGTATGTTTCCAATCTTTTACATACATTTTGTTTTCACAAATGTCATTGGATTTTGTGTTGTCTATGCAAACATGACAAAAACAAGAATATTTTCTTTTATCCAATGCAAACACATTTCTGGACAACTTTGTTTTAATTGAATGCAATTTTCGAGTCCCTTTTATTGTTTCAACGTCATTTCCAATTGATTTATCTATGTCTTTGATCCCAATATGCCAAAAAAACCTTTATATGGAAAATTTAAAGAAGAATGTAAATATGATATCAAAATACAATCGAAGATAATCATTGTGATAAATGTACACTGTTTAAAATTAGATATCCAATAAAAATTAAATTGAATGTACCTTCGCACTTCCCTTGATCGGTTAGTCTCATGGCTTAGAGCAGCGATGCACCATTGAACAACTTCTTTCGCATCCACAATTTGGCTTGCAGAGGGGTTCATTTGATATCTTTGAAGTGCTTGTTTTATGCATGCCCCTGCACCATCATGTTCTCCTTTTCCATGGCCAGTCTCAAAGAAATTCCAACAATGTTTAATGCAGGTTTTCTTATGAAGACAACACAACCAAAAGAATGATCGTGCAGATTTGAATTGACCTACGCATCCATCTGACCATATCCAATGTTCATTGAATGTTATTCCATGATTTTTCAAGGAATCATAAATTTTTCCAAAACAATGTTGTACAAAATATGTATCATGTGTACGATCGTCACTGATATAAAAGTGATATTCTTTAATAATATGTCGATTTTCACTAGTGCTTTCTATATGATCGACGTTTTGTTCAGCATGTCTATATAGAATATGGACGAGCATGGAGACTTGGTCAGAATGATAGTATTCACTCTGAATTTCTTTTTGTGGAACAAATGTGTAGTTTTCTGCAAAATCAATCACTGACAAAATGGTCCCTGGTGGAAAAAATTCACGAGATTTTTTGAATTTCAAGTCTTTCCATCGAGCTCTATGGGAATGCTTGGTGTATTTGTAAATTTCTGCCTCAAACTTTCTCAAAAAGTCTATCACAAAAATTTCTTCTTCTCGTAATTCAATTCTTTTAACACTATTTGCACCTTGAATTGATGTATGGATATATTCATATCTCTTCCATTTCACTTTCATGTTGGACAATGATTGATCATTTATATCAATACGATATTTGTTTTGAAATTTAGTCAAATTTCCACAATCATCGCATTTTTTACCACCAACACATTTCTTTTTGTAAAATAGTTCATTGCTTTCTCTTTCACATAGAATTTGAGATATGAAATCATAGATAGTGGAAGGAGGAGGTGAATCCTTCCATAATGTTCTACCGAAATCAAGGAATGTGTCATAATATAACTCAAATTCCACATGATAACGGCAACAACAAGTGTCGCGTACGGTGATAGGTTTTACATACCATGGTTTTTGTTGAACAAAAGCACTGATTGAAACATGAATTTCATGATTCTCTTCTTTGAACTTGTTGAATAACTCTATCTGAGTGGTTTCCAAGAAATATTTTTCATGTTCTTCGTACTGATTTCGTGCTATTCTTCTTCGCATCACATGCCTTGTAGTTGGCGAAACATGCGAATTGTTCTTCCAATATTCATATATTATTTTTTTAACATTTTCTCCAAGTCTATCTTTGTATGGTTGCCTACAAATAGCTCTCCAACAAGCGAGTTCATCATTTACATCTATTTGCAACCGAAATTTCTGATGTTTGTGCAAAGTTTTTCATGAGGTTCCTAATGCTCGTGCCATAGATTTTACCAAGCGATTCTCTTTAGTACTTGATGAAACCACTACCATATGTATTGCTCTATGTACAACTAAAACATTTTTCTGTCTAGATCTTCTAATTGAATTTATAGCACTATTTATATTTTGTATCACATTTTCCTTCATTTTTTAATCTTTTGTTGTTTTTCGAATACCCAATAAAGTTGTAGCTTCTTTTAATTTCCTTAATGATAGGAGACCTTTCAACATTTGGGCTTGAACTGTCACATTTTCCTTTATGAAGTACGTATCAAAAATGTGTTTAACACGATATCTTATAACATGGTCAGCTCTTTTATCTCCATATGTGTGAGTGTCAACATTTTCTAACATCTCATCATCGACATTGATTTCATCTATACATATTCGAATGAATAGTACATAATAAGTTTAGATATTCAATAAATAACTAAACTAATAAATATATGTATAATTTCAATAATACGTGCATGTGTTCAATATATATATATATATACCTTGTGATTCAATTTCTTCACTTGAATTTATTTCAACATTTTCACCATCTTCAATCATTGGTTCAATATCTCTTTCACTTTCTCTTTAAAAATTTTGTATCTCATCATCAATGTTTTGAGGAATATCTCTCTCTGTTTACATTGCAAAATATTTTTCAAATTAGTTCATCAAATAAAAATTAAGCTTCACATTTTACACTAGGAAAATTTTAAATATATCAAAATCATAATATTTACATTTATATACCTACTTCAACTTATATTTTAGGTTGATTTTCCCCTTAAATATTTGAGAGAGATTCTATCTTTATTTGGCAAGATTGTATCGTCTCTTCTCTATGTTCCTCAGGGTCTATTTTTCGATCATATTTTCTTTTACAATTCCTTTGATGTCCCATGATAATAGAGTATGAAGTTCGAAAATTTTCCTTCAAAAATTTAGACAAAAAATAATTAAAAAAAAAAACATTACAAAATATTTAATTTAAAAAAAACTTGTTTTAAAAATTTTGCAAAAAATACATACTCCAATCCAAAATAGTTATTTTAAAAAATTCAAGAAAAAAAGTCTTATAAAAATGAAACGAAGCTCAAAAAATTCCTTCCAAGTCCTACAAAAAAATTTTCATTTAAAAAGTTATACAAAAACTCATTTTAAAAAAACATTATAACATATTTACTTCAACCCAAAACAGATACTCTAAACAAATGTGACTTAAAAAAATTCCTCCAAAAAATGTCTATCGAAAATTAATTCCAACTTCATAAAAAACGTCACTTTAAAAAATACTTCAACAAATATCATTTTAAAAAATACTTCCAAAAAATGTCTAAAAAATGGCCTTTCAAAATTAAGCCCAAATCCATACCCTCAAAAATAATGAAAATTAAGCCCAAATCCATACTTTAAAAAAAAATGAAGCCCAAAAAACATCCAAAATCTCTATCACATACCTCCAGGAAATGTCCTTTGAATGTACCTCCAAGAAAAGTCTTCAAAAATGTTCTTTTAATGTACCTCCAAGAAAATTCTTTAAACCTAAAACAATTCTTTGCAGATTCAGATCAAATGTACGAAAATAACGTGCCTCAAAGAAATGTCCTTTGAATGTACCTCCAAGAAAATTCCTTAAACCCAAAACAATTCTTTGCAAAATCAGATCAAGAATTTTGTAAAATCACACCAAACGTGAGAAAATATGCGAAAATAATGAATGATTTTGCGGAAATTTATATTTCCATGAAATTTTTTTTTGGAGGGGCTCGATGGTACTTTCTGGATGATGGAAAGTTAGGTAAAAGTTTGGCCAAACTATTTCTTCGTTTGACTTAACAGACCGTCAGCACAAAAAATAGTTCAGCCAAACTTTGTTTAAGAGTTCGGCTGAACTAACGCGTCACCAGTTACGCAGAGCCAAGACCTGAATAGGTTTCTGCAACTTTGGACTTATTAAACTCCATTAAAAATTCTGAATTAACTGTCGGAACCAAGACAAGAATTTTTAGAACTGAATCTAATTTTAGGAAATATAAATTTTATGGAATTTCAGAAATATTTACTAATTTTAATTAATTTTGTAATAATACGGATGAAAACAATTTCTGAAGGTCATTGTGATTCAGCGAAATCAGATTTTGTATCTTCCAAAATACATTGTAAAAAAAAATTAAAAAGTTATGGTACATTACATTGGTCCGTCATATCTAATGGTTAGCTTTGAGAATTTTAATTTATAACTGATATGTTAAGAAATTTCTTGCATCAAAAAACATATTCAAAATATGTAGTTTTTTCATATTGGACCAGTTCAAAAAATTCTAGTAATTATGATATGCATCCATTGGCTTTGTAAATAAGACTAAACTGAAGTAGACTTTGTCTAGATTGTTGTAACACATTTTGTTTCTCAAAAACACAAATTTTCAAAGAATACAACATTGCGTATTAACGTGACTTTTTATGAATCTGTTGATTGTTAAAAAACACACACTCAAAGAAATTCTAAGTTGACATATCAAATGTGTATAAAAAAATTCCAAAAAATAAGTAATAGAAAGTGAAAAAATTTTCTGACAACTTTTATTTTTATCGGAAAATGAAATTCTAAACAGAAAAATTGTTTTAGCTTGCAAAAAGTTGAAGAACTGAAAAAAAATGATTTTTTTTTCTCAAAAAAGGGCAAAAGGTATAACCCAACTTCACATTTTCACCCTTAAATTTTTTAAAGTAAAATTGCTTTTCTAATAAGAAATTTAGGTCAATTTTGCAAACAACATGCTTCCAAGGAAATCTACTCCTAGATTTCCAAGACAATCCATAAAGAGAAAGGAGCTAGTTGTTGAATTTTCTTTGATCTTAAGGATAACTATTAGTGATAAAAAAATTACTCTATAGCATTATAAACCTGTGATTAAATTGGTTAAACCTGATTCAGAACCAGCTAAGCATATCTTCTAAGACACTAAAGTATTCATTTTTCCTTCAATAATTCTTCCTAGGTACAGTGACATCTATAGATAATTTAGATATGACTAGGGTGCTCGAAAGAGTATGAAGATTGAAAAATTAAAATGGAGTTAAAAATAATGCATTCATGTAGGAACACACACATGCACACAATTTCATAGGAAAGTGCATGTGTTCCTAGATTGTTGCCTTTACCATTCCCTGAACCACCACCATGGATTTCAAATAGGAATTATTAGCAATGAACATAAATTCACAAGGAAAAGAAAATGAATATAGGAATTCATAGCAATGAACATGAATTCCTGTGGAAAATAACATGCATACATTCTTATTGGGAAAAAATCCTAGTAGAGACATATATGTGTTCCTGTTGGATAATCTTTTTACCCAAGAGGAACACGCATGTGCTCATTGTGAAAATATTTTACCCAATAGGAGTGCATGCATGTTCTTATTGTGCATTTTAATTCAATTTTGCAAGTACTTTAGGACTTCGGGGCCATGGGTTTTGGTTAAGGAAACATAATAATATTATGGGCCTAGGGAATGTCAGACCTAAGATGAAGGGGGTATGTTGGGAAACCAGCTCCAAAATTAGAAGAAAAGAGATATCAACTCCTTAAGAATACGCCACTTCAAGGGGGAAACCTCCAATACATTACATGAATGAACAATTATTGGATGATACAAATTACAAAACCTCCTTTCTATATATAGGATTCCATGGGGCCACAATGTAATCCTAGTGGGGCAACGATGTAATCCTAGCCAACCTAACAATAATAACATAAGGGCACAATAATAACAATATGGGGATTACAGGGGTACGAAAATAACAATAATGGGGGCTACCATAACATAATAAGGGACTACACTATTAATTTAGGGACTTAACATGCCCCTCTCCTTCAAACAAATGTTGTCCTCAACGCTTGATTATTTCTTGATGCTTCTATATAAAATTCTCATCTTCCCATGTGGAATCTTCTACAGGAAATTTCTTCCACTTGCTGAGATACTATGAAATTGGTCGTACTTGTCGAGTTCTTGTTTCTGGGACTTCTTCAGAACTTTTTTTGATGTGATGTTGATCTTGCTGTTGCTTCATTAGATTCTGCACCAAAGTTAGGTTATCCTTTGAGAGTTGGAGAAATTGTTGTTGATGCTCGATGTGATCTTCCACTAATTTATCATCCATATAAGCTATTACTTGATCCTTCAAACCATCCAAATTAGCCTCCATTTCTACTTTTAAACCATCTATTTCATCTTCGGTTGCTCTTCATCAGATTGAAATTTGTTGCACTTGGTACTATAATTTTGATATCTCATACTGCAATTCTTCCTCTTCATGCATCATAGTATATATTTTTGAGGGCTTAATGGGTATGAAATTATTGTTTGGAGGCATTATAGAATCCAATACTGATAAAAATTCTAATTTATGCCCTTGTAATCACTTCAAACTGCTTTTTTAAACAAACGTTATGCAATTTTAAAAACCAAATACACACATTTTTCTTTCTTTTGAGGAGCTCGATATTGAAATTGAATTATCTCTATAATTGTGGATCCTCAATATCTAAAATTCTGCCCTGTAGTAACCCTTTGAAGCTTCTTTCAAATGCCACAGGTCTGATCTAATTTGGATTCTTCAAGGCAAAGTTATGTCCAATCTCCCACAATGACCCAATTTTGGACTGGTTCAATAGAGCGAACTTGTACGACTTCCCACATGTCACTGTTTCCTCCTTTGGCTCTAAAATTCATAGACCGAAAACTATGGTCTGTGTACTTGTGGCCACTTTTTACAACATTCCAATCCGATGCTTAGAGAGAGAGCTATTAATATTTTCCCACGATCACCTCTTTGAGATGAAATTTAGAAGCCTCAAAAATCCCTAACTTCCACAGATCATATCTCCAACAATATTACAAATCAATATCTAAAATTTTGCGATGATGTTCCTCAGAATTGTGGCTGCGAACTCTAAAAATTTTAGCTTCTGAACCTTCGTATAAAAAAAATTATTACAAAAGTACCACGATGACCTATTTAGGTTAAATTCAGGAGCTTGCAAAATGACCTAACTTTCACAGATCATATCTCTGAAATTATTGCGAACCAAGCTCTGAAATTTTGCGACAATGTTACTCAGGATTTTAGCTTCGTACTCTAAAAATTTCAGATTTTGACCCTTCGTAGGAGAAATGTTATAGGGAAAATGCCACGATGACCTATTTGGAGCAGCGAGAGCCTAGAATCTCAAAGATCTCATACCAAATGTTGGGAAACCAGCTCCAAAAATAGAAGAAAAGAGATATCAATGCCTTAGAAATAATCCACTTTGAGCGGGCAACCTCCAATACATTACATGAATGAACAATTCTTTGATGATACAAATTACAAAACCTTCTTTCTATATGTAGGAGTCCATGGGGCCACAATGTAATCCTAGCCGACCTAACAATAATAATGTAAGGGCACAATAATAACAATATGGGAGTTACAAGGTTACAACAATAACAATAATGGGGGCTACAATAACATAATAAGGGACTACACTATTAATATAGGGAATTAACAGGGTAAAAAAAAACTAGAGGTAGAGGATGTAAAGATTCCTAGGGGAAAGTATAGGGCCCTAGGGTAGAACGGACAGTGAAGGAATAAGGACCTATGGTATATGGAATATGTAAGGAATATAGCCAAAATGAATATAGTTTAGGGGGGAAAGTAATGAGATCCACCCTACCCCCTCTCTCTCCCTCCATTCCTATTTCTCTCTCCACACCACTCTTTCCCTTTCTCTATCTCTCCTCACATCCCTCTGAGTATCTCTCTCTCCCTCTCTCTCTCTCTCTCTCTTTTGACCTCCCCCCTTTTCTCCTAGGCCAACGTATTCTCTCTCCAACCCTATCTCTCTTTGCTTCCCCCTTGGTCCCCTCTCTGTATGCCTATTTTCTCTCTCTCCCCCTTCCTCCCATGCTCTCTCTCCCCCTTTCATTCTCTCCCTCTTCATATCTCTCCCTCCTGACTTCTCTAACCTCTCCACACCCTCCCATTTCGACCTCATAATCCCACATTATAGCCTATGTATTTATTATTTACATAATCCATACCTTTTATGTGACTTCTTGTTTTCTCCATATAGTTTGTACAATGAGCTATTTTACATGTCTAAATTGGAATAATAATATAGGAGAAAGTCCTATTGATAATTTTTATTAGCATTTATTGGGGAATAAATGAAAATTAAACTATGGATAGCTTTGTGATCACTTATTTTCCCCACTATATGGACCAATATCTTATAAGGAATTCTATAGGTTGAATAAAGAAGCTAATATCCCATTAAGGAGTATTAGAAGCTAGTATTTGAAAGAATATTAAAATTATATCAACATATATGGAGTGATTTCCCCTTCTCATATTCTCGCTAAGTAAACTAAGAGTAGGAGTTATAGCATACAAACCTATCTTCTATGTTTTTTATGCCCATTTTGACAAATACTCTAGGAAAAAGGGATTCATTTCTTACAATAATATTTGGCATTATGGGTGGAAATAAGAGACCAGAAAAGATAAATAGTAGATTCAAAAAGTTTAAGAAACATAAATTAAAATTAGAAAAAAGCTCAAGGAAAAAAGAAAAAAAGAAAAAGATGTAAAAAATAAAAATCAAAAGAGAAAATAAATCAAAAGAATCAATAATATTGATCCTAAAAGAATATGACAAATATTGTAGAATCCATTAATAATGTTGATCCTAAAAAAAATATGACAAATATGTTAGAATGCATATAAAAGTAGACATGAAAAAACCTATTTATGTAACCTTCCATTATTAATTTGATTGATTGTAGATTTTGTGTTGAAAAGACATGTACTATATCATAATCATTTGGATAATGTAATATATCTAAAATTGATTTCTTATAATAATAATAAAAATACAAGTGTTAAGAAAACTCAAAAGAAAAACATAATTTATTTGAATACCACCTTTATTTACATTATTAAGGAGAAAGTAGTAGATATAAGAATAGAAAAAGTTGATAAAATTATTATAATATAAAGTTTCTATTATAAACTACTAATTTTGTTGAACCTCAACCAAAAGTTGGAAGTCCATAAAATCTAGATAAGAAAATTGAGTAAATGAAGCGCTGGCACGTCAATCAAAGTTTAAAATTTGAATTTTAACTTTTCACATGCATTTGTTCATCGTCAAGTTCATAATATTTCTCTAGTAAGGCCATCGGCAAAACTTTTAGGATTTTCAACTTCAGAAATTTCGAAGTCTACACCTCCTAGGGCTTTCTTTCTATGGAAAAAGTAAATTTTCACTTTTATTGGAGTTGAAACTTTACTTTTCCATCCTAGAAAGTTTAAAATCTTTCCTAACTACTTTACTTATTAGCGAATCATTGACAATTTTATCACAATTTAATGTAAAAAAATCGTCAAAAACATTTTATCAAGGAGAGTTTCCAAATTGGGTTAAAAATCTACACATTGCTCAATGTTAAAAATCTACACACTGTTCAATGTTCAAAATCTAAACTCTAAGCCACCAAAGTAGAAAGTGTTTTCCACCGAGAAACTCTACCGTGCCAATGTAAACTCTAGAACTTTACAAAGTCAGAAGTGATTCACGATGAGTGGATGAAGCATTGGCACTTCGGTCAATTATTAAAATTTGAATTTCAGTTTTCACAATGCGTTTGTTCATCATAACGATCATAATTTTTCTCCGTGTACAAAATATTAGTAGGGTCATCCCCAAAACATCTCCGAAAGACTCATCTTACGTTCTATTCGATGAAAAGTGGCTCCGAGCATTTCTAAGTTTTTCACCATATATGAATTTTAGGAAGTAGGAGGAAAGTTCTAACATGAGCCACGAAGAGTTGAGCGTTTGATTACCGATTATTGAAATTGACATTCACAACACCATTTCGCAGTAAAGAAAATGCCCATTAGAAAAATTGATTTCCTTTTCCGGCATTTTGTGGATTAAATGAGGCAAAATAGTTTCAATATTTTGTTTAGAAATTAAACTATTTTATTAATGTGAATCAAACATCAAATAATATGAAATTGTTTTAAAAAATGAAGGCTCTCGTTAAATGGTTTTTTAAATGAGATAACTTCAATGTATCATGTTTCTATCATTTCCTCTTAACAACAAAGTTTCATTTTTAGTTGTATTTTTATTGCGTGTAATAATTAAAATAAAGATATATTGAAAATTAAATATTATTAATTTTTATTATGAGAGTTTGAATTTTTTTCATGAATTGTTAATGTTGTATGTATTTGTTCATAAGATTTATACTGATAGCTATAAACAACTATACACAATTTTTTTTTTAAAAGTGAAATTTATTTTCTAATAATAAATTTAGGTTAATTTTGCAAACAATATGCTTCCAAGGAAATCTACTCCTTAATCTCCAAGACAATCCATAAAGAGAAAGGAGCTAGTTGTTAAATTTTCTTTGATCATAAAGATAACTATTAGTGATACAAAATTTTCTCCATAGCAGTATACACCTATGATTAAATTGGCTAAACCTGATTCAGAACCAATGAAGCCTATCTTCGAAAACACTAAAGCATTCAATTGTTCTTAAATAATTCTTCCTAGGTACTATGACATCTATAGAAAATTTTGATACGACTAGGGTGCTTGAAAGAGTATGAATATTGAAAAAATGACAATCGAGTGAACAATAATGCAATCAAGTAGGAACACACACATGCACACACATTCATAGGAAAGTGCATGTGTTCCTAGATTGTTTCCTTTGCCATTCCTTGAACCACCACCATGGATGCCAGATAGGAATTATTAGCAATGAACATAAATTCATGTGGAAAAAAACATGCAGATAGAAATTCATAGAAATGAACATAAATTCTTGAGGAAAAGAACATGCATACACTCTTGTTGGGTAAAAATTCCTAGTAGAGACATATCCTGTTGGATAATTCTTTTTACCTAAAGGGAACATGGATGTGCTCATCATGAGATTTTTTTTACCCAATAGGAGTGCATACATGTTCTTATTGTGCATTTTTATGTAACGCCCGAAGTACTATAGGGCTTGCGGGCCAAGGGTTTTGGTTAAAGAAAGAGAATAATATTATGGGCCTAGCGAATGTGGGACCTAGGATGAAAGGGGTTAAAAAACCTAGAGGTAGACGGTGTAAGGATTCTTAGAAGAAAGTATAAGGCCCTAAAAAGAATCAATAATGTTTATCCTAATAAAAATAACAAACATTGTAGAATCCATATAAAAGTAGACATAAAATTACCCTAATTATGTGACCTTCCATATAAATTTGATTGATTGTAGATTTCAGTTGAAGAAACATGTACTACCAAAATTTTGAATATCTTTTATGATAAAATGATTAGATTATTTATGATAATCCTTTGGATAATGTAGTATATTTAAAATTGATTTCTTAAAATAAAAGAAAAAATATAAGTGTTAAAAAAACTCAAAAGAGAAACCGAATTTGTTTAAATGCCACTTTTATTTACATTATTGAAAAGAAAGTAATGGATATAAGAAAGGAAAAAGTTGATAAAACTGTTATAACATAAAATTGGTATTATAAAATGCTAATTTCGTTGAAGCTCAACAAGTTGTAAATCCCTAAAATCTAGATAAAAAAAATGTATTACGAGAACATTAGGTGAAGTATTATAAATTTATGCACCCTTTAATAACCATTTTCATAGAACATATTTTTAGAGGAAAATAAATCTATTGCACACATCAAGAGATATTTTATGATAATTACATTTAGCTACAAATCAAGAGATATTTTATGATGAGTACATTTAGCTATAGGAATTAAGTTTATTGCTTTCTATTTCATGTGTGGATAAAAACCTAAAGGAAAATTCAAGATAATTTGGAGTTTTTTAAAAAAAGTATAGGAAATATGACAATGCATCATAATTTTAAGTAGAGACGAGGTATATGGGATTGAACATGACTTGAAGTAGAGATGCGATACATGGGATGGAACCTGACTTGAGTAAAATAGAATACCTCATGACGTTGAGATGTAAATAGAAGATTAGTGATATCCTTATACAGGAATTTGGGATTTTATTGCAGTTACCAATAACCAATGTAAGCTCCTTCCCATTCGCTCACCTAAAAAAATTCGTCGAACTAATCAATTGTGAAAATCATTTAAAACAATACTCAATAAATATAAGAAAAATGTTTAACGAACATTAAATATAGAAAGAGCCATCTTAAAATGGTAAAGGTAGAACAAATTAAATGTTCCTTTTAAAAGGGTTTCAATTCATGAAGATAAAAAGTACAAAAAATTAAATGTATTTTTACCAAAATAGAAAGATATATTAATTGTTCGTCTAGAGATTGCCTACTTTGAGAGCCCATGATGGAAACCTATTCTTATTTTTCATTATGTTGATATATGTAAAATATTATCTTAGGAATTAGTTAAATACTATTGTCTCACCTCAGAATACTCATAAGTTGATTATCTTACAACATTTTGAAAGAAACGTATCAAGAGTGAGTAAGAGTGGGGTTTTGGGCGAGATTTTTATATAGTTATTTTGTAAATACTAATTTTGACATTCTAATTAGTATTGAGATGTTACTCACTCGAAAAGCATTTTATCGATGGAATAAAGTTGTTCATGTTTATGGTGGGATGCGAATGATTTCGCAATTCATCTAAATATTATGGATGTTTTTATAAGAAATGAACTTTTGTTTACTTCTTTATGAGCATTATTACTAGAAATTGTACCACATGTTGCAAAGGAAGCGTCGTAAGGTGGTAACATAGGAAATAGTAGCTTAGAAGGAAGAAGTAAAACTTGTATGCAGTTTTGTTTGTTTAAAGATGTTTGCCTAATAAAACTTTGAAATTTCAACTTTGCACAATAGAATTACAATAGTTACGAAGGACGGTAGTTTGAGGAATCCAATCAATATCTGTTTTTTGAGAAGTATGTTCACTAATAATGTGTACTTCTCTAGAATTTCTCTAGTATGTACATGCCAACTGTAGAAACCAATACATGTATGTTCTCTTGTGGTACACAGGCACATTGTTGCCATGGTGCCACCAATAGATAAATAGAAGGAAAGATGGAATTGAATCCTAAAAGGTCTGCATCGAAAACTTCCTATAATCACGAAAGTATTAAAGAAAGAATCCTTGTGAAAAAAATTACAGTTCAAAAACCATGGAAAATTTTAGGGGCTAATATTCGCAGGTGGGCTAATTTTCCATAGTTTTTCCAAAAAAAAGATTCGCCAATTTCCAATTTTTTATAAAATGATTCGCCCAAATTTTACAATATAAAATTATTTTACATTAAAAATCGCCAACAGTATATAGAGAGTATATATAATATCATTATAAGTTTGAATAATTTTACAAATACATCAATAAACATTTTATAGTTTTCATATCATGGACTAGTGAGATTCGCCAATTTTTAAACTTCAAGATAATTTTCCATCCTTAAAATTTTCCATATCAAAAACACCTTATCAACAAAGTGAAATGTAAAGATTAATTCTAAAAACATCATTGATACATATATTTTCATAGTTCAACATAGTTCAAGTAGGATTTCTGGATTTAAATTGTGTTAGAGTTTATAAACATATTAGATACATTTTGGTAGTTGACTTGCAGTATGAGCCTCCAATCCAATTTTTTTTATGTTAAAAAACTCTATGTAATAGTTATCCCATCCATAGTACTAATTACTCTGATGATTAGTGCACTCTATTAGTGGGATAACAACTTATCACTATGATAGGTTGTACTTCATAAGAGACTACTAAGAAGATTAAGTATGGTATATAATTCCAATATTTATGCTAGTGTGTTAAGAATTTGATGAGAGGATATTTTTTTTTTTTTGGAAGTTTCTATGACTCTTGACAATGGGTTACATTTTGTGATATTGAAAATATGCCAATTTAAGGGATCTTTAAAGTTTACAAAATGTGAATTTATCACTCCGAAACAATTCAACATTTGTGGAACCTTATAGAAAATTGGCTATGGAACAACAATTAAAAATGTTTCATTATAAGTTAAAGGTGGGTTGAAGGGTAAGAAAAAGTAGGTTTTTGATGTTGTCCCCACCAATATTCAAGTCTCTCCAATGACAAGCTTGTGTTTGTGTCGTTGTTCTTGGATGTGCTAGTACATACAACGAATGGATGTAGTAGTACATGCAACAAAAATTTAGTAGTTGGAGGCAAATTCAAATAAGGGGATTACTTGATGGAATACATAACCCACATGTGACCCATTTGCGAAGGAATTGAGAAGTGATTATGTTAGTTGCACTTTCTCCTAGCTAGGTGTAAGGTGTGTGGAATTTATGTGTTGTGATATTACCCCCACCAACATTCAACTGTCTCCAATGGAAAACTCATGTATTCACCACAACACACAACAAAATTTGTGGATAGGTGCAAACCCTCGAAGCCTTCCGAAAAATAGATAAGCAGCACACAACCCCTTATATAAAGGATTATGAATGGGGTTAAAGGTGAAATTACGAGGTGTATTTGAAGAAAGAGATACCCCAAATCCACCTTATTCACCAAGGATTCAATTCAATATTGCAAATTCAATGGTTTCCATTGCAGTTTTTTAACGAGACAAGTTCACTCTTTGTCTTCCTTGAGTCACACACAACTCATTTTTAGTTTATTTTTGTAAGCATCCCACTAATCCTTTGCATTCCCTTGCACCTCGAATGTTTTCCTTTTTCCACTCATGTTACCAAAATGTATTCTTTTATGAAGAGGTATATTGAGCGAGTTAAAAGATACTTTTCCCTTATGGGTCGTTTGAGTAGCCGTGTTAACTCCATATTTTGATTATATGCTCGAGAAATTGCAATATGAGTTTCTATTGTGAAAAGTTTGAACTCAGAGTTGGAGATAACACAACTGATGATCTTGGTTCATGACCCAAGTGAAGGAATATGGTTGAATTATCTCTCAATTCTATTGAATCTTGGCCAAGACATTTTCTAGAATAAAGTTTGTTATCATAGACCTCACAAAAATGTTGAGTTAGAACCTCCTAATATAATGATAAAAAATGCACGATCCACTATATTAGATTTTTGACATTAATTTTCCAACAACACCACTCACTCACATGTAATCCAAACCAACCAAACCTCTTATGCATATTATTCTTTCAAAATCCACTTTAAAGAAGCCCACATGCACAAAGAATAATCTGAGTGATACGAAGATCTTCCAATGCCATAAGTTGATAGCATATGGAAGAACATAGATGAGGACACATGTGGTATAAATTTAAATCAATTTTAATGCATGAAAAATCTTAATGATATTGATAATTTTATATAATTGAGACCTTTATAGGTTAAAATTCAAATAAATAATAAAAAAATTAATATTTGAATGAATAGTAACTATAAGAACATTTAAAGCATCAATGAATAGTTCAGGCTAATTATTATTTCAATAACTTCAAGATGTTCACTAGATATACTTTTTTTTTTTTATAGCCAACATATTCCATGAAAATCTAGATAAAAAGTTATTTTATTAAACATATTTTAATAATAATTTTACTTAGTTGTAATATAGTAGAAATGAAGGCAATATATGTTTGTCCAAATAAGTAGAATACCTTTTTTGGCAATAATATCGGCGAAAGATCTTATAGCTCGAAAGTAGAACTAAGTGTACAAATTTTCTAAGTAAAATTTAGTAAACAAATAGAGAGCCTCATACAATTATTTCATATGAATTTGAATCATAAAAGATATACACAATTTTTATATTTTATACAAAATCATTTTTAATGAAGACATTTTCATATATTGATTTTAATTATATGTTACTTTTTCTCCAAATATTTTAGAATCTAAAGGGATTTTAATTATTTATTAATTTATTCTTCTCATATTTTTAATAACAAATTTCCAAATTAGAGAATATTTAGAAAACTCCAATTTTAATTGATAATATTGGACATATATATAATAGCTATATTTTGAAAAAAAAATTACGTTCTCATGTGTTTTTTTTTCAAAAGTGGAATAAATAACTAATATTGTATGAAATATAAAAGATGTTATATATGAGATGGAGTCTACATTGAATTCTGACCAAAGATTGATGGTTTTTGTTTGACCAATTTTCAATTTATAATTTATTAATTCTAATTATTATTTTTCAAATGTTTTTAATTATTATTTCAATATCTTCAACATTTTCATTGTAATATCAATGTCTTTTACAATAAACATATTTCTTGAAATTATAGATAAAAAATGATTTTAATAAACAATTTTCTTATAATAATTTTACTTACAAGTAATCCATTAGAAAAGAATGACATCTATGTTTATCCAAATAAGGACAATAACTTCTTTAGCAATAATATCAATGATAAATCTAATATGTAGAAAGTAACACTATTTGTTTTACTTCTCATCAACAAAGTTTCCCATTAAAATTTCACAAACATATAGAGTGTATAAACAATTCTTTGATTCCATATGAGTTTGAATCACAAAATATATACATAATTACTTTTATATTTTATACCACCATATTATAAATAATTTTTCTATAGTGATTTTAGTTATATATTATTTTGTTTCCAATATTTAAATGTAAAGTGATTTTTATTATATATTAATTTTTATTGGCATACTTTTAATCACAAATGGTTAAATCTGAAAACATTTGAGAAACTCTAATTTAAAATGATAACATTGAACATATACATAATAGTTATATTTTGAAAAAAGTTCACTTTCGATGTGCTTTTTTAAAGGTGGAATAAATAACTAATGTTATCTAAAATATAGAAGATGTTATAAATGAGATGGAATTTTCATTGAATTATAGTAAATGATCGGAGGTTATTGTTTGAAATGCAAATGACACCAATGAGATCTCTCGAGAATAAAAATCTGGGTGTCTAATTATTTCTTTTTAAAGAAACCAAGTTCTAAATTTATAATTCAATAATTCAAATAATTCTTATTTCAATACTTTCAACATTTTCATTTTAATATCAAATTTTTTTAAAGAAAATTAGCATGTGTAATTCACATTTGTACTAGTCTTTTTTTTAGAAACCAAGTTTTGAACTTATAATTCAGTAATTAAAATTATTTTTTTTAATAAAAAAATTAAAACATCAATGACTATTTGAACCTAATTCTTATTTCAATACCTTCAACATTTTCATTTTAATATTTTTTTTTTTTATAACAAACATATTTCTCAAGAATTTAGATACAAAATTATTTTAATAGACAATTTTTTATAATATTTTTACTTACTAGTAATGTAGTAGAAAGAAAGAACATCTATGTTTTTCTAAATAAGGAGAATAACTTATTTGGAAAAAATATCCAAGAAATATCTTATAGCTAGAAAGTAGCACTATGTGTTTTTCTTCTCATCAACAAATTTTCACACTTAGAATGCTAAGAGACAATTCTTAGATTTCATATGAATTTGAACCATAAAATAGATACACCATTTTCTTTTCCTTCTCATCAACAAATTTCCATAGCTAAAGTGCTAGCAAACATTTCTTTGATTGCATCTGCATTTGAATCATAAAAGATATACGCAATTCTTTTTATATGGCCAAAGTGCTAGCAAACATTTCTTTGATTGCATCTGCATTTGAATCATAAAAGATATACGCAATTCTTTTTATATGTTATGATTCTGGACACCACATATCTCCACAATGATATGATATTGTCCACTTTGGGCCTAAGCCCTCATGGCTTTGCTTTATGGGCTTTACCCCAAAAAGCCTCATACCAATGGAGATATTTGTCCATCCTTATATACCCATGATCCTCCCCACTTCTAGTCAATGTGGGACTTTGGTCGTATACCCAACATTATATTAGCTAGATCACTAGAAAAAAATACATTTGAATCATAAAATATATACACAATTATTTTTATGCTTTATATATCAACTTTGTTTATAAAGAAATTTCTAGATATTGATGTTAATTATATATCACATTTTCAAAATATTTTAGAATGTAAAGTAATTTTAATTATAAATAGAAGAATAGAAAAATATTTGGAAAACTCCACTTTTAAAAGATAACATTAGGTATATAAATAATAATTGTATTTTGAATTTTTTTTAAATATTAATTAGAAATCAAACCAATTAGAACATGGATAATGAGATAATCTAAGGCCTAAGAGAAAAGATAAGTTGAAATAATAAGGACTTCTAAGCTTGAACAAGTGACATATATATATGAAGATGAAAAGGGAAAAAAAATATTCCTCTTAAACCATTACAAAAAATAAAAATGATGTAATTTATTAATAAGAGAAGGAGAAAGATTTGTACAGTTGGTTATATGAGGAGGAAAAAATTTAAAATGACAAAGGTTATTAAAAAGAATGGAAAAATATTTGTACATTGGGCTATCGAGGAGGAAGTCAACCATAAAAAACTGGAAGAGGAAATGAACTGAAAGTGACATTGGCAGTGAAAATTGTTAAACTAACAAAACTGAGTTAAATTTTCAATAATGTTTTTATGAACCTTGCAAATCTGGTTTGGCTCCCACTTTATTATATCATTATGGAAAAATATAAGAGAAACAGTATTTCGACATTGTAGCAAAATCTAAACATTAAAATGCTCTTATTCTTATATTGAGACGACTGACGACTTTTAGAAAGAGCTTAATGAATTAATAGATTTAGTAAATTATTGGAAAACTAGCTACCTAAAAATAAAAAGTGTATATATATATATGGTTGGTTAAAACCACAGCAGTCTTAAATGATTTAAAAGGCTACACCTACAGCAACATCATCCAGTTTAAATGAATAACTGAAGTTATTATAGTATGCCTAAATATAATACAATTCACCCATTGGGCCTAATATTAGCTGCCTTGTGGCACTAAGTCGATAATTCAAGATGAGAGTCTTCTACTATGACTATTTTAGATTGATATCTCTATCAACCTTAATAAATCTTAAAATATATGATGAGCATTGTTAAAACCATAATTAATAATTCATAATTTATTGTGAAAAAAATAAATTTACTATAATTTATTAAGAAAAAATTTAGAAGTATATCTCGTACAACTATTCAAATATATTATTTTTTTACTATTCTAAAAAATTGAAATAGAAAATTTATAATGTTGAGAACTTGCAAAAAAATTTAAAAATCTTCTATTACATATAAAATTATATAAAAATCAAAATTTATAGTGTTACATTTAAAATAACAAGTTACAGAAATTTTTATATTAATTCATATTACTGATTATTTCATAAATTATAAAATTTGTTGTTCAATAAACTAAATTTCTATACAAATTCTATTACACATAACCATACAAATTATATATTATCTTGCATAAAATAAAACTTGATTGTGATATGTATGTTAAGCTCAAGTACACATTAAAGTTTAGGACATATCAATGGCACTTTAGGTTTGGCCTAAAATACAAATTAGTTGACCAGTTTTGTATCTGAATAAACCTACGTTGAATTAATCTAATTGCATTTCACACGCTTCTGCTAATTTTAGATCATATGGTGTCGGGGAGTCTAGCTACTGAAGCATGTTTCTCGAAAATCGCGCAACAATATCTTTAATTGCAATGTTCGAGTTTGATGGAAAACCTCTTTTTCGAATCCATACACAAAATATGTCAAATTCGGTTGAAGTGATCTTGCACAACAAAATTTATAAATATTCCTTTAAAATGGTCGTCTTCCACAAAAATCACGGGTTGCTACTCACTATACTACTGATAGTTTGGTATTTTACATTTCCAACTCTGAATGTCATTACCATTGACAGGAATGGATAATACTTCAAAATAATCCTAAAGTAGTTTGAATTAATTATACGGAGCATATTTATAGTTAGGATAATACTTCAAAATCATCCTATAGTAGTTTGAATTAATTATATGGAACATATTTATAGTTATTTTTTATAATAGGTTGCACTTTTTATGTATTTGTATGACAAGTAACACTCTATTTTATTCGAACTCATTTACAAAATTTATGAAAGCTTCATGGAAACTTAAAAAAAAGTTTTTGAAAGTACTAATTCATATACATCAATTTAATGGTCATAAACAGTGCACTCATTCTTATACACTTATTCTTATAAAGGTATTCATTATTTAAAATAGTCACCAAACAGCATTCAATTAATTTGAATCAAAACTTTTTTTAAAAAATAAAATCAAATTAGAAAATGCAAATAAATTTTTATGCTATTTTTAATTCACTTAAATCTAACACTTTCAACAAAATTAAAAGTATATGTGCTTAGTTGTAGAAACCAATACACATATGTTCTCTTGTGGTACACGGGAACATTTTTGCCATGGTGTCATCAATAGATAAATAGAAGGAAAAATGGAATTGAATCCTAAAAGGTCGGCATCGAAAACTTCAGTTAATCAACAAAGTATTAAACATAGAATCCTCGTGACAAATATTATAGTTCACAAACACCTTTTCAACAAAGTGAAATGTCAAGCTTAATTCTAAAAACATCATGAGCACATAGATTTTCACAGTTCAACATATTTCAAGTAGGATTTTTGGATTTAAACTGTGTTAAATTTTATAAACATATTAGAGACTGCTTGGTAGTTGAGTTAAAGTTTGAGCCTCTAATCTAATCTTTTTATGTTAAAAAACTTTATGTAATAGTTATCCCATCCATCGTTATAATTACTTTGATGATTAGTGCACTCTATTAATGAGATAACAACTTATCACTATGATAAATTGTACTTAGTAAGAGACTACTAAGAAGCTTAAGTATGGTATATAATTCTAATATTTGTGCTAGTGGGTTAAGCATTTGATTTGAGGATAATTTTTTTGTATTTGGAAGTTTATATGACCCTTGACAATGGGTTGCATTTTGTGATATTGAAAATGTGCCAATTTAATGGATCTTTAAAGTTTACGAAATGTGAATTTTCCACTCCGAAATAATTCAACATTTGGGGAACCCTATATAAAATTGGCTATCGAACAACAATTAAAAATGTTTCTTGCTACAATAATAAAAAATTTCAAATGACATCCCGTTAATGCCAACCTATATCTTGAAAGTAAACATAAAGGATAAAACACCAAATTAATTATCGCTATATATAATTAAAAAATTTCTTCAAAATTTTTTCTATCATGACTCAATAACAACATAAATATTAGTATGTCATCATTAATAGGAAAGAGACAAATAAAAAAAATAGTGATGAGGCAATAGCATATATCCTTTCTTCAAAATTTCTTCTATCATGACTCAATAGTAACATAAATATTAGTATGTCATCATTAATATGAACGAGACAGATACAACAAATAGTGACGACGCAATTTCATATATCCTACTCCATCAATAAGTGCACCATTCCCAATTATTATAAGTAAAGGATTTAAATCAAAAATTTCGTAGCACAAGTAATCTCATATTATCTTTAATTCACAATGCAATGGATAATATTTTTTGTTATAAGGGATTCAAGATACAATTTCTTTTGATTAGTTACTAGGCTTGAGGGGTAACTATTCCAATTTCCAAAAAAAATTCCCATGACTATGCACCTTGCCTCATCCTTATGGATGGCATTGTAAATAACCAAAAAATGATAAAATTCGTCTTTGAAAATAATCTAATTCAAATTACAACCCAAGTGAAAGGTGGGGTGAAGGGTAAGAAAAAATTCGTTTTGGATGTTATCCCCACCAATATTCAATTCTCTATAATGACAAGATTGTGTTTGTGTCCTTGTTCATGGATGTAGTAGTACATGCAACAAATGTACGTGCTAGTACATGCAAAAACAATTTATCAATTGGAGGAAAATTTAAATAAGGGTATTCTTTGAGGGAATACATAACCCACATGCAACCTATTAGTGAAATAATTGAGAAGTGATGATGTTAGTGGAACTTTCTCCTAGCTAGGGGTAAGGTGTGTGGAATTTATGTGTCGTGATATTACCCCCACCGGCATTCAATTTTCTCCAATGACAAACTCATGTATTCACCACAACACACAAAAACATTTGTGGACGTGTGTAAACCCTTGGAGCCTTCACCCTCTTCACCAAGGATTCAATTCAATATTCCAACTTCAATGGTATCAATTGCAGTTTTTTAACAAGAAAAGTTCACTCTTTGCCTTTCTTGAGTCAAACATGACTAATTTTTAGTTTAGTTGTGTAAGCCTCCCACTAATCCTTTTCATTCCCTTCCACCTCAAACTTTTTCTTTTTCCACTCATATTACCAAAAGGTATTCTTTTATGAAGAGGTATCCTGAGCTAGATAAAACATACTTTTCCCATATGGTTGTTTGAGCGGCCATGTTAACTCCATCATTCGATTATGATGCTTGAGAAATTTCAATATGAGTTTCTATTGTCAAAAGGTTGAATTCATAGTTGGAGATAACACAAGTGATGATCTAGGTTCATGACCCAAGGGAAGGAATCTGGTTGAAGTATCTCTCAAGTCTACGGAATCTTGGCCAAGATATTTTCTAGAATAAATTTTATCATGACAGATCTCACAATTTTTTTGAGTTAGAACCTCCTAATATAGTGATAAAAAATGCAAGAGACACTATATTATATTTGTGACATTGATTTTCCAACAACACCACTCACTCACATGTAAGCCAAACCAACCAAACATCTTCCGCATCTCAATCCTCCAAAATCCACTTTAAAGAAGCCGACATGCATAGAGAATAATCCCAGTGATACGAAGACCTTCCACGCCATAAGTTGATAACATATGGAAGAACATAGATGAAGACACATGTGCTATGTTATTGATATAAATTTAAACCAGTTTGAATGGTACAAAATTCTTTATGATATTGATAACATTTTATAATTGAGACCTTTATAGGAAAAAGTTCAAATAAATAATTAAAAATTTGATATTTGAATGAATAGTAACTATAAAAAAAATTAAAACATGAATGAATTTGAGGCTAATTATTATTTCCATAACTTCGACACATTCATTGGATATCATTTTTTTTATAACAAACATATTTTTTGAAGATCTAAATAAAAATATATTTTAATAAACATATTTTAATAATAATTTTATGTACTAGTAATATAGTAGAAATGAAGGGAACTTATGTTTTTCCAAATAATTAGGATACCTTTTTTGGAAATAATATCCATGAAAGATCTTATAGCTCAAAAGTAGAACTAGGTTACAAATTTTCAAAGTAAAATTTAGCAAACAAATAGAGCCTCATACAGTTATTTCATATGAATTTGATTCATAAAATATATACACAATTTTTCTATTTTATACACAATTCTTTTTAATAAAGACATTTTCATATAGTGATTTTAATTATATTTTATGTCTTTTTTCAAATATTTGAGAATCTAAAGTGATTTTAATTATATATTAATTTATTCTTCTCATATTTTTAATAACAAATTCTCAAATTGCAGATGATTTCGAACAATCTAGTTTTAAATGATAATGTTGGACATATATATAATAGCAATATTTTGGAAAAGAGTTCACTTTCACATGTGTTTTCTTCAAATTTGGAATAAACCAGCATAGATCCATCTAAAACATGGATCTAACATGAGCCGAAAGGGATCAAATTCCTTTTGTTGCAAACTTATTTCAGAATACAAAAATTTGTTATTGTTTAAATTTCACTTTTGATTGTTATAGAGATTACATAACATGTGTATTGAAACATTTTATATTAATTCATATTAAATTATTTTATTCATAACTCACATTGGATATTTGATGCTATCATACATTAAAATATTTTCTTTTAACATTTTTTTCTATATATAGATTTATATAAAGTTGATATCACTTATTAAAATATTTTTTAAAAACGTAAGATTTAAACATCTTACTCACATATTTTTTTTACTTCTAATTACTTTACATGATATTAGGTCATATGGACAACTAATTAAAAATGCATAGCATATATATTTTTTTTTCATTTTTATTATAGGCGACATTGTTTTTCTATTTATAGAATATTTTATTTCTATTTTATGAGGAATGAACATACTTAATGTAGCCTTCACACTGGGATGTAGAAAAAATATAGATGCAGTTTAACCACATATCTACCAAGGGCCTTGAGAGATCCAATATCAAACTTTTTTTTTAAATTACATGTCAAGTAATACATTTTACTGCTTCGTAAATTTGTGATTAATATAGTTTTATGTGGTAATTTTTCATTGTTTAAATTGCATAATTTTATATTTTATCATTATTAATATTTTATATTAAAAATTGAATTAGTCACACATTTTCCTCTTATTAAAAAGTAACTACTCTACATTACCTTCAATTAAGTTTTCCTTTCAAGCTAAGGTTAACATACACACACACACATATATATATATATATACACACTTTCTGTAGAGAGAGAAAATCCATGCTGAAATATGTTAGTTAATATGGATATTCAAACAGTTTCTTTAAGTTCTTTATATATATATTTTATTTCTATAAAGTTGTATAAAATTATAATATCAACCCTTAATTGTTGTGTTAATAGATTTTTAATTGTTTAAATTATTTTTATTATTTTGTGAGGACGTGACATACTTACACATCTCCCTTGTACTGGATTCTAGAATGAGCCTTTTGGCTCAATTATAATATCAACACTTAATTGTTGGGTTAATAGATTTTTAATTGTTTAAATTATTTTTATTACTTTTTGAGGATGTGACATATTTAACATCTCCCTCATATTGGATTGTAGAATGAGCCTTTCGGCTCAATGAGCCTTTTGGCTCAATTATAATATCAACACTTAATTGTTGGGTTAATAGATTTTTAATTGTTTAAATTATTTTTGTTACTTTTTGAGGACGTGACATACTTAACATCTACCTCATATTGGATTGTAGAATGAGCCTTTCGGCTCAATAACTAATACTGTATGAAATATGGAAGATGCTATAAATGAGATGGCATATACATTGAATTCTGACCAATGATTGATGGTTGTTGTTTGAGATGCAAAGAAAAACAAAATGATCTCCAAGAAAAGAACATTCACATGTCTAATTCACATTTATAATTAATTTTTTAAATAAATAAAATTTTCAATTTCTAATTTAGTAATTCTATTTACTTTTTTCCAAATGTTTGAATAGTCTAGGCTAATTATTATTTCAATAACTTTAACATTTTCATTTTAATATCAACATCTTTTATAACAAACATATTTCTTGAAATTTTAGGTAAAAAAAATATTTTAATAAACAAATTTCTTATAATAATTTTACTTACAAGTAATCCATTAGAAGGGAAGGGCATCTATGTTTGTCCAAATAAGGAGAATAACTTCTTTAGCAATAATACCCATGAAAGATCTAATAACTAGAAAGTAACACTATTTGTTTTACTTTTCATCAACAAAGTTTCCCATTAAAATTTCACAAACAAATAGAGTGTCTAAACTATTCTTTGATTGCATATGAATTTGAATCGGAACATATATACACAATTATTTTTATATTTTATACAACCCTTTTATAAAAAAAAATCTTTATAGTGATTTTAATTATATATTATTTTTTTCCAAACATTTAGAAGGTAAAGTATTTTTTATTATATATTAATTTTTTATCCCCATATTTTTAATCACAAATGGCTAAAAAGATTGAAAAACTCCATTTTTAAATGATAACGTTGGAAACATACATAATAGTTATATTTTGAAAAAGTGTTTAGTTTCGCATATGTTTTTTAACGGTGGAATAAATAACTAGTATTATATGAAATATAGAATCTTTTACAAATGCGATGAAATTTGCATTGAATTCTAACTAATTATGGGTGGTTGTTGTTTGAAATGCAAAGGATAACAACGAGACCTCCTAGGAAAGAAAATTTGGCTATGTAATTCATATTTGTAATTTTTTTTTTAAAGAAACCAAGTTTTGAATTTATAATTCAAGAATTCAAATTATTATTTTTTAATAAAACATTTAAGACATCAATGAATAGGTGAGCCTAATTATTATTTCAATACCTTCAACATTTTCATTTTAATATCAAGTTTTTTAAAGAAAATTTAGGTGTGTAATTCACATTTGTAATATTTGTTTTTAAATAAACTATGTTTTGACTTTATAATTCAATAATTCAAATTAGTTTTTTTTATAAAAATTCAAAACATCAATGAATAGTTGAGCCTAATTATTATCTCAATACCTTCAACATTTTTATTTTAATATCAATTTTTTTATAAAAAACATATTTCTTGAATTTCTAGATTAAAAAAAATTAATAACAATTTTTTTATAATATTTTTACTTACTAGTATCTAGTATAAAGGAAGAACATCTATGTTTGCCTAAATAAGGAGAATAACTTCTTTGGAAAAAATATCCAAGAAATATCTTATAGTTCGAAAGTAACAGTATGTGTTTTGATTGTCATTGTTAAATGTGACAACAAATATTGTAAATTTACTAATTACCTAGGTAGTTGAAATAACGAAATAATGAGATCTAGTTAGAGTAACGAAATGTATCTAGGTTTAATAATATGGCCCGAGAGGCTTGTAATGACATGGAGAATTTATCAATAAATTCTTCTAAGTGATCTATCTTTCAGTTATTGAATTCAGTTTCATTTCTCCAACACAACAAGTGGTATGAGAGGCTGCCGACTGTTCCGCTGGAGAGCCTGTTCCGCTGAAGAACTGCCGTTGTTAAAAGAAGTCACTCATCTGCCGTTGAAGTCAAACTTGGAGCCCACAGAGCAGAGAATTGTGCCAGCGTATCTCAGCCGTGAGAAAGAAGTCTGCACGTAGCCGTGAGAAAGGAGTCTACCGTGAGAAAGGAGTCTGCACATTTTTGTTGCAGAGAAGCAAGAAGATTTCATCGAATTTTATTTATTTATTAAGGATGCTGCAAAGCTGCACGTTTTGCTGCAAAGAATCCATAAGACTCATTGAAATTTTTGATCGAAGACGTTGTAGAGAAGCCAGTCGTTGCTCGATTGAAAGAAGTCACTGCTACTAAAGGTATTTTTTTATAAAAGGATTCTGTGACCTGTAAAAGTTTAACAAAGAGAAAAGGGTTCAAACAATTTGATGTTTTTTCAGTTTAAGAAAAGGGTTTGAACAGTTTGATGTTTGTTCAGTTTAAGAAAAGGGTTCAAACAGTCAGTTTAAGAAAAGGGTTCGAACAGTTTTTTAAATAGGATTTGAACAGTTTTTTAAAATAGGGTTTAGGCTTGAATAGTCTTTTAAAACAGTTTTTTAAAACAGCTTCTGTTTTTAAAGATATTTTGGGTTTTTAAAAAAAAAGGGGGGGGGTTAAGTTTTCAAGAATTGATAAGGATATTTTATTTCTCTGAAAAATTAGTAGAAGAAGGAAATATTTGAAACCCAGTTTTCAAGAATTGATAGAGATTTTTATTTCTCTGAAAAATTAGTAGAAGAAGAAAATATTTGAAACCCTTTAAACCCTAGGAAAAGAGAGGAATTTCTTTTAAGGAGGGAAAAACAGAAAGGGAGAAATGGCGAAAATGAAAAACACAAGATTTGAGGTGGAGAAGTTCACCGGGAAAAACAATTTTTCTCTGTGGAAACTGAAGGTTAGGGATTTGCTGGTGCAACAAGGGTTGCACAAGGAACTTGACGGGGTAACTAGAAAACCAGCAAGCATTTCAAACTCGGACTGGGAGGACTTGGATGCCCGAGCTCTCAGTACCATTCGATTGTGTTTGGCAGACGAAGTACTCTTCAATATCATTAGAGAGAGTACAACCGCAGGGTTGTGGAAGAAATTGGAAACTCTCTATATGACAAAATCTTTGACTAAAAAAATCTATTTAAAGAGACAACTGTACAGCCTTCAGATGAAGGAAGGTACGAAAATTGCAGATCACTTCAATGTTTTTAATACACTTGTTTGTCAGTTGTCCGATATGGAAGTAAAGATGGAGGAAGAAGACAAGGCAATAACCTTGTTGTGTTCCCTGCCTGAGTCATGTGATCACTTCATTACCTCAGTCAGTTTGAGCACTGCCGATTCATTAAATTTTGAATCTGTCGTAGGTGCTCTCTTATCTGAAGAGGTACGAAGACAATCTAGAATTGAGACTTCTGCACCTAAAGCCATGGCAGCTAGAGGTTGGTCAAAGGAATAGGGGGAGAAGACAAGAGGTTCTTCCAGATCGAAGTTAAAGGGCGGCAAGAAGAGTAAAGAAAAATGCTGGTACTGCAACAAACCGGGACATCTCAAAAAGGATTGCTGGAAATGGAAGGAGGCGGAAAACAACAAGGAAGCAAATCAAGTCGATTCAGGTATGGATGATGAGGTTTTAATTGTTGAAGCACTCCCTGTATGTAATATCTCACAAGATGCTGACTATTGGCTATTAGACTCTGGTGCTTCTCATCATATGAGTCCGCACCGGAATTGGTTTTCATCATATGAGACTGTAGATGGTAATTGTGTTTTCATGGGAAATAATGCATCTTATCAGACTGTTGGGATTGGAAATGTGAAAATTAAAATGTATGATGGTACAATTAAAACCTTATCTGATGTTAGGCATGTACCTGATCTAAAGAAAAAATTGATTTCCTTGGGAGTTTTGTATTCGAATGGTTATAATTTTACAGGTCAGAATGGAGTGCTGAAAGTCTTGAAAGGAGCCTTGGTTGTTATGAAGGCTAAAAAGGTCAGAAACATGTACAAACTCAAGGGAAGCACTCAAGTCAGTGAAGCAGCGATCGTGTCAGATAAAGCAGAAGAAGGTTCTCGTCTATGGCATCAGTGGTTGGGTCACACGAGCGAGAAAGGTCTTCAGGTACTGATGAATCGCAAGCTACTTCCTGATTTGAAATCCTTGAAGTTGGATTTTTGTAAATATTGTGTGTTTGGAAAACAATGTAAACAAAGATTCAAGTCTGGCAATCATAATAGCAAGCAGATTTTGGACTATATTCACTCTGATCTATGGGGACCATCTCCTACTGTGTCCTATGGAGGTGCCTTGTATTTTTTAACTTTTATTGATGATTTCTCCATAAAATTTTGGGTCTATATGCTGAAAAATAAAGCTGATGTGTTTAATGTGTTTAAACAATTTAAAATAATGGTGGAAAAGAAAACAGGAAAATCAATCAAATGTTTAAGAACTGACAATGGTGGTGAATTTACCTCTTTAGAATTTGAACAATTTTGTAAGGATGAAGGGATAGTTAGACATAAAACTGCGGTTTAAACTCCTCAGCAGAATGGTGTTGCTGAACGGATGAATCAGACTCTTATGGAAAGAGCCAGAAGCATGATTAGTAATGCTAATTTGCAAAAGGAGTTGTGGGCAGAAGCAGTATCTACTGCTTGTTACTTAGTTAAGAGATCACCTTCGGTTGCAATAGACTGTCAAATTCTTGAAGAGGTTTGGTCGGGTCAGTCTTGTGATTATTCAGATTTGAAGATTTTTGGTTGTGATGCCTATGTTCTTATTCCTAGAAGTCAACGTTCAAAATTAGATCCAAAATCAAAATGTTGTGTCTTTGTTGGATATGATTATTCAGTGAAGGGATATAGGTTGTGAGATCCTACTTCACGGAAAATAGTCATTAGTAGAGATGTAACATTTGATGAATCATCTCTTTTAAAATCAGATGTTGAAAGAGTTGAACAGAGGCAAGTATCGCCAGGTCAGCAGATTCAATTAGAGATTGTACCATTTCCAGAAAGTCGAAAGGAAGGAGAGACTTCTGAAAAAAGTGGAGAAGAAGAGGAAACTGGAGAAATTCCAGAATCCAGTGAGCAGCCAGTCACCCTAAGAAGGTCTACGAGGGAAACTAGAACACCAAAAAGGTATGAAGACCATGCTTCATCATTTGCATTGATTACTGAAGATGGGGAACCATCTTGTTATCAGGAAGCAGTTAATGATGCAGATAGCGAGGTATGGAAAAAGGCTATGGAAGAAGAAATGGACTCCTTATCCAAGAAAAATACCTGGGATGTTGTAGAACTTCCTGAAGGGAGATGCATTGTTGGGTGCAAATGGGTCTTCAAGTTGAAGAGAAAAGTTGATGGAAGTATCAACAGGTATAAGGTGAGTTTGGTTGCAAAAGGGTATTCTCAGGTTGAAGGTATTGACTTTCACGAGATCTTTTCACCAGTAGTTAAACTTGTTTCTATTCGTACTGTGTTAGCACTAACTTCTTTACTGGAACTTGAGTTAGAACAGTTAGATGTTAAAACATCCTTTCTTCATGGTGATTTGGATGAAGATATTTATATGGATCAGGCAGAATGTTTTGTACAAGGTCGCAGCAGAAGATTAGTTTGCAAGCTCAGGAAATCATTGTATGGCCTGAGGCAGTCGCTCAGGAAATGGTACAAGAAGTTTGATTCCTTCATGATGAGCCAGAATTTTATCAAAAGTGAGTATGATCATTGTGTATACTTCAAAGTTTCAATGGCATATTCATTATCTTGGTTTTGTATGTTGACGATATGCTTATTGCAAGCAAAAGCATGGAAGAAATCAGCAGATTAAAGGCTCAGATGTCTAGGACGTTTGAAATGAAGGATCTTGGAGCGGAAAAACATATCTTGGGCATGGAGATACACAGAGACTGGAAGAATGGTAAGCTTTGGTTATCACAATAGAAGTATGTGGAGAAAATACTTGAAAAGTTTAGTATGAATAATGTGAAACCTGTTAATGTTCCATTAGCTTCCCATTTCAAGCTTTCTTCGGATTTGAGTCCTAGAACTAATGAAGAAAAGAATTATATGTCTCATGTACCATATGCAAATGCGGTAGGCAATTTAATGTATGCGATGGTATCTACAAGACCTGACATTTCACATCCAGTTGGAGTTTTCAGCAGGTTCATGGCAAATCCAGGGGAAGAACATTGGCGAGCAGTGAAATGGGTGCTTCGGTATTTGAGAGGCACAAGTGAACATTGCATCAGCTTTGATGGTCGTGAAGGTACAGTCTGCGAATATGTGGATGTTGATTATGCAGGTGATTTGGACAAAAGGAGGTCTACTACAGGTTATGTTTTTACTCTTGCAGGTGGAGTAATCAGTTGGATGTCAAAGCTTCAGGAGACATTTTCTTTGTCCACTACTGAAGCAGAGTATATAGCTGCTTCAGATTCCTGCAAAGAGGAAATTTGGTTAAAAGGTCTGCTTGATGAGATTGGAAGGATGCAGGAGAAAGTGAATGTGTTTTGTGACAGTCAGAGCACTATTCATTTGGCTACAAATCCAGCATATCACAGCAAGACCAAGCACATCGATGTAAGGTATCACTTTGTGAGACATATAATCGAAGGCGACAAAGTAATCCTCAAGAAGGTTTGCACACAGGAGAATCATGCAGATATATTCCCGAAGCCAGTTACAGTAGAGAAGCTGAGATGGTGTCTTGCTTCTCTCGGCTTGCAAAAAAGATGATGAATGGACATTAGGAAAATTTGTTGTCAAGGTGGAGTTTGTTAAATGTGACAACAAATATTGTAAATTTACTAATTACCTAGGTAGTTGAAATAACAAAATAACGAGATGTAGTTAGAGTAACAAAATGTATCTAGGTTTAATAAGATGGCCCGAGAGACTTGTAATAACACGGAGAATTTATTAATAAAGTCTTCTAAGTGATCTATCTTTCAGTTATTGAATTCAGTTTCATTTCTCCAACACAACAGTCATCAACAAATTTTCACACCTAGAGTGATAACAAACAATTCTTAGGTTCCATATGAATTTGAACCAAGTAGCACTATGTGTTTTAATTCTCATCAACACATTTTAACACCTAGAGTGGTAACAAACCATTCTTAGGTTTCATATGAATTTGAACCATAAAATATATACACAATTTTATATACTCAATTCTTTTTATATTAGCTTGATTGCAATAAAAAAATGCATTTTATTTCATATGCATTTGAATCTTAAAATATATATACAATTATTTTTATAATTTATACACAAATTTAATAAAGAAATTTCTAGATAATCATTTTAATTATATATTACTTTTTAAAAATATTTTATAATGTAAAGTAATTTTAATTATATTTAATTTATTTTTCTTATATTTTTAATTATAAATGGCCTAATAGAAAAATATTTGAAAAAATTCACTTTTAAAAGATAACATTAGGTATATACATAATAATTATATTTTGAATTTTTTTAAAATCTTAATTAGAAATCAAACCAATGAGAACATAGATAATGAGATAATCTAATGCCGGAGAGAAAAAATAAGATGACATCATAAGGACTTCAAAGCTTTGAACTAGTAAAAGATAATATATATATCAAGATCAAAAGGGAAAAAAATATTTTTACTAAATAATTGAAAGAGAAACTTCTTTCTTAAAATATGAAAAAGAAATAAAAATGATGAATTTTATTAACAAGAGATGGAGAAATATTTGTATACTTGGCTATATGAAGAGGAAAACAATAAAAAAGATAAAGGTTATTAAAAAGAGATGGAAAAATATTTGTACATTGGGTTATCAATGAGGAAGTGAACCATAAACAAACTGGAAGAGGAAGTGAACTGAAAGTGACATTGGCAATGAAAGTAGTTAAACCAACAAAACTGAGTTAAATTTTCCATAATGTTTCTATGAACAATGCAAATCTCGTTTGGCTCACACTTCATTATACCATTATGGGAAAAAATAAGAGAATGAATAGTTCGACATTGTAACAAAATTTAAACATGAAAATGCTCTTATTCTTATACTGAGAAGACTTTTAAAAAGAGCCTCATTAATTAAAGGTTTTAGTAAATTATTGGAAAATTAGTTGCTCAAAAATAAAGAATATACATATATATATATATATAAAGTTGGTCAAAACATTAGTAGTAAATGATTTAAAAGAACACATACAATAACAACGCCTAGTTCAAATGAATAACTGAAGTTAGTATAGTATGCCTACATCTAATACAGTTCATCCATTAGGTTTAATGTTAGTTGCCTTGCGCCACTAATTCCAGAATTCAAGCTAATTCTAGAATTCAAGATGGACGTCTTCTACTATGATTATTTTAGATTGATATGTCTATCAACTAAAATATGTGATGATCACTATTAAAACCATAATTCAAATAGATTATTAATAATTTACTACTAAAAAAATTAGAAATATATCTTACAATTATTCAAATATATTATTTTTTTAATATTTTAAAAAAATGAAATAGAAAAATTATAATTTTGACAACTTAAAAAAAATTAGAAATCTTTTATTGCATAGAAAATTGTATAAAAAACAAAATTTATATCCTTTATTGCATAGAAAATTGTATAAAAAACAAAATTTATAGTTTTACATTTAAAATAACAAATTATAGAATTTTTTATATTAATTCATATAAATAACTATTTTATAAATTAATTTGTTGTTTGCTAAACTGAATTTATATATAAATTCCGTTACATATATCAGTACAAATTCCATATTATTATCTTTGATGCGGACACGTGTTTGCTTTACTGTTACAGTTGATTGTTGACCGGTCATTGAACTTGGGTTTTATTTTATTTTTATTTTAGGAATTTCATCATTAGGGCCTAATAGTTAATTAAGTTTTGTAGTTTTCACTTAAAAAATGTATTTTAGTTTTCATTTGAAATTCATTCTTAAATTAAAAGAACTAAAGTCAAGAATGTAACTAAATAAACGGTTCATAGTTTCAAACCGGAAAACTGTTTCATATAGTGATACAAAAAGGAGGAAAATACATTCTATAGGGGTTGTTTCCATCATAGAAAGAGATAGAAGATAATAAAACGAAACGAGATATTTTTGCAAAAGAATCCATTTGTAAATCATTGTCTACAATCAATACTGATATATATTTTTCTTGTTTAACTGTTACTATTATTGTATGTTGTAAATTGAGTTAATTTAAAACTAAAGTTAAGGCGAATAGGAGTAAAGTACGCACAAGCGTTTAAACGAATATAAAAATTGGACAAACTGAAGCACTTACGAAGAGGAGAGTTTTCAGGAGAACAAATATTTAAAGACATTCATGCTATCAGCAAACATCACCAACAATTCTAGGTATCACACCATTTTTCCGATTTAACAGAATCAAATGAAATTTCACTGTTTATAAAAAAATTTTAATCTCTGTAGACAAGTTCCAAAATACTGTAATCATATGAATTGAAATAAAAAGGTGTGTGCAGTGGGTTGTGAAACCCCTAGCAAACAACACTCTTAACTAAAGGTAAAATACCAACAAGTCACAAAACTGGAACAGAACTGAACGAAATTTGTTTACAAATCCTGGGTCAAATTGCTCAGAAAACGATTTTGGTAATAAATCAAGCGTAATAGAGTCTACAGCAAAGAAGAGGCATGGATGCCCATATTTATTACAAATTCAATTAAAAGTTACTAAAGGACTACAAGAAGAATGACCCTACCCATTTTTTGGGGTTAACAAGAGTGGAGATAAGGAATCGAAGCTAGATAAGTCTGCTACACCTGCAGAAGACAAACGTTGGAGAGTTAATATCCTGGAAGTGATTTTTCAACCAAGAATTGAACTTGGAGTAAAACGAAAATGAAAGGGTTTATTTAAATAAACCTAAAAGAAAGCAGAAAACTTTAAATCGAGAGTAAGAATTGGCCGTAATCAGCGAGGGACTGGTCACAAGGAGAAATTACATTAGAAATTGGGAAAATATGCAAAGAGTTTGAATCATGGATAGTTAACTTACCTTCAGAGATAGAATCGAGTTGGAACAAACATCGGAAAGCCCCCGGAGATTTCGACCTGTGTGTGCAAACATTTAACAGTGAATTACCAAATTCATATTGGGAATGAAAGACAAATAACGCTGAAAGGAAATGTCAATCAAAGGATAAGAATAAAGAGAAATAACTAGAAGCCGCAAGTGGTGTTGAAGGCCTATTGAAAACGCATAAAGGGTTTGGCAAGCCATTTCCACATAAAACTATGTGAAAAGAACTAAATAGAGTTTCCATAGCTATGGAGATAATCACAGAGAAGAAAACCCTCATAGCCTTCGAACCTGTGAAACAAACCCTCATAGTTTTTGAACCAGGGAAATAAACCCTCACAGTCTTCAACAAGTGAAAAATGAACGCCAGCTGATAGAGTAGGGTTTGATACAGTGTAGGAGAACAAACTTTGAGAAATATGACAGGTATCAATTCAATCCGGACACGAGAACGAGCAACAATTAATTGACGAGTGATTGTTAATCAAAACAGATCTGCTACCATATCATACATGCTCACAAACATTGAAACAATAACTTCATGTTTATCCAAATTATAATGCTATTATATGTTAAAATCAGCCATATAATATAAGTTAGAGACTTATAATAAAATTTTTATTAAATAGTTAAGCACAGAGTTTTTGTTAAGGGTTGGGCCCCATCAATCTTGGATAAAAAAATATGTATGTTAAACTGAAATCCACATTAAAGTTTATAACACATCAAGAGAACTTTCGATTTGGCCTAAAATACAAATTCGTTGATCAGTTCTGCATCTGAATAAGCCTACATTGAACTAATCCACTTGCAATTCACACACTTCTACTTATTTTAGATCATATCGTGCGGGGCACTCGTTATCGAAGCATGCATGTCAAAAATAGAGCATCAATATCTTAAATGGCATTGTGCAAGTGATTGAAAACATCTTTTTCTGATCAATACAAAAAATATGTCAAAGTCCATTGAAGTGATCTTGGACATCAAAAGTTATAAATATTCCTCTAAAATGGTCGTCTTGCAGAAAAATCACTCGTTGCTACTCACTATATTATTGATAGTTTGGTATTTTAGATTTCCAAATCTCAATGTTATTCACAGGAATGGATAATACTTCAAAATAATCTTATATTAGTTTGAATTAATTATATGAAGCATATTTATAGTTAGGATAATACTTCAAAATAATTCTATAGTAGTTTGACTTCACAATAATCATATATTAGTTTGAATTAAGTATATGAAGCATATTTATAGTTAGGATAATACTTCAAAATAATTCTATAGTAGTTTGAATTAATTATATGAAGTATATTTATAGTTAATTTTTTATAATAAGCTGCACCCTTTGTGGGTTTGTCTGACAAATAAAACTCTATTTTATTCAAATATGAGATGTATCTATTTTATTCAAACATGAGATGTATCTCAGACGCCAAATTTATGAAAGTTCCATAGAAATTTAAAAAAAATAAAAAATAATTGAATGTACTAATTCATATACATCAATTTAATGGTTATAAACACTAGACTTATTTTTATAAACATATTCATTATTTCAAATATTCACCAAAATTCATTCACTTATTTTTAATCAAAACGCATTTTAAAAACTAAAAATCAAACAGAAAATAAATTCCATGTCATTTTCAATTGAATTAAACCTAACATTATAACGTTTACTAAGCAAAAAACTTACCTTACACCCCTCTGCTAATTCCAATAACATACATTAACTAAACCTAATCCACAACTAATCTAAGATATATGCATAAATTAGATCCAAATTTAAATATTCCTATCTTATTTAAACTTATCGACCAACTTAGAGAAAGGTACTTCTTCAAATCAATATATACCTACCAGCCCAAAACAAATTGATTATTATACTAGTGAAATGATTTAGAGCTTATTTTAACAACATATATTACAAATTATTTTATCTACTTTATTTTTTATTTTTTATTTTTTTTTTATTTATTTTATTTTATTTTATTTTATTTTATTTTATTTTATTTTATTTTTTTTTCATAAAACCACTTGTTTTTAGTAAGACAAGAGTCTTTTAAGTTAAAAATAGTTAGAAGAAAATATCCAACTATCTAAACATAATATCTAAACAGAATAAATTGTTTAAATAATTTAATTTATAAAAAATAAAATAATATTAGAATAAAATTCATAAAAGAAATACCAGTTTAAAAAAAGAAGAGTAAGTGGTGCATAAATAGTACTATTTGAAAAAAACTCTCCCTAATTGCTACTGTGTCCATGTTTGAGCCATTGGATCAAATGTTTTAGGCCACAACTAAATATTTTTATATATGATTTTTATAATGTTATTTTTTTTCTTAAAAAAATGAAAATAACTATTTATATATTTAAATATTACATTTTTGTGCTACTATGATCTCCAACAAAGTATGATAGCAAGGTTGTAATGTCATGTTTAACATTTTAACATCAAAATACAATAAAAAATAAAAATAATAAAATAAAATAATGATAAACTATAAATACAGCCCATGGTATTGACCCATGGTATTCATGTCTTTATACGGGGGATTAAGATGGTCTAAATCAGTCTTAACTCTGGATCTACCAAGAGCCAAGAGGGATCAAATGTGTTGATATGAAAATATCTTTTAGAGTGAAAAGGGAATTGATCCCTCTAATAAATAATAATGATCTAAACTAATTATTTAATAAAATTATTTTTAAATGTTTACAAACATTATTCTTTTAAAATTTTACTTAATAAAATGTATCTAAATTTTCATACATCCAAAAATACATAGCACATCCACATCTCTTCCCAGCTCTCTATTTCTTGAGCATTAAAGGATCCCTGGTCAAAAATTCTTATGCTTCTTAATGAGAAGAAACATATGAAACAAAACCCATCAGAAATGGAAGAGGTGTGGTGGAAACATACAATTGAAAATGAAAAATTTATTTTTTCTAGTCAACATGACATAAATAGGGGAAAATTTATTAATTGTGCACATTTAAAGGGGTTGGTAACAATTGTTTGTATCTAAGTCAAGGATACAGAAGAAAGGAAACATGGTGAAGAGAAGATTCCAACATTACAACAAGCCCTAACAAGGCATAATGTTGAATGTATGGAATCCATTTTCCCTAATACACATCAGAAGTGCAATGAAAAATCTTGGAATTTGGAAAATGTCACGAAGCTTATCCCAAGTTTCATTCATTTAGATCTAAAGTATATGGAAAACGAAAAGCACGTCAATGGATACTTATCATGAATGTATGATTCTTTAGAAGGAAACATTGTTGACAAGGCTATGGAGGACCAAATAGCAGAATTAAAAATAGAAGAGAACTCTTAAGAAAATTTGTTACTCTTGAGGATTTTGGAATCCAGATGAGCTACATTATCTCACCGATTCAAGCAAGTGGTTTAAAAATAGAGACAAACAATAGTGATATAGAGACAATTTATTCTTAAATAAGAGAAAGCTAGAATTTTAACCTGAGATAGAGTTATGGGAAGAGAAACATTCCAATTGTAAGGAGGAGTCAAAGTTACATGAGTAGTAGTTCACTCAACATAATTCTCGACTGCTTATTCTGGAGGAAAAAGTCCTTACTACCTCATCAATTGAAGAAGGCCCACATGAGAAAATCAGAAGAGATTCCGGAATGTTATTTTCATTTGACATTTAGTCACTTTGCTCTTTTTTGTCTAGTAGTCTCTTTACCTTTACCGTTGAATTCAATGACTCAGAAAATACTAGACAAAAGACACTTACCTATAGAAATCAGTTGAAAAAAAATGTAACTCTAAAGGGTCACTTGGGGTGGAAACTATTATTTAAAAGATCTGGAAAATAATTTCATTTCAAAACAAAAATGTACTATCACTAGGGAGGGGAGTTATTACATTTAAAAAAATTTCCCATTCTTGTCACTAAAAAATTTTGATGTTTATTTTTATTTGATGGGAAAATAAATGATCTTTAAAAGGAACTAAATTATTGAATTATGATCCTTAAATAAGTTGCTACATTCCCTGATTATGAGCTGATTTTTTCTTCTTTCTTTCGGGTCTTCATGATGTTTTTTACTCTGATTGAGGTGAAAAGTTCGAAAGAAGTGGAATATTGGTTGTTCAAAGAGGAATTATGGAAATCTGATTGTAGATAATTTAATATAAAGTATCTGAACTTAGATTAATTAATCATCCCCAACGGTTAAAAAGGGCTCAAATGTCTCTTATCCATAAAATTGACGATTAAGATAACTCTATTCTCTATGTGCAAATGACAGGTGAAGGTAGATTTACCATACTTAAGCTTCTTAGTTGTCTCTTATGAAGTACAACATGTCATAGTGATAAGTTTTTATCCCATTAAATAATTCTAGCTGTAGAGCAGAGTCATAGTTCTAGGAGTAGTATCAGAGGAATTCAACATTGCAAACGTGATAGAAGAAAATAATTTCGTGGAAGGGTGAAGTTTGCCCAAATTGGTCGTAAAAACCAAGTGAATCCTTCATGCAGAAAAAAAATAAACATGCAGGTTGAGTCATATAGAGGTCTTGAGTACTTTGGCCAAAATGTCTCATCCATTATGAAAAAAAACATCTTACATGCAATTAATAACGAAAAATTTGTTCCACATCAATTACCCAATATGGATATTTTGATTTGAGGTCTAGTAAACATAATTTTCCACCCCTTTTTCTAGAGGATCAGTTGGAGCCGAGAAATTTCCTACTACCTGTTCTTTCTTATATGCTATTCTTTCCTATCACAACCTTACGATGTTTCGTTTGCAACATATGGTGCAATCGCTAGTATATCTATTAACAATAAAACATTCATTCATGGCAAATGTGATGAAAATTATTTCGATGAGGGAGAAATTACACCTTAAATCCACTAAGTACACCTTGAATCCACCAAGTACAAATTTGGATTCATCTAATAGGAAAAGGAGTGCAAAAATATGTCAATCAAAATTTAAAAAGAAAAAAAAAAGTAAACCATTACATTAATATACAGTGCATTCCAAAGAGGGGAGCAAAATTCAATAGATTAAATTTCAGGGTAGGAAAGAAAATCACATCAATGAAAATGGGTTTATATGTTAACCACAACAGTAAATGTAATGTATCAATGTAGAAAATGAATGTTGGAGATATATTTTCTTTAGTTTTCCTGAAATACCTTATTAGAATTTGGAACAAGATCGACCAAAGATATAGATAGAAAAATGCATCACTCCTACAAGATAGTTGTCTCCAAGTCGTAAAAAATACCTCCATTGCAAGTGCAAACAAGATATTTTTCCACACTGTGAGTGGTGTGGCAGATACACTATAGACTTTATTGTGTATCCGATGATAATGAATCTTGGTACTTAATTCTATCACATGGAGGTTGAGTGGTTTCTGTGGTTTATATCACACAGACGTTGTGTGGTTTGTTGTAAAAGGAGGGAAGTTGAGATAAGTGAAAACTTGGTGGGAGAGAATATATTTATAAATTGTAACTATCTAATACCTATTTTTGATCTTATGGTACACAATATTTCAATCGTCTAACACCAAAATCGATGGCTCAAAATGGCACTGGTAGCATGAGAGAGGGAATTGTTTTCAAAGAAGAATGCCTTACGGCATAATATATATTTATTCATTTTTTACATAGTAAATTTGAATGATTTAAGTGAATATTGTTTTCCTCATTATCGATATTTATTATTTATTAATTTTAAAGTGTTGATGATTTTTATTGATAGTTTTTTTTTCATGATTTTTATTATTTCAAGCCATATTGGGTAGAAGAGTTATTTTTCTTTCTACAAATTTTAATGAAAAATATTAAAATTTGGAAAAAAAACTTAAATCTTATACAAAATGTGTTAGAACAAGGAAGAAAGACTTAAATTGGACTTCCTTTTTGATATTTAGTTATTTATATATTACTGACAAAGAAGAAATTAATGGCTAAAATCACTCATTTACTTTAGGGTTAAGATATAGATTGGTTTTTTTAACCAATTTTCAAAATACATTATAGATAAACATTAATAAGAAAGTTTTATTTTGGATTATTTTTAATATTAATACTTTTTAAATACTCTCTTTGACATTCTAGTCATTATTTAGTAGTGAACCATTGGAAAAAAATTTAATAATTCAAAAAAGTTATTCTTATTTATGGTGGGTTATATATTATTTTGTAACTAGTATGAATAGAATGGGTTTTTTTGGGGGGTAAGAAATCAAATTTTGTGTATTCTAAATTGTTTTAATCATTATTAATATTACATGTTTCTCCCTTTTAAATAATTGATGTTATTAAGAATTTATTAATTGCGGGTGTCTATGCATGAACACCTTATCTTCACATGTTTCTTCTTTCACTATCAAGTTCTTTCATTTGATTATGTACTAATTAATTAATTGATTTCTTAGCTACTTAATTCTTGTTTTAAATATTCTTTCTACTGATAGTGTGGGTTTCTCTCCATTATTCTCTAGTAAAATTTTTTAGACTAGGATCTTGTCACTAATTACCTAGTTTACGCATTAAACACAAAAGACTAGATGTAGACATGATTATGGAGGAAAATCCAGTTTACAAACCATACTTCCAATCCTCTACATCACCTTATAGGGGCCATAAAATATTGGTGTTAATTAATAGTCATTCTTTTTTTTCTTCAGGGACATCTTTTTATATGGTAGCCTCACAAATATCAAATCCACCACTTCATATTCCATTTCAATATGATGTTCATTTTCTTGTTATTTCATTGTATTTTCTTTTATAAGAAAGTGTCCTTCAATGTTTTCAAAACCTATTCCTTGTTGCCTCTGTGTTCCTCGTCTACGTGATCCCTTACAATCCCTTCTAAGGGTGATGATGTGGATGAAGGATGCTATCCATAATGTGCTATAAATGGGGGAATTCATGATAAGTATGGAAGGATTTGTTGTACCAACATTCTTCCAAGGGAAACTACTTGGACCAATATGTCTAATTATATATAGAAAAACATAGAAATCCTTCTAAACCTTTATTCACAATCTTAGTTTTCACATTAGATTATAGATGGTAAGATGAGCAATGAGCTTATTGAACACCTACAAAAGAAATAATTCACTTGAGAAAATTATAATAAAAATTGGATCTCTATCACTTATAATAATCTTTAGGATTCCATGTACATTTTGGAATCTTACCATGAATGTTGTGCCATTGTACTTGATTTAAAATTATGAGAAAGCGAGAGAAAAAATGGGCACATTTTTTTATTCAATCCATCACTATCAAAATGAAATTAATTCCTTCATATTGTCGTAAACTTGTAATAAAATCCATTGAAACTTCTTCCCAGTGCTATCTTTGTATGGCTAAAGGTTCTAGAAGTCATAGGGTCTTGATATTAATCCCCTTATTTTGTTGCATACTACTCGATATATTTTATATTATTTGCATGACTTATATGCATGAGAAACATTAGGAGGGTGGTATTTTCCATTCGTTTTTTGTGGTGCTTGGTCAACGGTTTTTCTAAAAGGAGTTTTATGACGCATGGTGTTTTTTCCCATGCTTTTGAATTTTTGGTTAGGGAAATATGGTAGGATTGGAAGTTCATGAATTCTATAGGATATATATTGTATTATAATTTTGTAAAAAATATAAAATAAGAAAATGATCTCTAATTTTCCTAATTTTATGTTTGTATGATAAAATCTTTGTGTAATCTTCTGTTTAACATTGTCTCTTTTCTCTTTTTATTAAGAATCTATTTGCAATGATTAATTATATACATTTAAAAATTATATATAGTATAAACATAGTTTTGGATTCAAGGGGATGCCTTTGTGAAAAAGGGGTTTTTATCAAGCCTATGGTAGACCCCATTATAATGGGAGATCTATGAAAGTGATTCTTATGGTGAAAATAAATGACAATATTTTCAAAAATAGAGATCAATAAATTCAATGGGAATTGTTTTGAGCTGTTGTAACTCAAAATGGAATATTTATTAGTTGATAGAGATTAGTGGATTGTTTTGGATCCATGTTCTACACCAACAAGGATGTCAACAAAAGAGTATATGAAGTTGGATCAAAGGGAAAAGAGCACAATACGATTGTTTCTCTTAGATTCAATATTACTGAATGTCACAAGGGAAGCTACAATAAAATATTTATCAGAAAAATCAAAGGCTTTGAATTACTCTAAATTTAGAGTAAGGAAATTATTCCTATGGAAAAAGATGTATAAATTAAGAATGAAGGGTGAATACTTGGTGATAGAGCGTCTAAACGTCTTCAATATTGTCGTGGCTCAAAAATTGTTTGTTTATAATAATATTTCAGATGAGGGTGAGCGAATTAGTTTTTTAAGTTATCTACGAGATACATGGGATGGTTTCGTGATTTCCATATGTATAAATTCAACTACCTTGAAATTTTATGAAATAGTTTCATCCTTTTTGTTGGAGGTGATGAGACAAAAAAACATACAGATCCAAAATGGAAATTTCGTGTTTATAAGAGGATGGTTCCAAAAAGGAAATATTAATAAGTCCTCTCAATAGAGGGGAAGATCAAAATCTATGGTAAATTTCGTAAATGTTTTCTAGAGATGTGGAAATAAGGGAATTACAATAAATATTATAACGACAAAATTCTAGAGGAAGGGAAGGGATATAAAACTGCTCCTTTTTTAGAAGAAAAAAACACCTCAGGTGCAAGGGATATGGGCATGGATTCTTTATGTACATAGGTAGATCACAAGGAATGGTTGGTTGACTTAGGCACATATTTTCATATGACTCCTCATAAGGAGTGGTGTTGTAAGTATGAAATATTCAGTGGTGGTGAATTTTTCTTAGGAGAATAATTGGGGGTCAAAATAATAGGATGGTAAAAGGTCAACTTGATGATAATGGATTGATAAAATAATTAGGACAGTAGCTGGTGTTTTTCAAATCGCAATATTGGCTAGAAAATTTATTTATGTAAGAAAGATGAGTGATGAAGGTGTAAAAACAATGTTTGAAAATGATAGGTCTAGGATGGTACAAGGAGAAATGGTATTGTTGATGGGATTTATGATTGGAATTTTTTATAAGATGTTTTTAATAGTTTTTAGTGCTAGGTGAAACAATTCTATTATTCTTGAGAGTGGAGAAAAAAAAAGTATTACCCCAATATGGTTAGTTCTATATGAGACTAGACATCCATTACTAGATGTACAATTTGATGAGAAGTTCCATCATTGAAACAATAGATTCAACCAAATTATTTAACTATAATATGCTAGATTCAATTAATATTTCACCTTCAAACTTAAATCCTTATATGTATGTGACCAATTTCGTTCAATAAAAATTTGGAGGTGCTTAAACTTTTTACCATAGACTATGCTCACATTCCATTTATAAAGACTTAATTTCCTATTCAGAAGGAGATATAAACAAGGGATTAACTCAATATATTTTGGGTAAGGAGGTAATTAAATATGTAGGTGGTTTAGTCACTTGATTTCCAACAATATTTCATAGAATGATAAGCCCAAATGATCGAACGTCTAATATCATGTGCATTGATGTCTTCCTGCAAAGGGTCCCACACTTGATGAGAGTTTAGGGCTCAACCCACTTCCTTTTGGGTAGCAACAGTTGCCGTCAAATATCTTGAAGTTTCAAGTAGCTCTAATTTCTTAACATCAGGCCATTTTATTTTTTTTGGGCTCAAAACAAATATTTATTTTTGAAACTAATAACAAAGGAAAATTTTACCGTAAAAAACCTAACATGAAGCATGAAGACTTTAAAATATCATAATGACTACATCATGTATGCTTTATATTGACATGATCAATGCCTACATGCTGCCATGCCTAGGGTTCCACATCACTCGACATTGATGTCATCTCACCACACCACTCAGAGGGTTCTCAAGCTAGTAATTTTTCATGTGTTTCTTTGTAAAGTGTTTAAGGTCAAAGTTCAGTAGAAACCACCAAGTGATTTTATGAGACCCCCCAACCCGTCTTATGCTTTTGAAAACTGGGAGGGTGTCGCTCAACTCATCTAGATTTTTTATCTTGGTGAGTGGTTTGGGCATTGATCTAAAAGCGAGACCCCCCTCCCTTTAATCTACAAGAAGGTTCACCACTCCCCCCCCCCCCCCTCAAACTCTTGTATCACTACATGGAATTTCATCCACCCATAGATTTACACAACCTTTGACCATCTTATCCCTATGTTTCCTTCATTGCATGCCAGCATGTATCTTCCACCTATTCAATCAATGACCCTGATTAATTGCAGACCCAAATGCTAACTATGTGCCACCCAGATGTTATGTGGCCACGTATGTGCTATTGGATCTGTTTTTTTGGTCATATGTGGAACCACATAAGCATGGAAAGTTGAACTATTGACCTTTTGGCCTATGATATATGACTAACCATAATTTTTTACCCTAAATGTTTTTTTCATAATGTCATATACTTTTCGGAAGCTATTTATAAGAACTCTCTAACTATTCCATTGTTAGAAGCATATAATATGATGTCCTAGTGCAAAAATTCCTTCAAACATATTCTCCATAGAACCACTACCTTTGACATCAGTGACAACATTTTTCCCAAAAAAACCATCTAATGAAAATTCAACTATCCTAATACTTAGTTTAAAATCTTAGTGGAGAGATCCTATGAAAGAATTATGTTCAAATTTGAGTAAATTTTGAATCTGCATTTCATTTTTACTATCGAGAAATATATAGAGGAATTTTATGTTAGGTAAAATTAATTGAAAGAATCAAGGCTGTTATTTCAATAGTGGTGGTTTTTTGCATTTCATATTAATGTTCTGTGGAATTAATATCATGGTATTATATGTGTATAAATCATGTAAAATACTTGTGGAATCGTCCACTGCAATTTTCCATAATTGAGTGGAAGGATCACTTGACGAGGGCCAGGTTGATGGCAAAGAATATCAGTTTGCTTCAAGCCATAGGATGATAAATCTATTATTGGTTGTATTTTCCTTGGATGGGGTATGTCAACGTGAATAATGTGTGCTCTTGCTCTCTCTTTAATTATTTTCAATTATTTTCTTGTTTCATCAATTCTAATTTTTAACAAGTGGTATCAAAGCCAAATGAAGGGATATAAAAGATAAGATACTAGTTAGTGAATAAATAAATTTTATGTTTGGTTAATACATGAATGGATCAATACAATTTCATGGATGTCATTCATGGATATCTAATTAGATCATTGGTTTATTAAGTGAATGTATAGGCAAAGAATAAGTCAAAGATAGATGTAAACTAGATTAGGATGTTGAATATGATGAAGAGGCATGAGGAGAGAATATTATGTGAATTGGTATGGGAAAGTGAGATAATAGTGGCATACATTTTACAAAATCATCAACAAAAATAAACAAATAGAAGATTGAAATTTTCACATCTAAATGGGCATAGAAGACCTAGTTAGGCATGCATACCCCCACTAATAATTTTTTTAAGTATACATAACTGATAAGAGAGGGGACCATATATTTTATCCACGTTATATTTAAGTAATTTTTTCTATATTAGATTTGAAGAACTTCCATAGTTAGGTTAAAAAAGGGGGTATTTAGGTAAAATTAAATCGCTAGAAGAGTCAAGGTTGTTAGGAAGGTTGTTTGGTCAACATTGGTGGTTTTTAAAACTTGATAATGGTCGCTTGAGGTATTAATGTCATGCAATTACATGTATTTTAATAATTTCAAAGGCTTATGGATTCTCCATTGTAATGTGCTAGACTTGAGAAAAATTATCAATTGCTAAGGGATAGGGTGTTGGTTTGCTTGGATGCCTTCAAGTCAATGGTATTGGTTTCTTTTAATAAATAAGATATTATATTTATTTTGAATATATTTTCCATATTTCATTTTTTCTAGGGTGAATAATTTTAATTTTTGTTATATGTGATATGCAGCTTCAATTATTTTCTTCCCAAATCAATTTTTAGTATTAATATTTTATAATCAATGATACATGTTTACGCTATGTAAACACACTTGGCATATCAATACTCAAAGGATGTAGTATACCTAGGGGGGATAATATAGGGTACAGAGGGAGGTAGCCAATGGAATAATATAATGTAATAATGTAAAAATGATAAATAATTGGGCCATAGTTAATAAATAAAGTGTTTAACCCACATTATGTAAGGGACCACATGTAGTTAGGGAATAAAGTGATAAGCCCAGTGTATTGGATGTATGGTATTGAGATACCCATGGTAACTACCCATGGTATTGCATGTATGAAACCTATATAGAGGCTAGAGTCTCTCCATTGAGATATGTCAAGGATTTTTGTATGGGAAAGCATATGGCTTGTGGAGTGATCTCCTTCCTTAAGGAGTGAATGTATGGTGTTGCCCTACCTTAAGGGTTTTGATATTAATGAAGATCTGAAGTTTTGTCTTCATTGGTGTTAATTCTTGGGCATACTTTCCATTTTTATACATTTTCCTGTCAGCTCTACTACAAGTGGTATCAGAGCACTTTATTGGGCAGAGTTTGGAGATTTGTTTTTTCATTTTTTTGCAGGAAATTTTTGGGCGGCGAGTTTGTAGAGCAGATCTGGAAAACTTGGTGAAAGAATTTATAAATAAATATAAGATCTAGATTCCTTACGGAAAAATACGCAATTTCAAAAAAAAAATCAGTGGAATCGGAGTCTGGATGAGGGTGATATTGCTGATTTAAATTCAGTTGTGTTGTAGAAATGTTTCTTACGGAAATTTGTGTACAGCGGATCTCCTCACATTTTTCGTAGATTCTGGTGCACAATCTCAGGAGAAAAATTACATATCTGAGCTCCCCTTGAAAAATTACCCAATTTTAAAAAAAAAATCGGTCAAATTGGAGTCCGGATGGGGGAGTTATCATTGACTTAAAATCAGTCATTTTTTCAAAACATTTGTGACGGCGGGACAGTTGCAGCGCAAATCTGTGTTTCCAGAGTGCCTATATCAAGATTTCGGTGATATGGTTAGATGCAAAATGGATATTCCATTTTCGAAAACATGTTATATTAAGGATTCTGAGTTATATTGACCGAGTAATATCCATTTTAAATTTTTTCCAAAGTAAGTGATTTTCTTCAAAACCCTTACTTTATGTTATGGATTCTTGCAAGATGAAGTTTACAGGAAAATATGATGGCCCTACTATTGAGGATTTTTTACAACATCTCAAGGCTGAATACCAAAGTTTTTGGATATGCTCCATAGGGCTTCATCTGAAAGATGAGGCAAATAAATGTTGGACCTCACTTAACAGCGCAATGAGGAAACTTCCCGAGAAAAAACTTGAAAAATTCATTTTGGACAAGTGGTCTAAAGCAAGAAAGAAGGACACTAAGATACATAAAGAGTTATTTTCTACTAATATTTCCATATTACAGGTTGATGGAAGTATTCAGAAAGAGAACATCATTGTGTCTATCATTCCCAGTTGCAATCATAATTGTATCAATGTTAATTTGGCTAAAAAATTGCAAGTTCCAAAAAAAAATATTGAAAACACACAGGTTAATAATGAAGATGTTCAAATTTATAAATATTTGAAGATTTCTATGGATAAGTATGTATTGCATTCTGATTTTTATGCTTCAGATATGGATGTTGTGCATGTTGTTTTGGGACACCCTTGGATGGAATCTGTTGGTACTGTCAATTTTAATCCGCAAAAGAAATTCATGAAGCTCTGGTATAAAAAAAAGAAAATTACATTGCACGATATTTGCATTAGGAACCATGGAGAGACTAGGGAGGAAGAAGTGCAAATATTTAATGAAACAAACACATCAGATGATGAGCCTTTGATGGTAGACATCCAAACACAGACATCAAAGCAAGTACCAACAAAAGAACCTAACACCACTCCATCACTAATAATGGAGGAATTAATGAAAGATGTTTCATTAGTTAAAGCTTCAACATATCACCACCCGCATCACCCAGCAAGACAACAACCAGGAAGGTGGAAATGAATTAGCAACAAGGACAATAACCCCTGGATGACACATAGAGAGGTGCGACGATCCACCCACAACACATCAACACAGAAGAACCACCAGGACCCACTTCCATCTCAAGTGAGCGAGACATCGACTAGATTGAGCGTTCACCTTTCTATGGGATGGTTGGATGCATGTGAATGGTACCAGTGGAATACTCTTTTGAGTAGATCTTATTATTTGTGTTCTTCTTATGTTTTGGGGACGAAACATGTTTAAGGGGGGTGTAATGTAGTATACCTAGGGGGGTTATTATAGGGTACAGAGGGAGGTACCCAAGGGAATAATATGATGTAATAATGTAAAAATGATAAATAATTGGTCCATAGTTAATAAGTAAAGTGGTTAACCCACATTATGTAAGGGACCACATGTAGCTAGGGCATAAAGTGATAAGCCCATTGTATTGGATGTATGGTATTGAGATACCCATGGTAACTACCCATGGTATTGCAGGTATGAAACCTATATAGAGGCTAGAGTCTCTCTATTGAGAGATGTCAAGGATTATTGTATGGGCAAGCATATGGCTTGTGGAGTGATCTCCTTCCTTAAGGAGTGAATGTATGGTGTTGCCCCGCCTTAAGGGTTTTGATATTAATGAAGATCTGAAGTTTTGTCTTCAATGGTGTTATTTCTTGGGCACATTTTCCATTTTTATACATTTTCTTGTGAGATCTACTACAAAGGAAATATAAAAAATGTAAATATTTTTTTAGAAATATTAATGTAAAAATTAGAATCAAGATATAGAGGCTAATTATTTTTATTAATTATTCAAAATAATGTATATAATTCAAAAATTAAATGACAATTAAGAATTTAACTAGTTGGGTAAATCTTGAAGTATAAATAATGGTTGGCATAGTTATCCATCATTCAGTTGAATACGAATTTTATATTTTCATTTTATTGATTTGGCCATCTTTCCATATATTTAATGGATTTTGACATGCAAGGATAATTTAATGGAGTATGTTTGTGTAGAAAAGTGAAACATCTCAACAAAGTGTTTTCACCAAAAAGAGTATTCTTAAGAGTATCCTACAATACAAAAATATGCAATAGTATCTTAGCGTATACACTTTCTATTATGTTAGCTATTAATATAATGAACAACAAGGAAAAATCAAGCTTCAATTGACATTCCTTGGAAGCTTCCCTTGAATTATTCCTTTCCAAACAATTCATATGTGTAACATATGTGAATATATGTCTATTTTACGCTACCCTATTGGTCACTTGCATGGTAAAAATGAAAAAAAATTAATCTTGCACATATTGAGAAAGCTAATGTTCTCATATTGTCCTTTGGTTTAGTTCGAGAAATTTTTTACAAACTATGTAAATAATATTAATAATAAAAAATAGAAATAGGAATTTAAATAAAATTATCAATTACCATATAGCTTAAAAGTGAAATTTAAATTGACATATACAATGAAATAAAGTTGTTGCTTTTAGTGGACATGCATTGATGGAGTACTTAAATGAGGAATAAGTGACACATTTGTATGAAACCCACATGATAGAGATATAATTTTGAATAGAGGAATCATAATTTGAATAATGGCATCATCTTATGAGCATAATCCACCAACTAGATTCATTGAGCTGAACAAATTATCAACATTGCAATAAGGAGAGAGATGGAAAAGGACGATGAACAATATTTGTAGTCGCAATAATATAAAAGACCATGAATACCAATTAGTTTTTTAATGCCTAAGAATAACATGTTAATATAAGAATAATATTGTAATCTTAATAAACATTGATTTGCAAGTCAGGGAATCATTCTAAATGTAATAAAACTTTATTTTAGTGGATATTCATTGATTTTAGTCTGCATATTTCATTATTTACAGATTATTGAATCTATAAACTGATAGTTATACTAAATGAATTGCATTAAAGTTTGAATAAAAATTGAAATAAAATTTGGCATTCAATAGAATAAAATAGAAATAAAATAGTTGTGTACACTAAAATCAACAAATTGATTTCATTGTACATTAATTGATTTTTATGTACGTTTTTCATCATTTTTAAATTAAAAATTATGTCTAATACTTCTAAATATTACTCCCTATGTTCTCAACAAACTAAAGAAATTGAGTAAATTTTAAATGGTCACATTAATCCTAGACATGTGCATATACATAATGTTGATCATCTAAAAATTATATCACTATACAAAAAACTAAAACACATAAATTGATATTAATCCTCATAGATAATACTCTTTATACTTTCCATTAACAGAGGAAAGTGAGTAAGTTTCAAATTATCTCTCACAAACGCACACAATTTTTTGTTATATATGAATTGTGTTGGTATATTAAAAATCGATGAGTGGACTCTCTTTATAGATGCCACCATTTTCATTAAGAATGATGGTATATTGGAAATTATAAGATATCACTCACCAATGCTCACAATCAAACAATTTTCGAACAATGCAAAAACTAAGGGGTATTTGAATGTTAATATCTTTTTTTTATGAAATACTGACAATAACCATGTAGGATAGCAAGGATTTGTGGTGAAGGAAGGATAGCACATTGAAGAAAAGAGGAAAATTATTGGGAAATCAAGCATAATCACCCTATATTGAATTAACCATTATGCCAATACGGTGCAATCATATCAATGAGCACCCTCATTGGCATATCATGGTATATCAAGATGCCACAAAATAGGTGTATCCAACTATTATTAAAATATGTTTTCATCGCCATTTTATTCACATACGAAAACATTTGAAAGACCGAGAAGGTAGAGGAAATTCAAATAAGCCAGCATAATCATTTTACAACCAATCAACCATTACATAACCAATCAACCATTACATAACACATGATAATACTTTATTCAAGGGAGATGTAATTCCGTTACAAATATTTTTCTTATAGGTCTTATATTATAACCATGAATTAAAGGTTTCCTACACATTAGTTATATTTTGATGATAAATATTCCACTACTTTCTAATGTAAAATATTGGGAAATTATGTTTTTTTTTTTTCAATTTATCTTATATATTAAAATGTGTATTTATATCGTTTTATTTTTGGGAGAACTAGTGTATTATTTACACTATTGGAAATAAGTGGCCATTAAAATGTAAATCGGGAAAAACACTCCAAGAAAACAATAAAGGTCAAAACAAAAAATCTATAAAACTAAAATAGCTATAAAACTAAAATACAAATAACAAAAATATTGGAAAAAAACAAAACAAATACAAATGTTAAACAAATACAAATGTTAAACTTAAAAGGAAATAAATTTGGAAAATAAAAAGGAAAAAACGATACCACATACGCATATCATTATTGGAAAATATTTTTGAGAGAATTTTTATTCAATTTTAGTTTAAATAATATAAAATAAATTATCAATCAAAAATACATAATTACTTGTTTTTTACAATGTGATATTGTTAACAAGGTTAATAATTGCAAGGAAACATAGTCCCAGACTTTACTACTAATTAATTAATTAAGTCTATGCTCATTTCTATGGTGCCTGCATTTTCTCGTTATTTGAGAATGCCCGGATTTCCACAATATATAGTTATTTTGTATTCACATCTCTGTATTACACACAATGAAAGCTACTTTCACACAAATTTTGTCTGCACCTTCGTATTCCTCATACTGAAAGCCATATTCACATATTTTTGTCAATTTATTCAATTGCACTATGAGATCCAGATATAACTTTTATCAAAGGTACACAATTTTCACTGTGCATAATGTTGGATCTATTGAATTATCCATTGTGATGGTAATTAAGAATCTTGGTAATGGAGGTTAAACAAATAAGGTAGGATGGGAGGGGGGTTGAATAGATATGTTGAGGAAGGAGAAATAGTGTGTGAAAAGTGTGGGAAATTTAAATTGCAGAGGGGTAGTGAATGTTTTCATTGTGTGGAGTGCCAAGGTGGAGACAAAGTTCTCATTGTGGAAATTGATTCTCTACACTCCCTTATCTCCACACATAGACATTCTCCACACATAATGTATCTGCACACCCTTTCTCCCACACTTCCTGCATACCACTTCTATGCCCAACAAACTCATAGCATTTTCATATTAAATTAATATCTCAAATCTACTTCCACATATTTCTTCAGGACGCCCCCCTATGTAAGCCACTTGGAACCCCTGTCATCTTTAGCATCATTGGGTAGAGCAATAGCAATATCAGGAATAGAAATTTTACAGAACTCACTAATGAAATCACCACTCACAAAATTAGCATTTTTCGTCCATGTCTCAATTCTGCATACTAAATTAGCTTTGTGAGCACTAGGATGGGATTTTTTTTTTCTTCTTGATATAGTCCTTTTTCCTTCAAAAAATACCCCCAGATATGACAAAAATATCCTATTTTGTTGATTCCTCCACTATACCGATTAAATTAGACTTATGTGGAGTGCAGAGGAAGAAAATTTGAATTGATATAGTCTATGTTCTTTAACAGACTCGCTTGCACGCAATTTATTCGTAAACTCTTTCTTCTACACTTCCCGAACACCCTTTCTTCACACAGAATAATAGTAGAGGAAGAAAAATTTAATTGACATAGTCTATGTTCTTTAACAAACTCGCTTGCACGCAATTTATTCGTAAACTCTTTCTTCCGCACTTCTTGAACACCCTTTCTTCACACAGAATAATAGTAGAAGTTATCCCCCCACCCCTCAGCCCCTCACTTATATAAGGGTATGCAACCATCTTACTTATGGCATCATTAGGAAGATAAATGTCCAAAAATTTTGGCTAAAATAAAAAAGAAACTCAACAAAATAATCGATAGTCAGTGGATTTTGACTACGAGGTATAAAAATAAGAAAACAAGTTTATGCTTTGATTCTTTTGGATTCTATTTCCTAAAACAAAATTGGAATTAACACAACTCATTTTTCCTTGTAGGTTATTTACTAAGGATTTTGTCTCAGTTTTATGACTTCATCTATGAATTTATATATATTTTTTAATCCTTTGAATCCTCTAATATTAAAGTGAGCTTGTCTCTTTGTAAGGAAAATACACAAATAGGGAGGTAAAATGAGAGTGGAAGAAGCTTTCATTGTGAAAAGGGCGGAGCTTTCCTTATAGAGGTGGTACTCTATCTCTTACATAGAACCTTAATTCCACACAATGAAAGCCACATTTTCATAAATTTCTTCCACATATCCATATCTCACATAATGAAATTCATCCTTGCATAGCTTCGTCCAGACTTCAACACTCCATAATGAAATATTGATCTACATATTTGCATTATGAATGTCCACATTTATGAAATCTAGCAAAATAAAAACTCAACACAACACATAGAAAAGAACTTTGGAAAAACCATCCATATAAAGCCCGATAAAAAAATAATTGAGTATGCATTGAAAACATGCATGTAAAAAAAATGCATGATGAATACCTAGCCAATGCAACTACGAATATTTTACTTGTTACTAATTTAGACTTATTTTTATGATAGCTTCATAAAACATAGATATGTTTGAACATTTCTTAATTGAACATTTATTATCCAACATTAAATAAATTTTCCTTTAATTTGGTATTTGTGTGAGAGAACAAGTGCACACAATAAAAACTAAAAAAATTAAAATTGTTGCAATGTTTTGCACTTCTGCGTGCCCCTCTAGAGAGTGCTCCTACACACCTTCCTTCTGCACAATACTAGTTTTAAAAAAATTGAAGCCAACAAAACTATATGTCAATAAAAAACACATTAGCACATCTATCAAAATGAATATTTTCAAGAAAAATAACTCCAATATCCTACAAAGCATTTTTTTCTGGAGCTTATGGTGAAATGCTTGGTTGTGCGAAGGAAGTTTCCTTCACACTTTGAATTTATAAGAGTATATTCACATTATCAAATGAACTAAATGCTAAATACCCAACTTTATACACAATTTGTTATTAATTTTATGTCTCATTATTAATCAAATACTAATTTCATATGTTTATCCAATTAATACACGTCACTATTACAACGTATAAACATAAGCATGTTGCCCATATCATTTATACACAGCATAGAATATATTGATAGAACCAAGGATTAATAGTAAAAATTAGTGTTTATAACATATTGTATTACGAAATATTTTTAATAATAATAGGTAATGTAAAAACTATCGAAATATTTTATTACCAAAGAATGTGAGAAAGCACAAGTGTGTAGAGTAGCCATATATGGAAAAAATGTGTCGAGAAAGAAATATTTTTGAAGATGTGGGAACCTGTAGTGATGGATATTAATTATGATGTAGATGAATCTACACTTAGATTTCAAGAATTAATTAATCCATAACAATACTATTAATATCTATTTAAAAAATGGAAACACAATCATGTCATCGCTCAAGTACTTAATAACATTTACTGTGATGCATTATGTAATGGTTATAGGATGCAAACATATCACTAAAATTGTATCTATAGATATTATAAAATACCATTTTTGTCATTTATTCGATGAATGGGCACATAATAAACACATTTTTTGAGTGCTTAATAAAATTTATTGTTTTTAAAAAAATTAAGAGTATGCAAAAGTATCCACAACGAGTATGTGTCATAGAAAATTGAAATGATGTGTGAATCGCCTTCGCATAGTTCTATTCACATATTTATTCAACACAATGGAGTCTTCCTCTACATATTCACACTACAAACACGTATAATGATTAATTCTCACAATCATATCAAGAACATCTAATTTATCCATCTTCTAAAATAGTATTTCTTCCATTTATTTGGATAATCGATAAAAAATAATCACATTTGTTAATAACTCTAAAATATGCACATGGATTTGCATCCAAAACCCATTATAGCAGATTGAAATGATATGCTTTCTACACATGTTATGCCCATTGCCTTGTTTTTCGACAACATTTTGGTGATTATTGGGAAAAAAAATTAATTCATACGTAATCAGCACATCGTAAGAACCTAATTAAGGCCAAATATGTTTTGAGATATTAATGGAAAGTAATATTGAGATCATAAGAATTTGTTTCAAAGTAATGTTAAAATCATTATATATGTAGAACTTATGTGAATTCAAGCTTGCAAAATTTAGCTAATAGTTATTATTTCTTGATTCTTATTTATTCATGCTACAGAGTTGTCACTTTTTTCCATTGTTTATATTAAGAAGAAATTATAATGGATTCCCCATGTCTAAAGGTTTTTTGGGTGAGAATAAATAGGGGAACACAGATGAATCAAATATGGATAGTTTTTAAGAATCTAAAAATTAAATGGAGGACACAATTTAGGTACTCTTGTTTCAACATTGCAAAAAGAAGCATGACACACTATACATCACCTAGTAACATGCAACCTTTAAAATACCTAGGAGAAAATTTTAGTATACATAAAGGAATGAAGAAAAAATTCTAATTGAAATTTCTAAGAAAGTCATATATTATTGATGCACTCTTTACGGCTATAGCATTTATAGTATTGTATGTATTCATTACTTAGTTATTGTTTGGATGTGAATGAGGACGATGGAGAGTAAAAAATATGTCTATAACATAAATAAGAAAGAGGAAAATATTTATAATTGTAGGTCGTTCAATGCTAAAAGATGTAAATATCTATTAAAGATAATAAATCACAAAATGGGGTGACAATAGCTCCACGATTTGCTATGAAAAATACTTGTGTAACAGAATCAACATCATCTTTTTTTTTAGTTAGATCATTTACATATGAAATGATATTTTCAAAATAATGTAACCTTTTGTAGACCTCTATTTGCTACACTGGTTACTTATAAAAATCACATTTAATATAATAAAGAATCAACTGTTATTTCTCCAAATTGCATGAATTATCAGCTTTCCTTTGATTTCATATGATCTAGTTACTAATTACTAATTTTTCTATTAATGATAAAACACAATTGCGGTATTGATTTAATCAATCATTCACACTTCTCCGCACTATGAAAATTGTAACGTGATGCATAACCATTTCATTATTAGCCTTAATTAAATTTTTAATAATATTCAATAATCTGCACTCAAAAAAATTGTTATATGTAGTGGGGTAATGTATAAGGAAGAGTAAAAAACATGGAATGAAGTTCATGTCGCACATATTGTTTTTTTCACATCGTTATAGTATGCTATAACCTATACTAATTGGGAAGCCATTTTTATCAATACTTTTGCTAAATAAATGTTGGAAAGACTATTTTATAGTATCAATCGATTTTTTAAAAAGAAAAAAATAGTATATAGTTTGTTGTAGTAAGTTTTATTAAACATTCAAACTATATCCTAATTACATGTCAATTCCATGAATAATTGTTTATGTTATCTCAAAAGTAAAATAGACAAATACACATATTAAGTTAGTGAAATATTTTTGGGTTTGCAGAAAGAATAGGAATAAAGATATTACTCCAAGAGTAGAGAAACAACTAAATAAGAGGAAATCTACATTGACATAGGGTATATCTGTTACGTCATTATAATACTAGTGTATCCCCTTATTGTTATTGTTAGTGTTGCCCCCTTATTGTTATTTTTTCCCCTGTAGTCCCCATATTTTTATTATTTTTCCACATGAAAGCCCACTATTGTTATTTTTGTGCCCTTACATTGTTATTGTTATGTCGACTAGGATTATATTGTGACCCCTTGGACTCCTATATATAGAAAGGAAATTTTTTCATTTGAATCATCAAATAATTATTCATTTGTAAAAAATTATCGAAATTACATGGACTTCAATTTCTTTTGTAGAAATTTCAGAGATAAAAATAAAAACAGTGACACATGTCACGTCGTACAAGTTTTCTCTACTGAACCAGTCAATAATTAAGTCATTGTGGGAGATAGGTAATAACATTACATTGAAGAATCAAAATTTGGTATGACCTATGGGATTGGAAAGAAGATCTAGATGGCTACCAAAAGACTGAATATCAAATCTCAGGGATATGAAATTATAGAGATATAATAGTTTCAATATCAAGCTCCTCAAAAGCAAGAAAAAGGTGTGTATTTTATTTTTGAAATTCCATAAGTCTTGTTTGAAAAATAAGTTTGAAATGATTCCAAGGGCATATTGAAGCATAGATATCAGTATTTCATTCTAAAATACCCCCCAAAACAAATTCCACACCCAATAATCCCTTAGAATGTTGTACTATGACTCATGAAGAGGAAGAAGTGTAGCATGATATATCAAAATTAAGATACCAAGTGCAACAATTTTTTCTCACACAAAGAGTAATAAAAAATGAAATGGAAGGTAATATGGATGGTTTGAATAAATATATGGATGGATTGAAGAAAGACATCGAATCTAAGATAGGTGTTTTTAAGAATTGCATGGAAGCTAAGATCGATGGTATAGAAGAAAAACTGAAAGGAAACATGGAAGACATGAAGAATGGTCTAAAAGAAGTCATAGAAAGTTTCAAGGAAGATTTGACAAAGATGCTACAATAAATGATTCCTAATGGCGAAACGATAGTAGTTGAAACTCATGATGAGAAAAAATAAATGCTAATCGTGATTTCATAGACTATAATGTTGGATTTAAGACCCGCCATATTACAAATATTGATGTGAGGAAGTTTGATAGCAAGCATACTGTAACATGGCTACTATAGATGGAGAAATATGTTGATCTCTATAATGTGAAAAACACACAAAAGGTATGCATTGCACTTTATATTTATAATAAAATACATTTGTATTGTATCGATGGCTTTCCTGTTGTAAAATAATTTTCGCTTGTTCAATTTTTACGGATGAAATGATAGAAAATTATGAGGATACAAAGTGCATCACCTTCTTTAGCCAATTGTTAAATATCAAACAAAACGGCTAAATGGTGGAGCACATTGATGAATTCCAAACGTTAAATATAATGGTAGCTGATATTCTAGAGGAAAACAAAGATTCATGTCTTCATAGGGACTTTAAAGTATAACATCCAACATGAGGTTCACGTTTGGGAACATGATTCATTGGAAAAATAATTCATTTTGGCAAGAAAAATTGAAAGAAAAATTATGGTGACAAGGAAGCCTACCACTTAGAACTATAAAGATGGAAGTGTTGCCACTTATATACTTCCACAACCTACAAGGTTTACACAACAAAAATTGGAAGGCAAAAGAGAAAAAGGGCTTTTCTACAATTGTGATAGAAAATACACTAAAGGTCATAAGTGTGATGAGAAGAAATTATTTTACATAGATGGGAAAGAGGAGGAAGAAAAGTAACAAGAAAATTCAAAGGAAGAGGATATACACCAGAAACCAACCATAGAGTAAGAATAAATGAATCCGACCATATCTTGTAATGCATTGCCAACAATTAACACTCCTCTAAATCTCAAGATAGAAGGACAAATCAAGAAGAAAAATGTAATATTATTGATTTATTTGGATAGTACCCATAACTTTATTCATTGGAAGGTAGCGAAGGCACTAAATTTATTCCTATACCCAGCACCAGAGTTTCAAATGGAGGAACTACAAATTGATTTGGAAAGTGCCATAATATCAAAATAACCATGGGGAATATTTATTTAATATTCCAATTCTCTCCATACCAATGGGTGGTGCTGACGTTGTACTAGGAGTACAATGGTTACAATATTTAGTGACGATAGATTTTAGTTTTCAAGAAATTTTCTTGAATTTTTTTTGGAAGGAAAGGAAGTTGAAATATGGGTTATCCCATGGAAGCCATGAAATATAATCAGCTCTAATGTCATGAAAAATATTCTAAAGAAATAAAAATTAGGTGTAATTGCACAATTATGCTCACTAGAGGTTGAAACATCAAAATCATGTATTTCTCCATATCTCCAAAAGGTCTTGGACAATAATTCCAAATTATTTGAGACTCCCAAAGGACTCCCAGATATTCATGATCATGATCATGCTATTCATTTGATTCCTGGAAGTCTTCCTCAAAACATCAAGCCTTATAGATATCCTTATGCTCAAAGGAGTGAGATTGAACATATGGTTGCAGAATTGGGATAGGTTAGTATAATCCAACCTAGTTAAAGTTATTTCTTTGCTTCAGTAGTATTGGTGCACAATAAGTATGGATCATGGTGTATGTGTCCAGATTATAGGGAAATCAACAATCTCACTATTAGAGATAAATTTACCATCCACATCATTGATGAATTATTGGATGAATTGCATGGATAAATTTACTTCACCAAGTTGGATCTTCATTCTCGATATCATCAACCTATAATGAATACTAAAGACATTCAGAAAACAACATTCATAACTCATGAGGTTCATTATGAATTTTTCGTCATGCTTTTTGGCCTTACTAATGCACCTTCCACATTTCAAGGTTTTATGAATTCCATTTTATAACCCGTCCTTAGAATTTTTTTTTTATTATTATTTTATGATATACTAATCTACAACAAGTCTTGGAGGGATCATGTACAACATGTTGACATGGTGTTCAAAATATTACAGGACAAAAAATTATATGCAGAAAAATCCAACTGTTTCTTTGTAGTATAAGAGGTGGAATATTTGGGTGACATTATATCTCATAAGGGTGTTAAGGTAGACTCTAACAAAATTAAATCAATTAAGGAAGGGAAAATCCCTATAACCATAGATCATGTTCAAGGATTTCAGGGGTTAACAGGGTATTATCGCAATTTTATTAAGAATTATGGGAGAATATCAGCACCCTTAACATAATTACTCAAGAAAGACGCATTCTCTTAGACTCCAGAAGAAACTAAGGCATTTTAAAATCTTAAAGAGGCGTTTTAACAACCTTTATCCATTGCAAGTCAACGTTGGGAGGAGGTTTCAATGGGTTTTAGCACAAGTCTACCCAAGTCCGAAGGAAAGACTGTTATCATGGTAGTAGTTGATAGAATTACCAAGTATGGACACTTTTGTGCATTATCTCATCCATTTAAATCCAATATAGTTGCTATTGAATTTATGGAAATAATTCAAAAGCTACATGGAAACCTAGATATTATTGTAAGCGACATATATGCCATTTTTACAGGATATCTTCAGACATAATTATTTTCTTATTTGGGTAATCAATTAGCTCATAGCTCATCATATCATCCTCAATCTGATGGGAAAACCAAGATAGTGAAAAAATGTTTGCAAGTATATCTTCGTTTCTTTGCGTTTGATAAACATACACAATGGGTCAAGTGGTTACCTCTGGTTTAATGGTGGTATAACACTTCCTTCTATAATGCAGCAAAAATGACCCCATTTATGGTACTTTTATGGATATCATCCACCCTCTAGCACATCATATTTAAGAGAAAGTTTTAAGGTTCAAGTAGTGGAAGATCACATCGAGCATTAATAAGAACCTCTACAACTCTTAAAGGATAGCCTTACCTTGACACAAAATCAAATGAAACAATAGGTAGATCAATGTCACAGTGAAAGGATTTTTGATGTTGGCGACTACGTATTTTTATGGCTACAACCATATAAACAAATTTCCCTCAAGGAAGCTAACAAGAATAATAAATTATCACCAAAGTATTATGGTCCTTACAAAGATTTGCAAAATATTTGTAATATGTGTTGGGAAAAATACTGAGAAGGGGGGTGGGGGGTGAATCAGTATTTACAAGAATCACAATATTTTAATTGTATTTTACTAATTTCTATATGTGGCTTTTATTAGCCCAACTAGCGTATTTATGTGGCTATCCTAAAGGAAAATTGTGCATACCCAAATAACTTACTATTCAGATAAATATTCAGACACATTACCTAGCCCAGTTCATCATCTATGCATCATATAGTTAAGTAGTAAAAATGTGCAGTAATAACAGAATAAATCATCACATAAGTGAATCACACATGAGCACCAAGATTTAAGGTGGAAACCAAAGTCGGGAGAAAACCACCATTGTTTGTCTCTGTCTTTAATATTTATTATATAGAAAACTACTTACAATGTTGTATTGATGCAGACTCATATTAGTATGCATGCACCCACCTACAAAAGGATACAACCTTCTCTCCTTTTCTAGCAGCTACTATAAAGGAACTCCAAACCCATGATCTCATTTACTAGCCACTACTAGAAGGTAGCTGCAACCCCCTAAATTGATCACCCGTTTCTACTGGCAGGAAGCTTTGACTTCCACATAGAAGGCTTCAAACCTCAAAACCACTACAGACCATTTTTCATTAATTTTAACACTGGATCCAACAACTTCAAGAAAACACAATTTGTAGATCAACACCAATAGCCATAACCCAATCTTTAAACACAATAGTGAGATCACCGTAACCATATCACAACAATAAACCCATACTTCTAAATTAACATGGAGATTCATCTTCAACCCTGATCATTCATGAAACCAAATGTATACAATACTTTACTCATTGCAACATGCATATATACGTGCTTCTCTATCGACGAACCTACTTATAGATATTTATATACTGAATTTAGGAATTTTATCAAACTCAGAGCAGATCTAAGACATTCAGGTATGCTTTTTCATATTCACAAAACCCTTATTCAGTTAGCATCATCCATCCTATTCAATCACCCCGTCATTGATCATATTTATACATAATATACTAGCAACATATATAGTATTCAAAACACTCATATTTATATTAATATTTCATTGAAAAACAATAGAAATATAGCAGAAATGATCTAAAATTCTCTTCCTCAATCTTCATAAAAACCTTAAGTTCCATACGTGCTTTTGCTGAAATCAACTTGCGTGTATACACACTTTCACCATGATGAATCAGCATAGATCTTTCTTTATTTAGGACTGCATAAAATTTTAGATCAATAGACTTACTCAAATCATACCCTTCACTTCAACAAACATGCGCCAGATCATAGATCTAAACATCTCACAAACAAATCAAGAAAACACGTTAGTCATTTGAGGTCTAGAGATCCTGATCCATCCTTGTCATCATATATGAGTCATTATCTCATATCTATTAATAACCTGTAACCCATTCTATGTAGATATACTTCAAAGTGAAGTATTCAATCAAAATCCATAAAATTGCACACTTTGCACTATGATCTTCTTCTCCTGATATATTTTGAGACTTTTCCAATACCATGAGCCAAAACCACACAAGTACCGATGGTATTCTTGGACGGCATAAAATGGAAAACACAATGCTCAATATTGTGGGCTAAAACCATGGTAAGTACCCCTGGTATCATAAAATGAGTGCGTAAGTATATACACTACTTGGCTTCTTCGTACCCATGTGTATACGTGACTTCTCTTCATCAAAATAGTGTATACATTAATTTTAGATGTACACATGGGTTACCTTCATCAATCCTGTGGATATACTCGGGTTGCCTTCATCAAACCTGCGTATACATTCTAAACATTACCTTTATCATTTCTCTATCGCTGACTGGAGTTCATTTTCCTATCACATCTGAACTGACCTATAGAAACATCATTTTTACATCTTTAACAAATAGGTTTCTATCAAAAGGAAACTCATCAAGTAGGTGGCCATCAAGGACAACATATAAACATATTACATCATAATTCCAACAATCTCCCCCTTTGGAGGTCATGGAAACCATGATGGTGTTTGATCACCACATATTGTAGACCCCTGAAAGACACATCAATCATAATAATACATCAAACACCAGGTTACTCTCCCCCTTCAACATCAATGTAAAAGGACAGACTAATGCTGAAACAAGGTTTCTCTTTCCTTATAGAAATAAGAGCTTTGTAGATCTGATCTGCACTGACCATGCTACCCTTGAGCACATGCTGAGACTTCATACTTTCAATAGAATACATGACTTTATGACTTAACTAGGTATTAACTTTCCTATCAACAAGGATTCACACTTACATCAATCTCCTAACCAAGTGGAGTTACATATTTGACTCAACTACCCAACCAAGTGGGTTTACATTTTTTACTGAAGCACCCAATCCAAGTGGGTTTACATATTTGACTAAGTCCATACATGACTGAATATGACAATATTTACATCATAAGTCTCAACATGATACTTACATCAAATTATAGATATTACCTTTTATAACCAAGACCAAAGGATCTCAAGAGAGAGATCATAATTCAACAACCAACATAATGCCAAAAATTCATTATTCTCTGCAAGTTTAATGTTCCACCTAAACTTGTGCATCCTGAAAATTTTCAACAACCAATTCATCAAAGCATCTTCATCAAGAAGATAATTATCTAGGAAAGGAAATGTAAGATGAACTCCAGAACCGCAGAAAGCACCCATCAACACCTGAGAAATAGAGTCTAAAATATGACATGGACTATTCTGAAGGCTCACCCATATGTTTTATGAAATCAAGATCCATATGCATCTGTATAGAGAGAAACTCATGTATATACATGACTAGGCTTCATGCCACATGCGTATTGAATTTAATATTCTGAAATCAAATAGATTTGATAAGAGAGGCAAAGACAACTCCCATATTCTGTCTAATATATTCAAATGCTTCCCTGGGAAGAGGTTTAGTAAATATGTAAGCAAATTATTCTTTGGAGGGAACATATTCCAATTTAACCTTTTGCTCCAACACTTGTTTTTGTAAAAAAATGATATTTTATAGGAATCTACTTGGTTTTGGAATGCATAATAGGATTTTTCGAGATACTCATGGAACTTGTATTATCACACAAGATAGAGATTGTAGGAGAACATTTAATTTGAATTATTTGTAATGTTTGCATCAACCAAATAAGTTTTGTGCAACATGATGCGATAACCACATATTTTTCTTCTACTGTAGATAAGGCAATGGAACTTTTTTTCTCGATGATTCAAGATACTAATCAATGCCCCATATAAAATGCACCATCATTAGTGATTTTTTTATCATCAACATTTCCATTCGAGTCTGCATCTGTGTAAGCATGAAGAGTAAGATCAAAATTCTTGGAATACCATAGACCAAAATCTTAAGTTCCTTGTAGATATTTGAATATTATTTTTATGGCCCCAAGATGTGACTCCTTTAGATTGGCTTGGAATTGTCCAACAATCCCAACAACATGCATGATATCTGGTCTAGTCTGAGTTAGATAAAGAATACTTCCAATCATAGATCTATAATTAGGTTTGTTTACCATGGGAGAATCATCATCAGAACTGAGGCTACATCTAGTCACCATTCGAGTGCTCACAGGTTTACAACCTTCCATCCCATACTTCTTCAGGATCTTCTTGAGATATTTTTCTTGTGAGAGAAATATGCCATCTTTTGCTTGTTGCACTTGCAAGCCAAGAAAATATGTTAGTTCTCCAAGTAAATACATTTCAAATCCATGCTACATAACGGAAGAAAATTTCTGACTCATGGATTCTTCATTACTCCCAAAAATGATGTCATCTACATAAACAACAATAATTAACAGGTTATCTTTCTCAATTGTTGTGTATACGTTATTGTGCATAGATCCTTGTGTGAAACCTTTTTGTTGAAGATATTTGTCAAGACGATAGTATAATGATTGAGGAGCTTGTTTAATACCATGTAGGGCCTTTTTGTGTTTGCAAACAAGTTTTTCATCATTTCCCAGAATGAATCATTCTGGTTGTTCTATATAAACTTCTTCTTCTATATCACCATTGAGGAAAGTATATTTTACATCCATTTGATAAAACTTGAATTTTTGAAAGATTGAAAATGCAAGAAACATTATAATGGTTTCAAGTCTGGCTATAGGTGCAAATGTTTCTCCAAAATCTACACCTTCTTGTTGAGCATAACCCTTACAAACAAGTCTAGTCTTGTTTCTAATTACATCTCCATTATCATTTAACTTGTTTTTTAATATCCATTTTCTTCCAAGAAATTTTTTATTATGAGGTCTAGGAACCAATTCCTAGGTATTATTTTTTTCAATTTGATCAAGTTCTTCATTTATGGCCTGAATCAAAAATTCATCTTTACTAGCTCGATTTACATTTTCTGGTTCAATGGTGTATAAGAATGCCCGATAACGGGGAGATCCTACAAGAGTTCTTCTTGTTTGAACCCTTGATTAATTTTCTCCCAAAATTTGAGATTATGGATGATTCTTTTGAAGAAACCTGGATGGAGATTTTTCTGATATATCTTCTTATGGTGCTTCATTGGGTTCTCCTTCTATATTGTTGTTGTTTTACGAGGGAAAATATACATCATCATCATCCTCATTTGTTGTTATTTATCTTTTGGTAGCTGTGAGAGATTCGTCAATTACAATATCAATACATTCAACAATCTCACAAAGTGTTTTATTGTAGCATTTGTATGCTTTACTTCTAGAAGAGTAACTAATAAATATTCCTTCATCTGCTCTAGGCTCAAACTTACCAGGTTCTTCATCATTATTTTTGATAAAACGTTTGCCTCCAAAATCTCTAAAATGCTTCAGAGTGGGAATATTACCATACTAGAGTTCATAAGAAGTTTTGTCACTGTTTAAATGAACATGAGCCTAGTTGAGAATATTTACTACAGTATGCACTGCTTCTCCCCAAAAGGTGTTAGGAGTCCTAGATTCGTCAAGCATAACACGAGCCATTTTCTAAACTGTTATATTCATTATTTCTGCCATGCCATTTTGTTTTGGAGCTGTAGCTATAGAAAAGTGTCTTTTATGCCATATTGTTCACGGAAATCAAAGAATTCATCTGATATGTATTCTCCTCCTTGGTCAAATCTAAGACATTTTATTTTTAGATATAACTCATTTTCAACTAGAGCTTTAAAGATCTTAAATTTTTCAAATGCTTCATCTTTATGTTTCAATAAATTGATCCAACACATTCTATAAAAGTCATCAACGAATAGGATATAGTATAGTTCTCCACGAGCTGACATTTTCCTTAAAAGACCACATAAATCAGTATGCATAAGTTCAAGAGGCTTAATTTCTTATCCTTCTTTGGCATTAAATTGCACCCTTGTTTGCTTACCAAATTGGCGTGATTTTCATATGGTATTTTCGGGTAGAGTGATGTTAGGTAGATCACAGACAGCTTTGAGCTTCATTGATTTGCTTATTTGAAGAAAGCTCAAATGCCCAAATCTTTTGTGCCATAGCTAGTTTTCTGTAGATTTACCTAGATAACATTGCTCTTGGCCATCTGTCAATATATATAAATATTTCTTGGTGTTAATTTTCCTTTTATTATGGTCTTTCCTGTGTCAAGTTCACAAACCACACATTTTTTTGAACGAAAGAAAACTTCATTTCCTTGATCACACATTTGACTCACACTCAACAATTTATGCTTTAATCCATAAACATACATAACATTGTTATATTTAACTTTTCATTTTATAAAAAAAATCTCCTTTACCCTTGATGATATTAGGAGAGTCATTATCCAAAAGTAACATTATTTCATTTTTCTAAAGAATTGTATCAAATAAGTTTATCTCTATCACATGTCATGTGTTTTGAACATCTGTTATCAATGTACCATTGATTTTATCCTCCTTCTACAATTAATGTTATGCCACAACTTTCAAATTGTAATTCCTTCTTTCTCCATACCTTGGAACTTGTGGGTACCTGTTCTTTTGGCTGAAATTTGCTCTTGCATTTAGATTCTTAATGTCCAAAGTTATTGCAAAATGAACATTCAGTTTCACCTTGAAGAGGAGAAAATTTGTTATAATTATTCTTCTTTATTCCTGTCTCATTTATTTGCTTTCTTTCTTCTCTGTTCAAGATGGTTTTGTATGAAACACATTGAGAAACTTTATGACCAAAATTATCAGATGAGAAACATTTTCCATTAAAGAATAAATTTCTTCGATCATAGAACCTTCTATTGGTTTTTACCTTTCGATTGATATTTTTTTTATTTTTCATCCTTGAGTTGAAGTGGTCATGTTTTACGTGGGCATTGGCTTTGTTCTTTTCTTGAGTGATGAAATTTTGTTGGCTGGCTTTAGCTACATTTAGATAGCTTGTAGCCAAAGAATAAGAATATTCATCGATATGTTCAAGACCTGTCTTCATAAGAGGAAAGTGTTGAACCTTGATAATTTCATCTAAGGTTTAAAATCCTTTAGTGAATCTAATATTTAAAGTTTTTACTTTCTCAATTTCCTTTCTTAGACCTACTATTTCACATTCTAATTTCTCATTGTGATTTTCCTTTTCTATGAGTTGATTCTTTAGAGTATCTATGGCTATTTTTTTCTCTTCCATACATATTTTGATTTGATTGATTTCTTCAAAAAAATCATTTTCTTCTAAATCATCCATAAAAGTATCTTTAGCCTCACTTGTGTCTTTTTCAAATTCCATGAGCAGTCTAATATCTTGATCAGATTCTCCTTCTTCACTATTTGATACACAATCAATATGTTCATGAGTATAGTAACTTTTTCTATTGATAAATCATTTCTTATTACCTTTGGCTAAATCCTTTTCCTTTTGATGATTATCTCTATGAGGGCATTTAGCAGCGTAACGACCAACTCTTCCACAAGAAAAAACATATGAAAGGAACCTTACCTTTGAACCTTCCAGTGCCAAGTTGAAGTTTCTTTAGAGATTTTACCTCATCTTCTCATGATACATACCCTGATTCTTTTTGTTCTTTAATTTCCTTGCCCTTTGTAGTATCTCTAAAAGCAGATTCTTTGACTTTTGACGTACCTCCTTTCCTCATTTCACATGCAATCAAAATCCCATGAAGTTGAAAAATAGTAAGAGTCTATAGATCTTGCTTCTCTTCAATAGTAGACAGTTTTGACTCGAATTTAGGAGTCCAAGATATTAATACTTTTTCTATTAGAGTGGTGTCACTTATGGCTTCACCTATATTTCTCATATTATTTATGATATCATCTACACGTAAAAATAAACTAGCAATAATTTCATCGTTATGCATTCTGAGATTTTCATATTGAATTATGAGAGTTTGGAGTTTAGCACTTTTTAACTCGGCATCACCTTCATAGCTCAGAATTATTTTGTCCCATATCTCCTTTTTTGTATTTAACTTCATAACTTTGACAAATTATGATTCAGTGAGACTTACCAACAATGCATTGATATTTTTTTCATTGGTTTCATAGTTCTTCCTTGTTGTTGGATTTGTTGGAGTCGCAACTGGATATTTTTAGTGACCTTCAACTATAGCAAAAAATATTCTCCAACATACTGAAGATAGGATCTCTTCCTTGTCTTCCATAAGATTAAATTGTTTCTATTGAAGAGTGGTGGTCTGATAGATATTGTCCCATCTTGATTGCTCACCTTAGATGATCTTCCTTGTAGCAATTAAGCTTCTTCAAAAGCACCTACTCTGATACCAATTGTTGGGAAAAATAATGAGATGGGGGGGCGAATCATTATTTACAAGAATCAAAATCTTTTACATTTATTTTACTGATTTCTATACGCAACTTTTATTAGCCCAACTAGCATATGTATGCAGCTATCCTAAAGGAAACTTGTGTATACCCAAATAACTTATTATTAAAATAAATATTTAGAAACATCACTTAGCTCAGTTAATCAGTTATGCATCTAATATTTAAGCAGTAAACATGTGCAGTAATAATAGAATAAATCATCACATAAGGGCATCATACATGAACACCAAGATTTAATATGGAAACCTAAGTCGACAGAAAACCACCGTTATTATCGTCTCTGTCTTCCATATTTATTATATAGAAAACTACTTGCAATGTTGTATTGATGGAGAATCATATCAGTATAGAGGCTCCAACCTGCGGAAGGCTGCGAACTTCTCTCATTTTACAACTACTACTAGAAGGGAGCTCCAACCCCCTGATCTCGTTTACCAAAAACTACTGGAAGGGAGCTACAACCCCCTACATTAATCACCATATTCTATTGGCAAGAAGCTTCAACTTCCACACTAAAGGCACCAACCCTCAAAACCACTACAGACCACATTTCAATAATTCTCACACTCGATCCAATAGCTTCAACACAGCACAATTTGTAGATCAACACCAACAACCATAACCCAATCTTTAAACAAAACAGTGAGATCATTGTAACCAGATCACAACAATAAACCTAGACTTCCGAATTAACATGGAGAATCAACTTCAATCCTGATTATTAATGAAACCAAATGTATACGCTACTTGACTCACTGGAACATGCGTATATACATGATTTTCTATGGACGAACCTACGTATAGATATTTATAAACTAAATTTAATAATCTGATCAAACTCAGAGTAGATCTGAAAAATTCAGGCATGCTTTTCCAGATTTATAGAACCCTTATTCAGTCAGCATCATCCATCATATTCAATGACCCAGTCATTGATAATATTTGTACATAATCAACTAGCAGAATATAAAGAATTCAAAATTTTCATTTCTATATGAATACTTCATTGACGAACAACATAAATATAGCAAAAATGGTGAGACATTACCTTAAGAAATATTTAGAAAAACCTTAAGTTCCATACACGCTTTCGTTGAAACCAACCCACGTGTATACGTGCTTTCACTGTGATGAACCAACGTATAGATTTGTAAATATTCAGGACTGCATACAATTTCATATCAACAGACTTGCTCATATAATACCCTTCACTTCAACAACATACGTGAGATCTCATATCTAAATATCTCACAAACAGATCAATCAAATACACAGTTATTTCAGGTCTAGAGATCCTGATCCATCCTTGTATTCATAGGTTCATCATTATCTCATATCTATTAATAAAATGTAACCCATTACATATATATATATATATATATATATATATATATATATATACTTTAGAGTGAAGTATTGAATCAAAATCCATACACTTGTACACTTTGTGTTGATCAGTGGTTTTCATTGATGTCAAACCAAGAAGCACCAAGGGCTACCCCAATATTGCATGGGAATTTTGACTTGAAAAATTACTCTATTATGATTCAAGGATATTTGGGATTATTTCTACTTATCGAAATATTTCCGTTGATATATGGCATGCCACATAATTCTTCACAGTTTGAGAGATATTTTTGTTTGAATTTAGTAACCCCAATTAGTGGGCCAAAACCCCATGGGGTTGTGGCATGACACTAATAATTGGATGTGTTCATTGAATACTCGCTCAACCTAAATGTTTATATAAATTTTGACCCTCATATCGTCCTCATGTAATTATTTCTCTACTAAAAATAGGTCATCGTGGAATTTGTGCTATAATGTTTTTTCTATGAAGCTTCAGATGACGAAAAAAAAACCCACTTGGGTAAAATCTTGATGATGCTTCTACCCGAATTTCGGATCTTGTTTTACAACATTTTCAGAGATATGATCTGTGGAAGTTATGGTTTTTTAAGGCTTCTAAATTTTATCTCAAAGAGGTGACCTTGGGAAAATCATCAAAACTCTCTCTCTAAGAAGCGAATTGGAATTCTGTAAAAAGTGGCAGATAGTGCACAAAATTTAGCTTTCTAAGTATAAATTTTAGAGCCAAAGGAGGAAACAATGACATGTGGCACTCCGTTCAAGTTCAATCTACTAGACTAGTCCATAATTAGGTCATTGTGAGATATTGGCATAACTTTATCTTGAAGAATCCAAATCGGATCAGGCCAGTGGCATTGGAAATAAGACTGAGAGGGCTACTATAGGACAGAAGATCACATATTGGGGATATAAAATCATATAGATACATCAGATTCAATGTCGAGCTCCTGGAAGGCAAGAAAATGTTGGATCACGTATTGTCAAGGGTTTCAAAGGACCAGACTTTCTAGGGCATCAAAGAAAAGAAAGGCGCAGAAAAATGATGTTGCAAAGGCAAGCTCTAGGTAATTATCTTCTGTATATGCATGTTCATCTCTTAATTGGACTAGGTTCTTTGTATTCTAATTTGTTGTTTTAGTTTAGCACAGACATACGGTCTGTAGGATGAGCTAAGTTTTTCTATTTTCATGTCATGGGTATTTCCTTGAAGAATTTTTGAAGGTATTATAAATTCATCAAGATAAGACTCAATGCATGATCTAATGTTTTGAAGAGTGAGAAAGTGTAGCATGACAAGAGAATCAATCAAGGTGCAAAACAACAGCAAAAATTTCACCACATGAAGTCTTCAAGTGGACAGCACTGCATACAGTCATTGTAAAGGTATCATTGTACTTAGTCACTATAAAAGAATCATTTTAAAATTTCTACAAGTGTCTATCTACCAAGAGTTGAAGAGGTAGTATCAGGAGGTCTAGGATCATCATTAGCTGGTTGTGTCATAGTTGGGGTTATGGTCTAGTGTGTCTTCTTCTTCTACATAATTCTATAGCATTGTAAAGTGGATCATTTTTCTTGGTACGAGAGTCCATTCTTATTTTATTATTCTATAGGGTGGTAGGTTGGTTCTAGGCTAGTGCATGAAGTCACCAATAGGTTCAAGCCTATGAAAAATTAAGGGTGGTAGGGTGGTGCTAGAGTGAGTTGTAGCTCATTGGGTGTTGGGGCATTTGTTCAGTTACCTACTAATGAATCTAGGGCATTAGAGCATCCATCCATTGGGAGATAGAGAAGAATTATTTTCTATATTCTAGGAATTTGGAGCTTTCTTTTCAATTGGAGTTTAAGATTACATAATTATTAGAAAATCATTCAGGTGTTTTTTGTCCCGGAGGGGGTTTCGACCTTAAAAATTGTGTGCATTTGTGTTCCTTTTGTTTATTTCTATCATTGTAGAAAAAATAATAATAATTGAAGATTAATTAATGATCTAAAATATTAATAATAATACTAATTGAAATGAATATTGATTCACCCCCCCCCCCCCCCATAGTATTTCCAGCAATTGGAATTAGATACTGGTTCCGTCAATAGTAGTTTAACAGCTAGAAGGAGGTCATGGAGAATACCAAGAATGGTGTACCTCTCTTTAATGATAATAATTATGCACACTGGAAAGGAAGAATGGAGGTATATCTCTTAGTGCAAGGTTATTAATTATGGGACACTGCTCAAAATGGTTCTAAACCAACCACAGATGAACAACGTAAGAAGAATTTGGTAAATGATGCAAAATAAAAAAAATATTATTATCAGTGGATTCATTGAATCTACTTATCATAAGGTGTTTTGTTTTAAAACCTCCAAATTTTTTTTGGAAAAGCTTGATAATATATATGCATGTCACTCAAATTTCAAAGAAGCAAAGCTTCAAATCTACGGAGCAAAAATTGAAGAAATAAGAATGAAAGAAGATGACAACATTGTTGCATACTTCCAACACATTGATGAAATAACCAACACTCTGGAAGGATTGGGAGAGCCTATTGATGAGAAGACTATTATATGAGATATTATTAGAACTTTAATAGGAAGATTCAACCCAAAGGTATCAATCTTACAATATAGCGAAAATATGGAAAGACTTAGCAAAGAGGAATTACATGGAGTTCCCATAGCACATGAAATGAGACTTGATGAAGAATAGGGTACTTAGCATCTATAAATTGCATTCGCTGCATCTAAGAAAACCAATAAGGAAAAATAAAATTTAGAGGAAAATACCTGCACCTAGAACTGTGAAGAAAATGGAGATGATAAAGAAGGTCTTTCATATAGAGAATATGCTTACTTTACGAGAAAAATAAAAATTGGTAAGGGAAAATTAAAAGGTAAACTTCCATTGATATGTTATGGCTGTGGTGAGGTTGGTCATTTCGCAGAAAAATTTCCTAACATAAGTGATGGAAATTCAAAAGGAAAAAAAGGCTTTAATAAATTCAAGAAGCAAGGCAAGAAGAAAGGATTCGAAAGGAACTTTCTCTCTAAAGGAGATAGCTAATGATCCGATGAAGACAATGAAAATGAAGAAGAAGCCAATGAGAGAGTACATTTTATGGCCAAGCACACTAAAAAAGAGGTATCAAACAACAGAGAAGAAGGGTTGACCATAGAATAATTTTCTAAGGACGAAATCAGGCTTATACAAGAGCTAAAGGCTAAGAAGATTCGTTCCAATACTTTGAAAAAAAAGTTCAAGTTCCCAAAATTGAAGTTGAAGAACACACATGTATTGAAGAGTAACTTCAAAAGAAGTTGGAAGAAAGAAACCAAGAAATGGAAGCATTAGAAGCCAAAGTAGTCTCCCTGCGTATGGAAGTGAAGAAGGGAAACTTTGTCCAAAACTATGCCAAAAACTTAAGGGCATTGGAAGAACTCACCAACAATCAGCGATATTACAACGACAGAAATGGCCTCAGTTACAAGCAAGAAGAAGTAATACCATCTAAAACAAAATACATTGAAACTATGAGATCTCGAAGGCATGTAGATTTCATTGGACAAGATTCACAAGAACAAGCTTGGAAGACAATTCCTTGATGAATTTTTCCATCCAGGTAGCAACATATTTTTCATGGATATTGTTATTCATGTAGAAAATTTGGTCATAAAGCTGAAGAATGTCGCACGTACCCTAGTAACCAATACAATTCTAGGAGATTTGTCAAATATGAACCTCCTAGGGCTCAATGAAACATCAATATATTTGAACATTTAAGAAATAATATTTAATGTTACGAATTTCGAAACTTTGGACACATAGCGAGAGACTATAGACTTGAAAATCCTCTAGAAGAATCCTCAAAGCCATAGAAAAAATAGACATGGAAGAAGAGGAAGACTAATAATTGTGCTCTCACTCTCAAGGCTCAAAACAACAAATATGTGTGGTATTTTGATAGTGGTTGCTCAACACATATGACTGGAGATAGAAAATAAATTTTATCTCTAAAAGAGAAGAAGGATGGAGTCATTTCCTTTGGAAATGATGGATCTTCAAATGTTATAGTATCAAGTACTTTCACTCTCAGACACAAATATGTTCGAGCCAAGAATATTCTATCGGTTGAAAGCATGAATCACAATCTTCTCAATGTTGGAAAAATGTGTGATCAAGGGAAAAAATGCTATTCAACTCCAAAAAATATGAAATCAGGAAAGGAAGGTATGGTAAAATTGTTTCCATAGTAAGTCGAGCTCCAAATGACATGTATATTCTGGATGAAGCAACTAAAGAATGTATACTAGCTAAAGAAGATGAAAGTTTTTTGATGGCACAAACGAATGGGTCACATAAACTTTTACAATGTTGTCACGAGAAGAATAAAGGAAACATTATGAGAAATGTCAAAAATATAAGAACCTTCCAACGCACTAAGTGAGGCCTGTCGGCACGAAAAGCAGACAAAAATCGAATTTAAAACAAAAGAATACTTTGCGTCACATCCATTGGAATTGAGGCATATTGATCTATGTGGTCCTGTGAGAAAAAAATGCTTAGATGGATAATTATATTTCATGTTAATGATAGATGACTATACTAGGATGATAGTCGTCAATTTCCTAAAAAAAAAATATGAAGCATTTGAGTGCTTTAAGATCTACACGGATTTGGTAAAAAATGAAATTGATTTGAAAGTAAACTGTCTAAAATCACATAATGGCATAGAATTCACTTCCAAATTATCTCAGCCATACTGTGACGAAAATGGAATAAAGTTACAATTTTCAATAGCATGAACACCTCAGCAAATTGGAGTTGTTGAAAGAAAGAACAAAACAGTACAGGAAATGGGTAGAACAATGCTGAAGGACTCAAAATTGGGTGGAAATTTCTAGGTTCAAGAAATTGATACGATAGTATTAATTATCAATCAAAGTATTCTCAGAAATAATTTCAACAAGATCCCATATGAATTATGGAAAGGAAAACTGACTAATGTAAAATATTTCAGAATCTTCGGAAGAAAATGTTATATCAAAATAGAAGATCAAAAGTTGGGTAAGTTTGAATCACATGTTGACGAAGGTATATTTGCTGGTTACTCATGCAAAATAAAGGCCTATAAATGTTATAATAAGATGAAAACATATAGTGGAGAGAATAACTATTACATTTGATGAATATGGTGTTCTAAAGAATAATAATGATGATCTAGAATCTTTGAAAATTGAGACATAGGCTCAAAAAGATAAAGAGAAAATTGTAGAAGAAGAAGAAAATGTCAACTAGTAAGAAGTAAAAAATGATCATCAAGATATACAGGAACAACAACAAGAATATCCTCCAAAGAGAACAAAAGAATGGATTAAAATTAACCCTCAATAAAATCAAATCATTGGTGACATAAATGAAGTTCAAAAACTTCATTCATCACAAGAAGATGACATTTCTTTTCTAGCAACCTTTGAACCTAGTAGTTTTGAGGAAGACAACAAGAATGAGAACTGGGTACCAGCTATGAATGAATAATTGGATGAAATCGAGAGTATTAACACCTAGAAATTACTTCCACAACAAAATTTAAAAAATTCATTGGGACTAAATGGGTGTTCAGGAACAAATTGAATGAAGATGGACAGGTTACCAGAAACAAAGCAAGATTGGTTTGCAAAGGCTATGCAAAAGTGGAAGGAATTTATTTCGATGAAACATTTTCACCAGTTGCTAGAATGGAAGCCATCTGGATGTTTCTCACCTATGCATGTTCAAGAAATATCAAATTCTACCAAATGGATTTAACTCGACGTTTCTAAATGGTTAATTAGGAGAAGAATTTTACATCAAACAGCCTGAAGGTTTTCTTTTTTTGAAAAATAAGATTATATTTGCAGTTTCAAGAAGGCTCTATATGGTCTCAAGTAGGCTCCCATAGCATGGTATGATCGTCTTGATGGATATATACATCAACAAGGGTTTAACAAAGGTACTTATGATAAAAATATTTGCGTACAAATAGATAAATATAATTTAACAATCGTTGAGGTATATGTGGATGATATGATCTTTGGTAGCAATAATGATCGACTAAGTAACAACTTTTCTACAAATATGCAAAGTGAGTTCAAGATGTCTTTACATGGTGAGATGACATACTTATTAGGGCTTCAAATATCTCAGCAAGAGAAAGAAATAATTATATGTCAAGCTAATTACATCAAGGAAAAGCTCAAGAAATTCAAAATTGAAGATTGCAAACCTGTCCTTACTCTGATGGTAAAAGGCTGCAAATTGAGCATAAACAACTCATATAATGATGTGGATTAGAGGTTGTACAGATCTATGATTGGTAGTATTCTATATGTAACAGCCTACTGGCCAGATGTTATGCAAGCAATTGGACAAGTAGCAGATTCTAAGAAGCACCAAAAGAATCACATATTATTGTCATCAAAAGAATTATTCGATATCTAAAGGGCACAAGAGAATAAGGCTTATGGTATCCCAAGGGTAACAGTATCATTATTCAAGCCTTTACAAATGTATATTGGGCAAGAAGCATTGATGATCATAACAGTACTAGTGGAGCAAAATTTTATCTAGGTGGTTGTCTCGTACCATGGTTGAGCAGAAAGAAAACCTGAATATCATTATCTACACCGAAAGTAGAATACATTACACTAGCAGCTTGTTGTACTCAAGTCCTTTGGATGAAACAAAATTTTCAAGATCTTCAAGTACAGTTCAGTGAGCCTATTCCCATCTTCTGTGATAACACCAGTGCCATCGATATCTCCAAAAATCCTGTCATGTATTCAAAAAACAAAACACATTCCTATCAAAACTCATTTTGTCAGTGAACGAGTCACTAAAAAGAATGTCAAACTTGAATATGTTGGTACAAAAGAACAAATAAGTGATATATTCCCTAAACTTTTACCTCTTGAATCATTTTAATATCTTCCCCGGAATCTTGGGATTCTCCCAATTTCTCATTATATTTTCCTTATTCATAAAATAAAGGGGGAGTGGAAATGTGTGCATGTACACAGGATGGTTGTGTGTCAGGGGGGCTATCCTTTTCCATTGATATCAAAGGGGGACAGAATTTTGTACAAAGAGGTTTCATGATCACATGGGGAGTGCTTGTGTTGCCATCAATACCAAAGGGGGAGATTGTTGATTAGTGGTTTTCATTGTTGTCAACCCAAGCGGCACCAGGGGATACCCTTATCTTGCATGGGAATTTTTACTTGAAAAAATACTCTATTCCGAGTAACGGATATTTGTGATGGTTTCTACTTGTCGAGATGTTTCTGTTGATAAATGGAACACAATGTAATTCTTCACAATTTGAGAGATATTCATGTTTGAAGTTAGTAATGCTAGTTAGTGGGCTAAAACCCCGTGGGGTTGTGGCATGACACTAATCATTGGTTGTGGTCATTTAATAGTAAATAATAAATAATGTTTTTTAAGTTCATAAAATCTCTCCAATGTTCACTTGTTGAAAACTCTCTCAGCCTAAGAATTTATATAAATTGTTACCCTCATATCCTCCACATGTAATGATTTCGCTACTAAAATCAGGTCATCGTGGAATTGTCACTATAACATTTTTTCTATGAAGCTTAATATTCTAAACCAAAAAACCCGCTTGGGAAAAATCCTGATGAATGTCATGCCTGAGTTTCAGATCTTGGTTTGTTGTATTTTCAAAGATATGATCTATGGAATTGATGGTTTTGCAGGCTTCCAAATTTTGTCTCAAATAGGTGACCTTGGGAAAACCATCATAACATGCTCTCTAAGAAGCGGATAATGCATGAAATTTAGTTTGGTATGTACAAATTTTAGAGCCGAAGAAGGAAATAGTGACATGTGGCATGACATACAAATTCTCTCTATTGAAAAATTCCATAATTAGGTCATTGTGAGGGATTGGGCAAAACTTTTCCTTGAAGAATCCAAATCGGTTCAGACCTGTGGCATTGGAAAGAAGACTCAGAGGGATACTACAAGATAGAATATCACATATTGGGGATCTGAGAACACATATATACATCAAATTCCGTATCGAGCTCCTAGAGGCAAGAAAAAACTAGATCATGTGTTTTCAAGGACTGTAAAGGACCAGAATTTATAGGGCAGAAAATCAAAGCAAGGTGCAGCAAAATGATGTAGCAGAGGTAAGCTTCTGGTAAGTATATTTTGTATATGCATGTTCATCTCTTAATTTCATTAGGTTTTTTGTATTCTAATTTTTTTTTTTAGCACTGACATATACTCTATAGGATAAGGTAATTTTTGGTTTTATCATGTAATGGGTATTTCCTTGAAGGCTCTTTCCAGGTATTATGTGTAATATTCAAAATTAGCCTTAAACTAGTTGGAATATAAAGTTTTTTTTTTTCTACTTAGAAAGAAGAATAAGAGGCTAGGGAGACCCATAAATCTCCTGAGCAAGAATAAAATTACTCCTAATGTGAACAAGGATCATCATAATAGTTGGATAAAGCACCCCCATGTGTGAATAGGGGATGAAGCATCTAGATGGGGTCAAGTTTGACCAGATCAATAGTGTTGGTATGGAGAGAGATGATAATCAATGAGAGAGCGCAGTGCGAATGGGAGGAAGTATCAATGAGAGTAGTGGTTTTAATGAGTAGGGCCCAAGGTGAGAAGGCTCACAATGCATATAAGGAAGGGGAAGGTAGCCATAGAAGCAATGTAGATTATTGCTATGTTTTGGGTCTGCTATGACTTCTTGCACCCTTCAGCTGTTTAGTGGAGACTGTTGTGTTGTTTAGAACAAGGATGTTCCCTAGTAGGAATCCCACCCTCATCCTCGAGGGACTTCGAGTGCCCACTCAGGAGAGGTTATTGACTGTCATTTCCACATTCCCACATTAGGTCAAGCTTCAGTGTTCTTCTATAGTGCAGTTTCTTCCAGGGTTTTGTTGCAAGGTAGAAGTAGTGGAGTGATTACAGGGCCACTTTATGATCTTTTTTTTAGTGGAGGAAACATTATTTCCATCAAGAGGCCAGCCAGAAACTTCCTTAGGAATTATTTCATCAATTGGCACCAATCCAAGCCATTATCATCTCCTACAATGTAGTTACCCTCATAGAATATATTATATTGGTGAGCATTTTCAGTGGAGTATTCAATGCATCTCTTAGGGAGTTAGATTTCTAGTGAAGGAATGATGCATTCATTTGGGAACTCTATTGGGGAGGTTCTCCTATACTTCCGCATCAGTTCATCCGCCTCCTTCCAGTATTTAGTTGTAGTTGCTTATTCATCCATAGGGATGCATTCCGACATTTTTGTATATTTTCTATTTCCAGAAACCCTTTCTAGGTTTTCTTGGAAAGGTGTTTGAGACCCTAGATATCTGTTCCTGGATCCTTCTGAGAATTTTATTATCAGATCCATACATTTATATTTTCCAGCAGTAGTTATATTCACTGGGACTGCATTGTATTTAGTTCTTCAACATTTTGTGTAGCGGCTACATTTCATGTTTTGGTTCTTTTTCATATTGGAGGCTCCCCTTGCCTAGCTTGATGGACTTTTTCTCCAAGATATTGTACTCATTTTTTTTTTATAATTAATACCATGGATATATGATTGGCTCATGTTGATATATTTTTATTCACTTCTATTTCCCATTTTTATGTTCCATATTACTACTTTTCCTATTGTGGAATATTATAGTGGTATTAAAGCATAATCTTTCCTTAGCATGTGTGTTTCAGCCAATATGTCAGCAGAAGAGGGAGATCGTCTAACAGAAAGAGAGAAGAGGTATCTCAATAGAAACTATAGATATGACTATATATAAAATAGAGAAGAGAAGGGAAAAAATCATATCAGGAGAGGAGGATGACAAGGAGTTTCCCAAGATTCTTCTCCAAACCATGCAAGATATTGCAAGAGAAATTAAGGATATGGGGATGGATACACACAAAGAATACCATAATGGTTTGTCATGGAGAAGGCTCCGACATTTCACATCACTGGCATGATCAACCAGTGAAGTAGCAGGTTTTTGAATGCTCCACTATGCCTACATTCTTAGCAGTGGGAAATGGAGGACTTCAAGAACAAGAAACTCTTGAAGGTTACTTTCTTGAGTATGAGTTTCAATCTCAGAGATTCAAATACCATTTTAGATTTCAAGATTTTTTTCATATCAATCACAATTGGAGACCCTGACATCATAATAGAGATGGAGGATTCATATAAAACAATGATCTTCACCAGACTATGGGTAGATTCTTCTTGCCCGGTTTTGATGGGTCATCCAAATCCACAACCAAATATTGGGTAGAAAATCTATACATCTACTTTGAGTTGAAAAAAGTACTGGAGATGGAAGCCATCAAAATAGCAGCGCTACACCTTGAGGGTGAGGCACATGATTGGTGGTTTCATGGTATTTCTACATTGGGGCATGCCAATGTGACTGCATATTCAAAATTCGCTAGGAGGTTGGTGGAGAGGTTTGATCGAGGAGACCTGGAGGCACCTTTTATTGAGCTAGCTAATCTCAAACAATTAGGTAATCCAGAAACTTACATTTCTGAATTTTTAAAACTTTTTGTTATGGTTCTTGATTTATCTGCAGCTAGGAGGGTCTATATGTTTATTGATGGGCTAGTATAACCTCTACATTGGTTGGTTAAATCAACCAAACCAAATACCCTTCAAGATGTTGTTGAGAGGGCTAGAGATCTACAAGATTCTTTGCCAAGGGCGAAGGCACCATTTCAACGAAAGCCCACTTTCAATCAAAGGGAAAAGATGCGAAGGCTCCCCCTTCAAAGGAGAGCCAAAAAGTAGTACCTCTTAGTGATGATGTCCAAAGAGACTTGAGGAGAAGGAAGCTTTTCTTCACATGCCAAGAATCATGGGCACCTAGACATATATGTGCAGCAGGGAAGGCACACTATATGGAGGTATTCCTTGATGATGAAGAGGAGGAAGAAGAGGAACTAGAAGGAGGTCACAGTCCTAGGATAGAAGTAGAGGATCCACCACCACCAGGATGTGGGAATGGAGCATTTTCTCCAATTGGAGGGGCCTTTGAATCTTTGCAGGGGGTACCCAATTATCTGACTTTGAGAGTGTGAGGTTCCATTAAAGATCAGAGGGTATCAGTGTTGATCGAAAGTGGGGCTACCCACAACTTTATTGATGTCCATTTCATGCATAGAAGGTAAATATCTACTCATGACTTTGAGGGATTTTGATTTTTGGTTGCAGGAGCTAGAACCATGTAGTGTATGAGGTATGTTCCGGCATTATCTGTCACCATGGGGACATACACATGGACTGCTCACTTACTTTTGGTTGATATCCATGACACCAATGTGATATTGGGTGTGCAGTGGTTGACTACCTTGGGGAAGGTCACCAGAATTTGGGAGACCTTACATATGGAATGGACAGATAAAAGGAGTGGTAAGCATCAGGTGATTAGGGGCATGCATACTTATCCCTCTCAAACAGTTTCCACACAGAAAAAAGATTTGGATTTTCATGGTGGAACCAAGGACCTAAGAATCCAATCAATTATACAGATGACCCTGGCCCATGACACATTACTATTTAGATCCATTCCACCAGGGATACCACCTAACTAGCAGTTGATGGGAAATATCTCACAACTGGCTACACCACTCATAGATCCAGGAGGGGTGAGGACCTTGGGAGGACTTCACATAGCGTAGAGAGTCTTGGGTAGGCTCAGGGAGGAGGTAGAAATTCTCCCAATATCAATATTACCAACTCTCACCAAACATATTTCACTGAGAAAAGATGTTTTAGGGATGGATGATCACACCATCATGGTGCACAGAGACCACCCCATGGCTTTGGAGAACCAGAAGATACTTCTACATAGGGAGGAATATTCCACATATGGTAGAGGATGGTGGCCAATAATGCATACATTGCCGAAAATCAGAATGTTTTGGATGGGTGATAGCTTTCTATGGAGGGATAACCTCAAAAAACTCCCACATTTACTTGAGCAGGAGCATCTACAGGAGGGGCAACAGAGGCAGGATAGCAACATCCCGACATATGACTTTGGCATGGGAGATGTCAAAGAAGAGGGGAGTAGCATGAAAGGTGTTTTACATTACAGACCAATAGTGCTCTCATTATTGAGTATATATCCTTATTGTATATCCCAGTTGTTGGTGGAATACTCCAAAGATCTGTTCTCATGTAGAGTACTTGATAACTAGTTGATAGATGAGAGATATGTAGTGAGATATGGGGTCATCTACTTTCGGAGTAGGATCTTCTTGACTAGAGCCTCTAAGCTCAAGGAGAAGCTATTACATGCAGCATATAAGGTTTTCCTCTCCAACCACACTGATTTCACGGGAGCATATCATACTATCATGGAGGGATTCACTTGCAAAGGCATCAAAGAGGAGATGCACCAGCACATTAGGAGATACATGGGTTGTTTGGATATTGAGGAGAGACACAACTAGTTGGCATAGTTATCACAACCACTTCTTTTTCTAATAGGAATAAGGGGAGGCCCATCTATGAGCCATTTCACCAGCTTACTCAAGGTACATGGTAAAACTTGGGTTTTTGTGCATAATGATCCACTAACTCAACATTTTTATTTCCCTGCCATCCATGTACAATTCATTGCTCCAAGAGGGGGAAATTTTTCTTATAGACTTCTTGGTCCATTTCGAGCCATAAGAAGTGATGATGTTTTCCACGCCCTAGCATATTTTGGGGAGATGATATTTTACTCAGAGTGTGCTTAGTTGGCACCACACATTATTCACCTTCTCTAGGCATGTGAGAGGATTGTGGTAGCAAGAAACTGATTGGGAAACTGCTCATGATATCATATTCTGAGGAAGTTAGGAGTAAAAATGCACTGGATCCACTTGAGGGACCAATATACTACTCTGGTATTACATATGGAAGCTATTATGACTTTGATTATGATCCCATATTTTAATGATGTTTTTATCATTATTGTTGGCATGATTGGAGGGATGGCACATAGACTGGATTTTCCCATTGGGAATGAGATTCCCCACACTTATTATGCCTCATGCCTCAAGGGTAACATTGGATAGTGTATGGTTGCTACATTATATCTCTTTTTTCCTTATGAGGTGAGACATTTGGTTAAGTTGAGCACTTAGGAGGAGCATCTCATGAGCACTTTCGAGGAGCATTTCAGAGATGGATTGATTGGGAGATAATTGGGTCATGAAGAGAGCCTATCATACGGAGGTGTCACAAGGGAAGGAGGATAATTTTCGCAGCACTCACCTTTATAGTTACTTGAGGACAATCAACATTTTGGAGGGGAGGACTGTAATATTCCAAATTAGCTTTCAGCTAGTTGGAATATTATATTTTGTTTTTTTCTATTTATAAAGAAGAATAGGTGGGTAGGGATACCCATAAATATACTTAGTTGGAATAAAATCACTCCTAATGTGAACAAGGAGCATCATAGTAGCTAGATGAAGCAACTCCATGTGTGAATAGGGGATGAAGAATGTGGATGGGGTCAAGTTTGACCAAATCAATAACGTGGGTATGGAGGGAGTGGATAATAAATGAGAGACAACGCAGTGTGAATGGGAGGAAGTTTTCATGAGAGTGGTGGCTTAAATGAGTGGGGCCCAAGGTGAGAAGGCTCATAATGAATATAAGGAAGGGGAAGGCATCCATAGAATCCATGTTGATTATTTCTATGTTTCTGGTTTGTTATGACTTCTTGCACTCTTGAGCTGTTTAGCGGAGACTAATGTGTTGTTTAGCACAAGGGTGTTCCCGAGCGGGAATCCCACCATCATCCTTGGGGGACTTTCAGTGCCCACTCAGAAGAGGTTATTTATTTTCATTTCCACATTCTGAAATCAGGCCAAGCTTTGGTCTTCTTCTAAAACGTAGTTTCTTCTATGGTTGTGTTGTGGTGTAGGGTAGAAGCAATGTAGGGTTTAAAGGACCACTTTCTAAGCTTTTTTTCAGTGGAGGAAGCATTCTTTCCATTAGGAGGCCAACAATGGAGGCCCTTAGGAATTATTTTATAATTTGGCACGAGGCCAAGCTATTATCGTCTTGTGGAGCATAGTTTCCCTCATGGACTACGTTATATTGGTGAGCATTTGCAGTGGAGAATTGAGTGCATCTCTTGGAGAGTTAGATTTCCAGTGAAGGGATCAGCCTTTCATTTGGAAAGTATATTGGGGAGGTTAACATATAATTCTACATTAGTTTAGCTACCTCCTTCCGGTATTCAGTTGCATCTTCTTATTCAACCATAGGGCTTCATTCTAGAATTTTTGTATACTGTGTGTTTCTGGAAACCATTTCTAGGTTGTCTTGGAAAGGTGTTTGAAAGCCTAGATCTCCATTCCCGGCTCCTTTTGAGCATTTTATTATTAAATCCATATGTTTATATTTTCGAGAAACATTTATATTCACTAGGACTGCGTTGTATTAGTTCTTCAACATTTTTTGTAGCAGCTACATTTCATGTTTTGGTGCTTTTTGGTATTGGAGGCTTCTCTTGCCTAGCTTGAGGGAATTGTTCTCCAAGATATTATAATCATTTGTTTTTTTTATACTTAATACCATTGATCTATGATTAGCTCATCTTGATATGTTATTATTCACTGTTATTTTCCATTTTTATGTTCCATATTACTATTTTTCGTATTTTGGGATATTACATTATATATTCATCAAGATAAGACTCAATGAATGATATTAAGTTCTGATGAGTGAGAAAGGGTAGCATGATAAGAGCGACAATCAAGGTGCATAATAGTAGCAAGAGGTTCACCACATGAAGTATTCAAGTGGGTGGCACTGCATACAATCATTGTAAAGGTATCATTGTACTGAGTCATCGTAAAATTTTTACAAGTGTCTATCTACCAAGAGTTGAAGAGGCAGTGTCGGGAGGTCTAGGACCATCATTAAGTGGTTGTGTCATAGTCGAGGTTATGGTATAGCATGTCTTATTTTTATACATCATTTTATATCATTGTAAAGTGTACGATTTTCCCTGGTACGAGAGTCCATTCTTGCTCATTGGGTGGGTTGTAGCTCATTGGGTGTTGGGACATTCATTAACTTGACTACTGAAAAATCTCAAGTGTTGGAGTGTTCATCCAATGGGAGCTCGAGAAGAATGATATTCTATATTCTAGGAAGTTGGAGCTTTATTTTCAATTGGAGTTGAATATTAAATAATCATTAGAAAATAATTTAGGTTTTTTTTGTCCTGGAAGGGGTTTCCACCTTAAAAATTGTGTGCATTTGTGTTCCTTTTATTTACTTCTATCATTGTACAAACATAGATAATAATTGAATATTAACTAATGCTCTAAAAGATTAATAATAACACTAATTGAAAGGAATATTGATTCAACACCCCCCCCCAGTATTTCCAACACTTTTCACTATGATCTTCTTGTCCTTATATATTTTGAGCCTTTCCCAATACCATGATCCAAAACCACACAAGTACCGATGGTATTCTTGGAAGGAATCAAATAAACGGCAAATGCTCAATACTGTGGGCTAAAACCATGGTAAGGACCCCTGGTATCATAAAATGAGTGCATAAGTACATATGCGACTTGGCTTCTTCGTACCCATGTGTTTACACAACTTATCTTCATCAAAACTATGTATACACTAATTCTAGATGTATACATGGGTTGCATTCATCAAACCTGCGTACACATTTTGAAAAATTACCTTTATCATTTCTCTGTCACTGAGTGGAATTCTTTTTTTTCACATCTAAAATGACATGTAAAAACATAATTTTTACATCTTTAACAAATATGTTTTTATAAAAAGGGAACTCATCAAGTAGGTTGCCATCAAGGATAACATATCAACCTATTACATCATAATTCCAACACTATGGCATATAAATTGGAGCTGATTGCATCTTCCTGAGTGCACCCAGTTTTCCATGTTTCATGCCTAAAGAAGGTTATAGGTGACAATATCTCAATTCAAACAATATTTCCAGAACTTAATGAATAAGGAAAAATCATATTGGAACTTGAAGAAGTCACGGAAACAATAACTCGACAACTATGAAATCAGTCAATTCATTGTATCTCATCAAGTAGATTAACTTAATTGCTTAAGATTTGACATGGGAGGATAAAAATTTTATATAGAAGCATCCATAACTAATCAAGCATTGAGGACACCACTTTTTTCAAGGAGATGGGCATGTTATGTCCCTATAATACTAGTGTATCCCCTTGTTTTTATTGTTAGTGTATCCCCCTTATTGTTATTGTTGTGCCCATGTAGTCTGCATATTGTTATTATTGTGCCCCATAGAAGCAAACTATTGTTATTCTTGTGCCCTTAGGTTACTATTGTTATGTTAGCTAGGATTATATTGTGACCCCTTAGACCCTAATATATAAAAAGGAGGTTTCATCATTTGAATAATCAAATAATTTTTCATTTATGTAATGTAAAGGAGGTTTTCCCCTCGAAGAGGTTGATGTCTAAGTCATTGAACTACATTTTCTTCTATGTTGTGAGTTGGTTTGATGACACTATCCAAAGAATTAAAGTGAGGCATATAGATACATTTTACCCATGGAATTAAACATTACTTTTTTCAAAAATCTAATTATATGATATTCTTTTATTTCTATTTTTGATAATGAATTAAGGTGGAACAATTATGTGCTCATGTTTTAGTATTTTGTGTTATTTTTAGCTATTAATATATAAATTTTCTTTTGGAGTATGTCATTATTCATTTAAATAGTTTCTGTTCGGACTAGGTCTTGGTTCATTGCAATGTAAGTCTAACTGATCTTTCATTGTTATTATTTGAGAGTTTGTTCCATTTAAAGTAAAATATTTCATTATTTTATCTCATCCATAACATTATTTTATTCCAGTCTCTTCTTTTTTCTGGTGAAATATAAGATTCCATGTGAATGAGTGAAGTGTGAAGTTGGTGAAGTAGAAGAGTAAAGTCGAAGTCACCTGCAGAATATTTTTTAGGGGGAGGTTATAGATCCTAGCTCTGTAAAAAAACCTTATTTTCATGACTACATTTTATCAGCGTAACATTAGTAAGGAGCTTTCATATCTCAAAAGTTTTTTGGAACAACTTGTAAGAAATAGACATGATGAACAGAATACTAGTATCTTAGTCATGAATGATATACAACCCACTTGATGACATATGTACGATAGATTAGTAAATTTTCAGAGGGGTCAGGAGTGTTTATATGAATAGCTAAATTTCTTTGAAGGTAGATTGTCTCGCATGGACAAACATGTACACTGTGAGTCTCAGCTTATGTATTTAGTTTGTTCAAGAACATAGAATCATGTTCCATAACTAGCCCTCATTTTTAATGTCTTTTGGGTATGTACTGATACTGAATATTTTCTAGATCTATATTTATTTCTCTTTTTTGGTGCTGAAGAAATTGTTTCTCTATTATTTATTGACACTATAATATTTTTTTTTGATCAATTAAAAATTAGTTTCATTTACAAATGCTTCTAGAATTTTTGATCGTCCTAGCTTTCCGTTTTCTTCTTATGGCATCCACATACTCCTTTTTCCCAATTTCATTTATTTTTATCTAAAATTCGATGAGATTATCATTTTGTTTGACTGGGACGTGGTATTGAATCCTTGTGTGTTGGAATTAATTTTTGGTCTTAAATATCTTATGATTTACACATTATTGATATTTAGTTATTGCTTAAATGCATTAAAAATATGTTTATTTAGCGTATTTCACAACACCATGATCAAACATAGAGCGTTGTCCTTGAGTTTAACAAAAAATATTCACCCTTTGGAGAATTGAAATAAATGCTTAAAAACATGAGCTGATGGATAAGTACTTTTAAAAACATGTTTATTTCACTATCTTAAATCAATTTATTTTAAATAAAGAACAAATAGTTTGGTAAATTGTATTATTAAATTTTGGGAAAAATCCAAAATATATAAATGATATATGCAGATTGTAGACAAATCCTTTATTCTACTTCATTTGTATTTATGTATGTCCACATTCCACAAATTTCAATGTGAAGCATAACCAATTCGTTATTAAAATAATGTAAGCAGAATTATGATAAAAAACTACAAAGCTAAAGAAGTTTCTATATTTGTTTTACCAATAAAAACATTGTTTCCAAACGAGAAAATATGTGTATCAAACAATTTAAAAATTCACTATTTGTAGTTTGCATAAACAAATTTATGGAGGATGAATTTGATTTAAATATTTTTATTTTGATTTTTTTTGTGTTTTATCTATTGTTCCGAGTTGAGTGGCCTAATATATTTTATGCAAAGATTTCATGGTTGTCTGAATTTCCATACCTATACACCTATTTTTTTATAAAGTCTCAAGTTTGAATATTAGAACCAAAAATTATATAATTATACCTTCTTAGATTATACTAGGTATCATAAAAAATGCACTCAGTATTAATGTAACTGAAACATTTTATTCCACAAACTTTAATAAACCAAAACTACTAACTAATTGATTAATATTTAACATGTGGAAATTTATATAGAGATACGATACATTGTGTGCGAAAGTGTTTATTCCTTCCTCAATATAGTTGTTTTTCCGCACGAATGTTTTGATATATGAAGAAAATTTGTGTGGGGATTGTCTTAGGAATAATTTGCGGTGAGCGCATGAGAAAGTGTGTGCTGATTGTTTGTGTGTGTGTGTGAAGAAAGGAACAAAAAAAACTCCACAAGTACTAACTTCACACTCTCTTTCTATGCATAACAAAATCTCTTTTGTTTATGTGAAAAGAGGGAATGTTTATGTTACCTGGTTCGCACACTAAAAATATAAAAGCTTCAAGCTTAGATATTGGAAAATATTTATATTTATATGTGTAAATAAAACTTTTAAGCTATATATATCAACGATTTTAGTTATGATAAATGGTTAAATATTGTAACTAATTGGTTTGAATATGTAAATATATAAGTGCATAAATTGATAGACTTTAAATGTATAAATATTTAATTTTATATGTCTTATATTTGTAAATTGATAGAACTTAAATGCTAATTGATAACTCCTACACACCTCTTTGGGTGACTGGGCATGATTAACACCATTACTGTGCTCCAAAACAATATGCATAAGTTTCAATGTAAATTATAGTTGTAATATTCAATTTAAAAAAAAAATTAATGTCTAATCCATGTCGAATAGCAAACTTTCATAATTTGACTTTCAAATTTATGTTTTTTCATAGTTTATGGTATTTTAATAATCAATATTACCCTATATCTCTTATGTGATTATCTTGTGTGAAATATTTCTCATTGTGTGAAATGTGGAGGTGCAGAGATAACTCCATACAATGATCATCATTTATTGAGAATCGTAAAACTCCTGTTCTAACGATAATATTTGGAAATGCTAGTTTTTTGCTTAAAGTAAAGCGGTAGAATCCATATGGAGTCAAGATACAAAATTTCCTCACAAATATAGTTAATCATCTATACTTATCCCACATCTAATATACGCCTAAAACAAACTTTTCATGCCACAAAATTAAACAATCTAAAATTTCTATTTAATTGATTTATTTGTAGTATGCTCCACATATTTTTTCTCCCACACAATACTTCTTCCTCACATAGATTGAATACATAGTTCATTTAATATTGGATAAGATATGTTCATTTAACAAGTATAAAATCACTAATTAACTAAGTATTCAAAAAACCACAATACCAAGGCTCATTCACTCTATTTTGATAACAAAAACTTAGCCAATAGAAAAAGAAGCTAGCAAAGTAAATGTCATGAATATGCATCATTTCAGTAAATAAATTTTGAAAATACTTGTATTTATTGGTGTTAGTGTCAGTCTATTCATACCGCCATCAGTGATCAAAACTAATCTTTTTTTTTTTGCATATTAGGTGTCTCATACCGAATAAATTTCACCATTCCGTTAGGTCGTGGATTCATTGATGGTAGTAATTTTTTATCAGTTGTCCCTCATGAGTTACTTTCTAATTTTCCTTTCTATTCTCTTTAGTCATCAGTCACTTTCATTCTCAAAATCATAACAGTAGTTCATAGGATTGGTCTCATTAGTTTCTAGGGTCTCACCATGGTTAAATTAATGAGTCAAATGTCAATAATATCAGCAAGGTCATGAGGAAGCCAATAAGCTCAAAGTCACAGCACCAAGAAGAATCAGAGAGAAATTTTATTCACCTTGATGTAATTTTCACCTCAAAACCATGTTTTGAGGTGAAACATAATATTTTTCCTTTATTATCATTCATTATGTAATTTTATATCATCATATGTAATAAGCCACAATTCAGAAGCTGTTATCTCCACAAAGTGATGTTCCTGCCTTCAGAAAATTTTTCCGTAGCATGGTCAGTACCAAATCATCCTCCAAGAAGATCCATCAGAAAGAGCCCAGAAAGAGCTTTCCAATGGTATACCACATTCTCGAAACTGACTTCTGGATTGAATTTTATGCTTGAGTGAAGTAAAATTCCCTAAACCTCCTCTATTTCCCATGTTCCCTTTTAACTTTATGTTTAAAGTTTCATATTTATTTAATAAAAACCCCTTTACCCCCTTTTCGATTAGAAAATTGCATTATAAAATATGCGATTTAATTATAAACCACTTCCCCGACCATACCCCGTAGAACTTTATAATAAACAAATGTCAAAGTTTATTATAAGTCCCAGCATTCCCAACCACTTCCCCACCATGCATTTTAATAAAAATGTATTATAAAGTTATATATTATATCTAACCCGCCACAATCGCACCCCCCTTATCTGATCACAATTGCAAACTTTTTCAATCGCAATGTTTATTTGAAGTCCTCCGATTCGCCAATCGCAAATAACTCCGCTCCGATTGATCGCATCGCATTGCTTAAAGTTTATCTCCGATTGACCAATCGCAAGTCCTACCTCTGATTACCCCGATGCGATTGATCGCAACCTCCGATCACAAATTCCCAATCGCAACATTCCCATCACACCCTCCGATCGCATCAATCTTCCGATCGCACCACTCCTCTGATTGCATCGCAAACTCTGAAGCGATTACCCCTCCCCTCCAATATTGCGATTGTGATTGACTGTCGGCCCCACCATATGGTACATCCGTCCGTTCACATAATATAGGGTATTTTCCTTTTTTAAACCAAAATTTTGGTTTTAATTTATATACAAAGGGTTCTCCGCAATCACATCGGAAATGTTGTTCCATATATATATCTCTCCGCCCTACTCCGATTGCGATTGTGATTTCCATATGGGTCCCACCACTTAATAATTCCTCCCATTTATAATATAAATGGTTTTCCCCCAATCACATTGGAAGTTTTATATGTATCACTCTGCCATACTCCCGAATCTGATCTCCGATTGCGATTCACACCCCCGGTCCCACCATTTAAAGCCCTCCCCATTCATTACAAAAACCCTTTTTCCTTTGTAAAATTAAAAAATTCATTTGTTTTAATTATACAAAGGCCTTTTCTCCCATCGCATCGCATATTTGTAGATGTGTTACTCTGCCTGCCCCGCTCCTCGATTCTGATTGTGATTACACTTATGTTTTAATATGATATCCCTCTGCCCGGCTCACTCCGATTGCGATTGTAATGCAGATCCCGCCTCCTCTCGCTTTCTTCCTATTCATGGTATTTCCCTTCATGAACGCATAAATTCAATTTATGTTATTACAATGCAATTTTATTAAAAATTCAGAGAATAAAAAAATAAATGGAAAGCAAAGGAGATAGTCAAAGGCTGAGAGCTTAAAATAAAATGGAGATATCTATAGCAGCAAAGAAATAGGAAATTTGTTTCATCAGATTACCTATTTTCATTCGTACAGCCTAAACAACAAGTCTCCAAGCACTCAAAAGTAATGATGTCCCTTATTTTTAGTGGCAGATTGTTGTATTACTTTCTATGATTGTATTTCATCTCTTCAGCTGTTAGAACAACTCCCTTTCCTTGTGGATCTATGTTCCCACATTTCAGCCTATTTATTGTAATTGTAAATCATTTGTAAGTAGTGAGAAAAGAATCAAGCAGTAGGGGAAATAGTTTGGAAGAACATCTCTGCGCTACATTGTACAGTTTGACAGGAATTAATAAGAGATGTAGCTCTGATTTGTGGGATCCATGCGGTATGAGAGTTAGCATTTTTTTTTCTTCTTTGTTTCATATGTCAATTGTTATGTGTTCCATTCATACATAAACATTTCCCTTTGAATGCTTTCAAGATAGAAAGGTAGAATCCATCTTTATATGCTCTGCCTTGGGAAATCATTCATGCTATGTGTTTTTTCTTCTGTTTGAAAAGGATCCATTTGTTCTTCCCTTTTCAACTCCTCACCAGTCTTTCCATTCCATCCTCATTAAATTTTAATTGTGAATTTTCCTTCCTATCTTGCCCCATGAAATACCTTGTGTCCTAATTTAATTCTCTGTTTCAACTGTCCCTTTATATCCCACACATCCTTGAAATTCATTCATTTATTTTATTTAAACCTTTTAATCCCTATCATTTTATCTAGCCTGATATCAGTCCATTTATTGTGTTCCATTGAATATTCTTTTATGGAGAGAGCCCTCTCCTATCCTTGTAGGGCTAGCTACAAGGCTGAGCATGGTTTAGTTGTTACCCTGTGTTTCCTTTTGCAGCCTGGGGTCAAATTCAGGTGCTAACATCTCTGGCGACCATACTGGGGAATGTTTAGAATTTTTTATTTGTTAGTGTTATTTGTTTTATAAACTATAGACAGAGCCTGAAGTTATGCCAGGTATCCTTCGAAATGCACATTTCTTTGCAAGTGCATAAGTAGATAAATGCTGCTTCATTCAATCTTCGGTCTAGTTTTATAAACATAACATCTGACTTGCAAGATTTTCCGTAGTACATAAAATAATTCCATACTTTTGAAAGATGATGTTCATATTTTTGCTAGGTTGCAAAATAAGATTTTTGTAAAATAGAAATTCGACCACACTGGCTTCAAGAAGATACACCAGGGCTAATCCAGATCCAAATCCTCCCCCTGTGTTTGAAAATCCAAATCTTATACCAAGAATTTTCAGAAGACAAGAAGGATCATTAAGCCCCAGACCCGTCCTTAGATCCTATACTTGGCCCAGTGAATGGTTTTTTGTAGAAGATCTTTCCTTTGATGAGAATTTTGAGCTTTCTTTATTTAGGAATAAGTCTAAAAATGACATTGATGATGCAGTTTTAGATCCTGATTTCCTTGTATTTATTGAAGTCCAAAGAGAAAATACCTCCATTGACGATTAAATTTTGAATTTTCCTCATTCCACCACTGTAAATAATATCCCTGAGCCTTCAGAATCATCAACACCAACATTTTCCCCTCTCAATTCATCAGCATTCCCATCAGTCAATTCCCAATTATCATCTCCTCCATTAACACCTCCCTCAAATCCTACAAGTCCTGTCATAAATCCACCTAGAGTTATGGCTTCCAGGTATGCACCCCTAGTCTTATCCCAAGTCCTCAATGATATGCCCGTTGACTATCAGAGTAAAATTCCAATCTTCGATGCCACTCAAAGAATCACAGCTCAGTAACATGTTGATAAAATGAATGACTTTTTTGATTTGCATGAGGTAGAAGCAGAGAATGTAACGATGAGGTTGTTTGTTCAAAGTTTCGGAGGCGAAGTCGGAAAGTGGTTTAGAGCCCTACCACCAGGCACAATTCGTACTTTGCAGGAGTTTCACACTCAATTCCTGGACCAGTGGGAGGTAAAAAATAGCCCACTTCAAATTCTGTGCAAATATGAGAACATTAAAAGAAATGTGGGTGAAACCATGCAGGATTATTTTTTGAGATTCAACGCTGTATATAATGCTATTCCAACTAATTTGAAGCCTCCTAAGGGACTGGCATTGTTAAAATTTCTCAATGGATTTGATGCCGACATGGCATATCAGCTACGTGAAAGAGATCTGTCTTCACTTCAAGACATGCAGAAGATAGGGTTAAATGTTGAAGCTAATCTGCTGGCTAAAAGAGCACGAGCCAGAGTTGAGAAAAGAGTCACAATAAAAGAAGAGGCCTCTACTTCAAATAGTAAAATAAACACTCTGATCAGAATAGTGGAAAAAATGGTTGATAGGTTGACCATTTCAGATAGACCTGAGCCTCAAATAAGAAATCCAAATTTCAGAGGGCAGCAGCCGCAATTCATAATTAAACAGAGAGAGAAAAGAACACAGGACCAAGCTGCACCACCACAGCAGCAGATTAAAACTCCTTTGTAGCAAAACTACGTGCAAGGGACAGATACAGATGATGATGATCCTGTGATTGAGGCTAATCACTTTTTCATGGATCATGGTGCACCCATTTTCCTTACAGAAGACAAAGAATACACAGTGGCAACTCCAGACATTCAAAAAGACCAAAATTTCATTTTGGCCAATGATATAGTACTGGAAGAGGAGTATGATGACTATTAGAGAGGGTATATGAATGCTCTGTCAGCTCAGAAAATGTAGTACTCTTTAAGGAACATAGAGGTTACAGTTAGCCCCATTCAAAAGAGAAAGGAATTCCAAATGAAAAACGATACGCAGAAGAAAGGAAAGGAGTCTGCTGATCCTTCCTCTAGCAAAGCACCTATAGTTGCTAACACAGCCAATGAGAAGAAACAACAGAACACAATAAAGGAACCAACAGAGAAGAAATACCCACCCATTAAAGAGGTAGAAAGAGCTCCCTCCTTTAATCTAGAAAATTAAATCTCTAAATTAAAAGTGTCTATGCCCCTCACAGAGTTGGTGAAGAATAGTGTGTATAAAACTCAGGTGTCCAAAGTCTTGCAAATAGATTCTATGTCTGATATGGTCAATGTAGAAGACGACTACCCTGAACTCATTTTCAGTCCAGACACAGAAGAATCTGAAGAAAATGAAGTCCCTCCTTTTTACTTGAGTCTTAGAGTACATGAGTTTATCCTGCATAATGCTATGTTGGACTCTAGGGCCTCACATAATTTGATGCCCAAAGCTATCATGGAGAAGCTAGGCCTTGACATCACTCGTAAATATCATGACTTGTTTTCCTTCGACTCAAGTAGGGTCCACTGTATTGGTTTAATTAAAGATTTGATAGTGTCTTTAGATCAGATTCTAGCAAATAATGTCTTAATGGATGTAGTTGTTGCTAATGTCCCACCAAGGTTTGGAATTCTTCTATCTAGGTCGTGGGGTGCAAAAGTTAAGGGAACCATGCAACTTGACTTCTCTTATGCCACTATCCCTGTATTTGGCTAGTTGAGGAAGTTATATAGAGAAAATAAAATGAAATATATTATTACTAGAAAAGAAAAGCCTGTAAATCATCCCATTAATGTTGTCCATAAAGACTTAGAGTCTTTTGTCTTGTATTATGATGGTGGTTTAAATGATGATAATGTTCAATTGGTACAAGTGGATGAAATACCTGAGATTTCAGAGAATTTTAGAGAAGTCCTCCAATAGGAAAAGGACAAAGAAACAAACACTTTTGAACCTCCTGCTTGCCAGCAACAAAGGGACAATGAATAGCCAGAAATCAGCCAAGGTAAAGAAAAGAAAGAAGAAAATTTCCAGCACCTTCAAGAAGAAGAAGAAGGCCTATGGAGTATGGATTTTGATGGAGCTGTTGGTAAGGATGGAGTTGGCATTGGAATATGGATTAGGGGTCCTGTTTTTCAAACTAAGAAGGTTCCAAGTAATGTTAGAGTTTGTGCTTATAAGCTATCTTTTGATTTCTCTAACAATGAAGCAGAATATGAGGCTTTGATTGCAGGAGTCAAAATTTTGAAGAAGTTGAATACAAAAAGGATTTTTGTATATGGCGACTCTGAATTAATAATCAAACAGGTGAAGGGAGAATACCAAGCAAAACATCCAAGATTGAGGGCATACAGAAATGCAGTCTTGGACATTTTGAGAAGATTCCCAGAGTATACTTTGACAACAATGCCCAGGATGCAGAACATTATTGCTGATTCTCTTGCCACTACTGCAAGTAACTTGAAGATTCCAATGAACTCCAGCAATAAGTTTGAGATCTATGTCAAACATAGGCCTGATGTTCCAGATAATTTAAGGTATTGGCAAGTATTTTGGGATGATAATGAAATCAATGCATTTTTGTAGGGTGATGGAAAATTCAAAGATACTCCAATAGAGGGTGAGTATGAGGTTGATGATCAGGAGTTGGAAGCAAACCAAATGGACATATTGTAGCTAAAAGATAATGTAATTCCTAGAGGTATCATACCTCTAGAGGAGCTTTTTGATCAGGATGATGTCGCAAAGAAACCAAGCTTGGTTCCCACAGAGAAAGGAGTTGAAGATGTGAATATTGGAACAGCTGATCAACCCAATTTTGTCAAATTATCAAAGGCATTATCCCCTGAGGTAAAGGAGCAGTATGTTAAATTTCTTTCTGAATTTTTTGATGTATTTGCATGGGATTATTCATATTTGAAAGTGTATGATAAGAACATAATTCAGCATACAATTCCTATCAAGCCGGATCAGAAGCCTTTCAGACAAAAGCTGAGAAGAATCAATCAAAAGCTGTTGCCATCAATTGAAAAGGAGGTAAACAAATTGTACAAAGAAAGAATCATAGTTCCTATTAGATTTTCTGATTAGATTTCAAATTTGGTCCCAGTGCGTAAAAATACTGGAGAAATAAGACTGTGTATTGACTTTCGAAACTTGAATAAGGCATCCTTAAAGGATAATTACCCACTTCTGAAAATGGACCATATTCTGCAGAGAGTTGTTGGAGCATCTAGGATGTCACTACTTGATGGCTACTCAGGGTATAACCAAATCTTGGTGCATGAGAAGGACCAAGATAAAACTGCCTTTACAACACCCTGGGGAACCTTCCAGTACGCTAAGATGCCCTTTGGACTGTAGAATGCTAGAGCCACTCTCCAGCATGCAATGGACATTGCTTTTGAAAATGAAAAAGATGTTTTTATTGTTGTTTATTTGGATGATTTGAAAGTGTTTTCAGGTTCAGATGATGAGCATTTTCACCATCTAAGATTATTTTTTCAGCGTTGCAGAAAGTTTGGGATTTCTCTCAATCCAAAAAAGGGCCTTTTTTCCATGGATGAGGGAAAATTGCTCAGGCATATCATCTCTAAAGATGGCATCTACATAGATCCATCCAGAGTGGAGGAAATCTAGCTCATAGGTCTCCCACGGAACAAGAAAGAGATTCAAGGCTTCAATGGTAAGATGATTTTTTTATGCAGATTTATACCTAATCTGGCTGAGCATTTGAGAGAAATGACAAATATGTTGAAGAAAGAAAACATTGTTAAGTGGAGTGAGGAAGCTATCAAGTCATTCAATCTAGTAAAGTTTTCTTTTTCTAATGCCCCAGTTCTGATCAGTCCTGACTATACTCAAGTTTTTATTATATTTTTGTTTTCATCTAAGCATACTATGGTCGTTGTTTTAATGCAAAAGAGAGATGGAGTAGAAAATCTAATCGCCTTTTTCAGTAGGACTGTTAGAGATGCTGCTTTAAGATATAATATTATTGAAAAGCAGGCATTGGCTCTTGTCAAGGCATTGAAAAATTTTAGGGTCTATATTCTACATTCACACACTATAGCGTATGTCCCTAACACAATAGTCAAGGATGTGCTCATGCAAACTGATCCAGAAGGTCGAAGAGGAAAATGGATAGTAGCTATGTTGGAGTACGATCTGGAGATCAAGCCTACTAAGTTGATCAAAGGCCAAGGTTTGGTGAAATTGATGGCCCAATCAAATCTGTGTGCTTTAGAGATAAACCTCATTTCAGCAATGTCAGAAGATGGAATTTTGCTGGTTCCCATTTCATATATTTTTCTGCAGTCCCCTTGGTATTCATATATTGTGTATGTTCTTCAGCATCTCTCACCTCCTCCAGGCATGTCTAAGAGTAAAGGTGGATCTTTGAAACTCAAATCTGCAAAGTATTGTATTTTGAACAGTGCTCTGTTTTGAAAGGATCTAGAAAGAATTTTGCTAAATTTCTTGATTGAAGAAGAAGCTGAGAAGGTAATGCATGATTTCAATAAAGGTGACTGTGGTGGTCACCTATTTTGGAAAACTACAGCGAACAAGGTATTGAGAGCCAGGTATTATTGACCCACATTATTTTCTAATTTATATAAAATAGTGATGAATTGTCATGAATGTCAACATTTCCAAGGGAAGAAGAAATTGCTTCCACTTCCTTTGAAACTTGTTTCAGTGAACGCACCCTTTCAGCAGTGGGGGCTTGATTTTATAGGATAAATACATCCCGCATCCTCAGCAGAACATCGATGGATATTGACTGGGACAGATTACTTTACAAAATGGATCGAGGCCATCCCTGCCAGGCAAGCGACTGACACAGTAATTATTCAATTCTTGGAATCAAATATTTTATCCCGTCTTGGTTGCCCATGTAAAATTGTGACAGATAATGCAACCGCGTTGAGATCAAATAAAATGATCAATTTATGTGATAAATACAACATCATGCTGGGCCATTCAACAACGTATTATCCACAAGGCAACGACCTAGCAGAGTCATCCAACAAGTTGTTGATGAATATAATTAAGAAAATTTTGGAGTAAAACAAAATAAATTGGCACTGGAAGCTTATCAACGCACTGTGGGCAGACAGAGTTAGTAGTAAAAAATCAATAGGTATGTCAACTTTGGAGCTGGTTTATGGTACTGGTGCTATCTTTCCTACTTCTCTTACAGTTCTAGTTATGATATTATTACAAGAATTTGGCAGTGAAGATGATGAAAACCAACGAAGGATCAACCAGATGATCCACCTTCAACAAACAAGAGAAGAAATGTCACAGAAAGTGAGCCAGTTGCAAGAAAAGATTAAAAAGATCTATGAAAGGAAGAATAAAGTAGAAAATTTTCAGTTGAATGATGTAGTGTTGAAATGGGATGCAAGAAATGAAGACAAAGGGAAGCATGGTAAATTTGAAAACTTTTGGAAAGGACCATACAAAATTACAGCATACAGGGGTCAGAATTCCTTCTTTCTTTCAGAAATGGATGGCCAAGATTGTCTTGGAGGAGCAGTAAATGGTAGGCTATTGAAGCACTACCATTGTTGAAGATATGGATCAGAATCTATCTCATCATCATTGTATATACCATTTTATTTTTCTAAAAGAAAAGTTCAAAATGCACAGTCATTCAAGTTTGGGGCCTGAGGTGAAGGCTATAAAACTTGGATGATATGTGTATGGTTTGGCTTTATTTCAGTTTTTAGTCTTAGTATAGAGTCAGAGTGAGTTTGCATTTGTGTCAGTTTTCAACATTTTGACTCCAGGCCCAATGGACAAGGCTACTTGGTCTACGATGTTCTTGGCACCTCCAAGGAGCTACCATCCCCATTAGAGCCAATGTTAGTGTCAGTCTAGTCATACTGCCATTAGTGATCAAAACTGCTCTTCTTGCATTTTCATACTAGGTGTCTCATACCGAATAAATTTCACCATTCTGTTAGGTCATGGATTCATTGATGGTAGTAATTTTTTATCAGTTGTCCCTCATGAGGTACTTTCTGATTTTCCTTTCTATGGTCTTTAGTCATCAGTCACTTTCATTCTCAAAATCATATCAGTAGGTCATAAGATGGGTCTCATTAGTTTCTAGGGTCTCACCATGGTTAAATTAATGAGTCAAATTTCAATAATATCAGCAAGGTCATGAGGAAGCCAATAAGCTCAATGTCACAGCACCAGGAAGAATCAGAGAGAAATTTCAATATTTTGCCTTTATTATCATTCATTATGTAATTTTATATCATCATATGTAATAAGCCACAATTCAAAAGTTGTTATATCCATAAAGTGATGTTCCTACCTTCAGAAACGTTTTTCATAGCATTATCAGCGCCAAATCATCCTCCAAGAAAATCCATCAGAAAGAGCCCGGAAAGAGCTTTCCAACGGTATACTACATTCTCAAAAATGACTTCTGGATTGAATTTTATGCTTGAGTGAAGTAAAATTCCCTAAAACTCCCCTATTTCCCATGTTCCCCTTTAACTTTATGTTTAAAGTTTCATATTTCTTTAATAAAAACCCCTTTACCCCCTTTCCAATTACAAAATCGCCTTATAAAATATGCAGTTTAATCATAAACCACTTCCCCGACCATACCCCGTAGAACTTTATAATAAACAAATATCAAATTTTATTATAAGTCCCGCCATTCCCAACCACTTCCCCACCATGCATTGTAATAAAAATTTATTATAAAGTTATATATTATATATAACCCGTCACAATCGCACCCCCCTTATCTAATGGAAATCGCAATGTTTATTTGAAATCCTCTGATCCGCCAATTGATTATAACTCCGCTCTGATTGATCACATCGCATTTCATAAATTTTATTGCCGATTGACCAATCGCAATTCATACCTCCGATTACCCCGATGCGATTGATCGCAACCTCCGATCGCAACTTCTCGATCACAACATTCCCATCGCAACCTCCGATCTCATCGATCTTCCGTTCGCACCATTCCTCCAATCGCATCGCAAACTCTGATGCGATTACCCCTCCCCTCCAATATTGTGATTGCGATTGACTGTCGGCCCCACAATATGGTACATCTGTCCGTTCATATAATATAGGGTCTTTTCCCTTGTTAAACCTGAATTTTGGTTTTAATTTATATACAAAGGGTTCTCCCAAATCGCATCAGAAATGTTGTTCCATATATATATATCCCCGCCCCGCTCCGATTGCGATTGCAATTTCCATATCGGTCCCACCACTTAAACTTTCCGCCGATTTATAATATAAATGGTTTTCCCCCAATCGCATCAGAAGTTTTATATGTATCACTCCACCCTACTCTTGACTCCGATCTCCGATTGTGATTTGTACCCCCAGTCCCACCATTTAAAGCCCTCTGTCATTCATTACAAAAACCCTTTTTCCTTTGTAAAAGTCAAAAACTCATTCGTTTTATTTATACAAAGGTATTTTCTCCCATCGCATCGCATATTTGTAGATGTGTTACTTCGCCTGCCCCGCTCCTCGATTATGATTGTGATTACACTTATGTTTTAATATGATATCCCTCCACTCGGCTCACTCTGATTGCGATTGTAATGCAGGTCCCGCCTCCTCTCCCTTTATTCCTATTCATGGTTTTTTCCTTCACGAACGCATAAATTCAATTTATGTTATTACAACGGTATTTTATTAAAAAGTCAGAGAATTAAAAAAAATTGGAAAGCAAAGGATACAGTCAAAGGCCGAGAGCTTAAAATAGAATGGAGATATCTACAGCAGCAAATAAATAGGAAATCTATTCATTGGATTACATATTTTCGTTCATACAGCCTAAACAGCACGTCTCCAAGCACTCAAATGTAATGTTGTCCCTTATTTTTAGGGGCAGATTGTTGTATCACTTTCTATGATTATATTTCAGTTTTTCAGCTATTAGAACAACTCCCTTTTCTTGTGGATCTATTTTCCCACATTTCAGCCTATTTATTTTAATTGTAAATCATTTGTAAGTAGTGAGAAAAGAATCAAGCAGTAGGGGAAATAGTGTTGAAGAACATCTTTGCGCTACATTGTACAGTTTGACAGGAATTAATAAGAGATGCAAATCTGATTTGTGGGATCCATGCGGTATGAGAGTTAGCATTTGTTTTTCTTATTTTTTTCATATGTGATTTTTTATGTGTTCCATTCATACATAAACATTTCCCTTCAAATGCTTTCAAGATAAAAAGGTAGAATCCATCCTTATATGCTTTGCCTTGGGAAATCATTCATGATATGTGTTTTCTCTTCTATTTGAAAAGGATCCATTTGTTGTGCCCTTTTCAGCTCCTCACCATTCTTTCCATTCCATCCTCATTAAATTTTAATTCCTAATTTTCCTGCCTATCTTGCCCGATGAAATACCCTGTGTCCTTATTTAATTCCCGATTTCAACTGTCCCTTTATATCCCACACATCCCTGAAATTAATTCATTTATTTTATTTAAACCTTTTAATCCCTATCATTTTATCTAGCCTAATATTATTCCATTTAGTGTGTTCCATTGAATATTATTTTACAGAGAGAGCCCTCTCCTATCCTTGTAGGGCTAGCTACAAAGCTGAGCGTGGTTTAGTTGTTACCCTGTTTTGCCTTTTACAGCCTGGGGTCCAATTCAGGTGCTAACAATTCGTAGGGGAGCTTTAGTTAATAAAAATGGAATGAGATTTGGGATATTAATAAAATAATATGTTGATATCAATCTCTAAAGCGTGCCAAATGGAGCAATCAGGAAACACAATCCTATAAATTTAACTATCTCGAGTCAAAATTTAGGAAAAAAGATATGGTTAAAAGTAAGCAATTTCAAAATAGCCTTTTTTATTTCAAATTAGGTAGATTAGTACTATACATATTGATGATGATCACTCATTAATGAATACCATTAAAATCGACGGTAGTTAAATTTCCTTTCATAACTTTGATGTTAATTCATGATTTAGATGAATTATCGCCTATAATGCATTGTACGTAGGCTTGTTGGCTCTGAAATATTTTGTAATAGCTCTAAAAAGGAGATTTTGTAGTGTTGATATCATTTTAGACCCATTGGAACTGAACTCCCCTCTAAAAGTTCTAGGTAACTAATTTTCCTCGTTTCTTCTGAAACTGATAAGTATTATGAGGATTTTCTTTATCATTTCTCTATTTTTTCTTGAATTTTCCAAGATTGTTGGTATCTTCATTTTCAAAGGAGAGGGGATACTAGGTATAGGGAAAGAAAATGCTTTGTTCCTTAGAATATTGTGGTTTATATATTACTATTTCAATACCAACAATGATAGAAGTGGTTGAAAGAAAAAATTTGGAAACATATAGGAAGAGGTATATGTAGAGAGCCAAGATATATTAATGCTCAACCAGTATATCTCAATGCTTAGCCTATATATTTTAATGCCAATGGATAACATATTAGAACTTCCACAAACACTTGGGATGTTGGAAGATGAATTCGATGTCATAAGAACAGTATTAGAAGAGCTCTTCCAAAACATGGATGAAGCAATCAAACCACCATTCTTGGAGCATAATCAGTAGAAACATCAACCTCTAGGAACTATGGTCTATGATCAGATTTTTCAACTTGCTCAACCAGTTTTGAAATTCAGTATATGCTAAAGGCTATATATTATAATTTTCTTGACACAATTAAAAAACATAATGGAATATTGTGGAATATGCACATATGCATACATGAAAAATATTTTTAAGTTATCTCTTACTCTTCCATATGTATTTTCCTGAAATAAGCATTTGATTTACAAATCTGTTTGAGTTCTGTATGATTTTGATTGGTTTAGAAATTTGTTTAAATTTTCTACGACAAATCCTTTTGGTTAGAATTTAGTCATAACAAGTTATTATAAATATGGCAATGTATTAGAAATAAATGAAGAAATATAGTAGAATATTTTAATAACATTTCATCACCTATACTATGATTTGATCATGCACATAGAACATAGATTCTGTAAATTATGCCAGATTGGATCATCAAAATATTGTAAACATTATGAGTCAAAGTGTTTTTTTTAAATCTAATAAAAATTTTCAATTGAAAAAAAATGAAAATACATTTTCTAATATTGTTTGAATAATTATAGGATTTTCAAATTTGATAAATAAATAAGACAATGAAATAATTTTCATTTCAAAAAAAAGACAAGACATAACACAATGAACTAGTTACACATTATAATAAAAACATAGTAAATATGATTAGTAAATGGCATCATACAAGCATCAAAACTCAAAAGAGGGGGTTGGGGATTGTGCATAGTGTGGAGGAAGAAATGATAGGGTGGGCAGGGGGACAAGTTATCTACAACACCTTCGCACAACATATCAAAGTTAACAGTTCCACAATCTATGCAAGGGTCTTCAAATGAGAAAGAATATTTGTTAAATTGACACGAACGAAGTTTGGAAATTTTTTTATTCTACCTTGGAAATGTAAAACCTTGGTTTCAAACATAGTTAAATACAACATATTGTATACTTTATTTAAACGCTTTTTTTTTCAAATTTTGGGAAACAGAAAATGAAATCAGAGTGTAAAATTGGTGAGTCTGATTTTTCCATGTAAATTTCATACATTTTGAATTAAACTGAAAAGTATGACAATCATTGCCAAATATTATTAAACATAACTTTTTCTTTCTAGATACATTACACAAGTATTAAGGATCCATATAATTTTTAACTCTAAAAATTTAGAGGCTCCTCAAATATTTGTTTTTAACATAAAGTATGTGTGAAGGAAATATTTTGTAATATTGTCTGACTAATTATAGAATTTTCAAAGTTTATAAATCAATAAAACAATGTAAGAAATCTTATTGCAAAAAAGTAGACATGATATAGCACAATGAACCAACTACACATTACAATCAAAACATTGTAAATAATATTAGTACATAGCATAGTACAAAACATAGAACCTGAACAATGAATTTCATTTAAATATATTTTTGTAAAATTTTAATATCTACAAATTACATAATCGCAAAATGAAATCAGATCACAAATATACAATGAATCAAAAAAACTCTTCGACAATGCTCAGATTATGAACCATAAAGTAGAAGACGATGTTAATATTGGAAGTAAGTATTTTGAAAAGAAAGAGAATGTGTATGAACGTCCATGCCTTGCCAATAGTCAATGGGAATTCATTCTTACTAGTTATGGGTAAGAGATATATTTTAACTTTCCATATAACACCTCTTGATTTCAGTAAGTTGACAATAATACTATCTCCAGAATACTAATAGTAGATTTATTGATAACGCAAGAAAATATAATGTTATATCAAAAAACCATCACATGAAATCATATCCAAATCATCCAGGGACGTAGGAAAAATTTGAATTTTCCTACAAATTTCAACTTCTCAATCTCAATTACATGCACAGTTTATGTTATTTAGTCAATTATCTATTATTCACCACATCTCATTTCATTAAAATTATAACACACAATATTGCAAATATTCATATATAAGGCTTTTGTGAATAGGAATTTCCATTAGACAAAAGGAAAACTATAAATGCATTAACTCATAAGCATACGTTTCTCTCTTTTCTTAACTGTACATTCATTTTTCCATTTTTTTTCCCTTTAGACTTACAATATTTATAACCACATATAAAAACAAAATAAATTTTCATAGATCCATAAATCAATCCACAAATCAATCATGCTTTTCAAGGTATACTTGTTTTTGCATAATTGACAAAATATTTCCTATCCCTAGCTTTTCTAAATCCTAAAATCATTCCCAATAGCTTCTAATATTTCTAAACATTTTCTTGTCCTAACAGATTGCTAATTTCTACCTAGTTTGATTTCTCCTGCAACCTCTCATGATTTATCTCCTAAAATTTACATGCCTTGAAAGGAAAACTCTCTTCTTAAAAATTTTATGTACTAAATTTTATTTGTATCTATATTTCTCTACGAAATAAAGAAATTAAACTTATTTTCAATAAGGAAATAAAATTTCTTTTACATGATAAGACCCACTATGGATTTTTGTCTCCAAAAATATCAATGAATTGGAAGCTCTAATGCTCCTGCATCAAACTCCCAAGGTAGAAAAATTTCATGACCTCCTCGTCATGTGTCATGAATTTCTAAATCCTTGAGGATCCCCAACCTTTTGTGGTAGTGGTCAATTCATATTTTCATGTTGTTGCTCACTCTCTTTGTTAATGACAAGTATTTCAATTTTGTGAGCATTCTTGTTAGTTTTCAATTTTTGGTTGCATCTTCTCTTGGATGTTCTCCTCATCAACATCCACATTCTATCAATCTCATCATGCAACTATATCCCTAGTTGAACTTCACTCTTTTTTTCCACATGATGTTGTATATCACCCTTTGTCATAAATATTATAAATATTTTATTCAATGTTGGCTTAAAAATCTCCTTTACAACCTTCTATTCATACATTATAGTGTTCCCCTCATTGTATTTCAAGGAATTTCCCTCTTCTTCTAGATCTAATTTTTCATATTGAATATGTACTCTTTGGATTATTATCCTCTTCTCCATCAAATGAACGTCATAATAAAATTGAAAAAAACCATATTTTATTCTATTTGTAACATCCATGCAATATCCATCACTTGGGTCTTATGCCAAATACTCTTCCAAAAGTTCCATCTCTTTTCTTTGCTTCCTTCCTTTGGAAAAGTACTTTCATTTAATATTCAAATTATTGGAATATCCCTGAGCATATCTTGATGAAGTATCTCTTCACTTTATAATCTTCTCAACAATATATCCTTGAATATTTTCTGCATCATTGTCATCCTTCATGGAAACTTCTAATAATTTTCCATCTCTAATATCTTTGAATCCATTCTTAATAAAAATGAATCTTATATATCGCCCATCTCATCCAACAACATCATTTATTCATCACCCTGCATAATAGCATCATCTAAGTTCCATTCATTACCTGTAACGAAAGACAAAGTGTCATATTAAAAAATATGAGGCTTATCATTTGATGCCTAAGCCACCCATATCCTTCTTGAACTGAATTAGTTAAATATTTCATCAAAATATTAATAAATTATTCCTTAATGTATCTAGCTTTCTCTTCATCAAGTAATAATCCATGTTAAGAAACACACATTTCCTATTCAATTGTTATGAGTTCTTAAATTTGACATACAACCTTCATTTGCAATGAGTTCCATCTCACCTTTTACTTCTTCATTGTCCAACTATATCTCTAGTCTTCCTCATATTCCTATGGAAACTCCACTAGTACACTAAGGTGTACTTTTAATTCAACCATTCACCTCTCAAATTCCTCATCACTCATTTTCTTCATGCTAGCTCTCCTGGAACTTAGTTTCATCTTTTTATGACTTCTCTTGGAACCCGCTATATCACTCTTAGTAGTCATATTTACCTTTTTCTTTTGCTAATGCTCCTTTTTCACGTGTGAGCTACAATAAGCCTTAGTCATCTTGTAACAATTACAGTACTTATCATGGTAGTAGTCTTAGCTCTTGGGAAATCCTCGCTTCTCTTTTTCCTTGGAAATTATATCCACACTAGCTATGGAACTCACTATGGAAACTTATACACAACTTCTCCTTGTTGGAAGTTGTCCTTCTCCTATTTATCTACATTAGAACCTTTCTCCTACTATAAAAGCATGCATGTTCCTCAACTTCAAATGTTTTTAGGTTGCTACAATTTCATCTACTCACATTCTCTTTAGATAAATTATGTTTTCCTCATTTCAGCATTTTCCACTTGGTTCTATAAAAAATTCCTTCACTTGACAGCTCTACATGCTCATGCTTCCTCTCTCACAACTTAAATTGTTTCAATGAATGTTATCTAATACTTTCCTTCTCTCCTACCCAAAAACACAAATTATTTAAAACTAGAATTAATATAAAAACATCATATCCATCTTTAAAATATTTGTGCCAATATCTTATCTTCAACAATCTTCCTTTGATTCACTCCATTGAACTAATTATTCTCTAGGAGCGGAACTTCTATGTAAATTTTCAAAATAATCCCTCTCAAAAAAATTCCAACTCTTTCAATTCTCTATATTCATATCCAATCTCCATAGAGAGTTAAACATCTTATACCACTTGATGAAGGAAAAAATTGAATTTTCATAAAAATTTAAACTTCTCAATCTCAATTACATGCACATATTATGTTATTTAGTCAGTTAACAGTTATTCACCACATCTCAAAGAATTTAAAATAACAAACACAATAATAATTTTCCTTGTTTCCGGATCGCTTTTGGTGAATCTTCATTTCCATTAAACAAGGGAAAACTATACATGCATAAAGTCATAATCATACATTTCTCTCTTGGCTTGATTCTACATTCATTTGGCCATTTTTTCCCCATTTAAGCTTAAAAAAATTATAATAACATATACAAACAAAATAAATTTGCCTAGATCCATAACTCAATCCACAAATCACTCATGCTTTTCAAGGTAGACTCTTATGCCTTATTGACAATTTCTTCCCTATCCACAACTTTTCTAAATCCTAAAAGCACCCCCAATAGTTTCTAAGGTTTCTAAATTTTTTCTTATCCTAACAACTTGTTAATTGCTACTAAGATTTTTTATCCTACAACCTCTCATGATTTATTTCCTAAATTTTTCATGCCTTAAAAGGAATATTTTCTTCTTAAAAATATTATCTCTATCTATAGTTCTCTAAGAAATAAAGAAATTAAAATTATTTACCATAAGGAAATAAAATTCCTTTTCCATATTAATACCCGGTTTGGATCTTTATCTCCAAAAACCTTTATGAATGGGATGCTCTAATGCTTATACATCATCCAACAAATTGAAAGTGTTGTCCCCGCAATATTAAAATTATTCAAGAAAAATGAATAAGGTTACACTAAGATTGTGACTGGATATATGTGAATGTAAAAAAATTGAAATGTTTCCCCTAATCCTTTCCAACCATATATTAGGTAACCAAAAAATTAAATCATATCCCAATCACTCAACAAAATATAAGTGTTCCTTTACAATGCTCAAATTCTTCAAGAAATAATTAAAGAAAACTGTTAAAATTGAAAATGTAGATATATGAGGGTGAAGAAATGTATACACCCCTCGTAGTCCTTTCCAATTTTCTTATCATAATACCTTCACTATATTTCTTGACAATGCAAGTGAAGAGAACTAAAATACCATCCCTATTTTACTTGAAAATGCAAACAAAGAGAACAAGAATACCATTAGTAGATTATTTGACAATGCAAGCAACGAGAATTGTACCATCACTAGAATCTTTGAAAATGTAAAAAAAGAGATCTACCATTGTATATGTATAATCATGCTTTTATGGCTTATTGTGAATCTCCCATGTAACTCGAAACTAGAAAAAAAAATGAATAAGCGATAATTTTTTCACACAATTTTTCTCATAGGAAACATTTTGTAGATTAGTTAATACTTTCTCTAGTTCCATGCCTCCTAGAACATAGTATATCATATTCTATTGTTTTGCATTTATGATATAGTTTAATCAATGGAAATAATAGAGAGACAATTTTTTTTGTGAATGGTACGATAAAATATAGTTTCATTCATAATTCTAGCAGTTTTAATTGGACTACTGAATTTCACTCATATAGTCTCCAATGGATTTTCATATGCACTAGTCTATGTTAGTTGTCCATGCAAGTGTTGTAAAATTGATATAGGAAGCCAAGACTTCGCAACTTGAAATCAAATCTCTCTCTCTCTCTCTCTCTCTCTCTCTCTCTCTATATATATATATATATATATATATATATATATATATATATATATATATATATATATATATATACACACACACACACACACACACACACACACACACACACACACACACACACACACACACATTAGAGGAAATTTTAGTTGAAAAGTTGTCCCCTAAGGAAAAATAGTAAAATAATAGTTAAAATAATAAAATAAGCACTATAAATTTTGGAGGGAAAAGAAGAAAACTACTTTTTTCAATTGTATTTTTAATAAAATTTCCATTTTAGACACCCATTGGATGTAGAATTAAATTCCACATCCAACGAGTACCCATTATGCATACTTTTGAGAAGACCCACATTGACAATAATTGTACATTGAAAAAAAAATTGAACACATTCTTTTAATGTATCTTCAATTTTTATCAATGTGGGTCTTCTCAAAAGTATGCATAATGCTTACTCATTGGGTGTAGAATTTAACTATGCATCCAACAAATGTCTACACTTGAAATTTGAGTAAACCTATAAGGAGATATGACAAAAATACAATTGAAAAAATTACTTTATCGTATTCTCCCTCCAAGATATTTAGATGTATCTCTTATTAAATTTAAAGTATTTTGATTAGATTACATATTATAACATGGAAATTAGATGATAATTTCATGAGCGCTTTTAGGCTGAAATTTCCTCTAATGTGTGTGTGTGTATATAGTTTACCGTGAATATTGAACTTAGTGAAGAAAGTAGTTTTCTTATATTTTTGACATTCTTTTCTATTTTCAACGAACATATGAACATGGATTGTTAAGTTTAAAAATGTCTTTCTTGTTTTCTAACTATATTTTTATAAAGGTGACTGGAAAAAGCTTTCCTTGCAATTTTATTTGAATTGAAAGATATGTTGAAGGAATTTTATCATGTACTTGAATTTGTCACATATGTAGAATTTGTAAAAAAATACGTGTAAACCATATAAGATACATACAATAATTTTGTACCATTGAAACATTCAAATAAATAAAAGCTTAGTGTTTCCCTACCCTATTTTGCATGCCCATCTTTGATTTCTAGTACACATCGCATTTTTGTATGTGTTTTCAAAATTGCAATGGCGCCAACTGTGTCAACTGGAAATGGTTCTTAACTACGATAAATATTTTGATTTTTCATATTTGTAAAGAGTCGCTAATTTGGAGAAACAAGACAAATGATGTATGGAATGCTAAAGCTATTTAGATAAACAGTTTTCTCACAATAACCACTATTGTATTTGTGCTTTGGAATTATTTTAAAATTTATAATATAAACACTATAATTTGCAATAATTTTTTCCTCATGTTGTTAAATACATTGTGTTGGCACAAGCAATGTTATTATCATTTCTTCTTTCTTATCCATCAAATATGCACATAGCATTGCTTTTGTTTTATTTGTATTGTCCAAAAATTATGATATGTAACTAAGATATTTCTATGGAAAATGATTCACGTTATGTTATTACTGATATATTCGATCATTAATGGCATAGAATCAATCTCTTTTTTCCTATTCACGAGAATTGAATTGAAATTAATTCAATAAAACAAAAAAAATATGATATACAGTTAACAAAACCTAGACAAAGCTGCCTTTTTTATTTTACTTCTTCCTTGTTTTTTGTTACTTTCACTTTCTCTCCTATGATATCTTCTTCTATAACAATGCTCATCACCATATCTACTTCTTCATCCATGTCTACTATCACATTTTCTAAATCTGATATTTTTATCATGTTCATAAATAATGCATTCAAAGCATTTCTAAAAAGGACATTATAATTGAAACCATGTAAGAACGGCCTCATGAAGATAGAACCAGATAGCACAAATTCATCGCTAATGTATATTATAATATTAGGTTCATAGTTACCATATCAAAAATGATTTCTATTCATATATGTAAAATATTAAATATACTTTACTTTCGATGGATTCCAATTTATAGCTCCTTGTTACATATATCAAACTGGAAAATTAACAAATGCACAAATGCACAAATGTTTTATGTAACTATTCAAACTACCTTTTGCCTTGTAATTGTTGTCCTAGATCTAAATCTCGAAGTGTTATATGTTTCTTGAAAATGGAAAAAGCCTTATTTTTAGTTAGAGTACATAAAAACATAGCTAAAAAACACATACTTTTATAATTTAAATTGAATGATAATAAATCGAACAAAAATGCACCTCTTAGAAAAGTTATCATTTTATTTAGCTATATTTGTTCTAAGTGTTTTCATTCCCCCTGGTCTAATGATATGAATTAGATAAAATATAGAGAAATATGAGGAAAAAATGGTTATAATTTCATAGCAAGATAAAAGTTCATCGTAATAGCTACACGATAGTAATGTATATAGTATAGAAATTTTTTGCACACTCATAGTATTTACTTTTTTAACTATAGACATCATTCTTACAGGTTTGCAAGTAATCACATATAGAAGAAATGATGTGCTAGATAAAAATGTTACTTGTTTTGTTCCTTTGTTCAAAATGATATTGCAAAGAAAATCCCCCACACATGCAACTACATGAATGGCCACCACACAACCCGGACAAGAAATATATCTCTAATCATCTCCCTAAAAAAGTAATCGAACATGTGTTCACAAAAACATTGTTTGATAAACTCCTCGACAATGCTCTTATGGAAAACATAAATAGAATCCGTCGTTACAATTGTCACATTATCTTTAAAATTTTCAACATACATACAAGATAGTAAGTAAACAAAAGCTTCACTTAACCAACGAAAAATTATAAATAAGATTTTTAAAAATTAGAAAATGTTTTGAATTTACAAGAAAATAGGAAAATTCAAAATTTTCCTAAAACTATGGTTGAAATTACAAAAAATATGCAAAATAGTGAAGAGTCGTCATACTTCGATCACGAGGCGTGTTGTACTCACTAGTGAAGAAGAAACTAGTAAAATAATAATAATAATAAATAGTAATTAGAATCGCGATATCAGAATTCAAATTTTCATGATATGTTTTACATAGTAATAATAATAATAATAATTAATATTCAACATAATTTGACCACAAGGTGAATCCTATAGTCCCTACAAGGCAGAAACTAATAATGAGAAATTTGCATTGCAATTTGCAAAGTGTAGAGGTCAATATTTTTAATTAAATTTAAATACCACGCCTTACTTTTTATTTTAATTAACATACGAAATTATTTCCATAGCTTGAATGAACAAAATAATTTATTTTGAAATAATATATATATATATATAAATGAGACACAAAACATACGTTTTTTTATCAACATGAACACATCATATCTGATATTAAGATGCAATAGCATTTTTTTAGGTAGTAGTCGATATTTTCTTCTATATGTGATTACTTAGAGTGTTTTTACAATATAATTTGCATTCATGTAGCCATGACATGGAGAGTTCAAAAAGTGCATAGTATGAGAGTTCTAAATTTTTTTATATATAATATAAGTTACTGTCGTGTACTTGAGACGTCTAAAATTATTTTCATGCTATGAAATTAAAACCTTTTTTCCCTCTTATTTCTCTATATTTTATCTAACTCATATCATTTGAGGTGGGAAAATGAACACAAATAGAACATATGCAGTTAAAGATAATGATAATTTTACTAAAATGTTTATTTCTGCTATTTTTAATTGATTAATATTACATTATAAAAATCTTTATTTTTCTTTATTATATTTATTACGTACTAAGTGATATGTATGTCATATATAGGAAGGTATAAGAAAATGTATGCAGAAATACAAAATATTGTGGAACAATTCTTTTGTTCCCTGGTTAGCATAATTATTCTTTCACGAAAAAAAGACACTTCACTTGATATTGCTTAAAATTGAAAAAAAGGGTGAATGCTTTTCTTTTGAAAAGAAATAAAAAATGAAAAATTTTCAATAGCCTTGTGAAACTCTTGTGAAAGTCTTGTTCAAAAAAAGGTTGCAGCCTCAATGTCTCAATGTAATTCTCCATGATTATTTTATCCCTTGAAAGTATTATCGCTACACAACTTTCCCTGTCTCCTTCGAATATGCTATTAGTATTAGTTAATTGTTCATATTGGCTTATAAATTTTACATGTTTCATGAAAACTAAAGAAGTCTTTCCACTCTAGAACTTTCCTTTCTCCTTCGAATCTTTGATATTAGTTGTTTTTTATATAAAAGATAAAATAGATAACTTATTCAAGTTAATAAGCTACATGTTCTCACATATTCTTATATAATCTGTTTTTAGGTGTGAAGGTTATTAAATACACTTACTTAGCTCTACACAATACTTTGTTTCGCATAGATTCATGGCTGTATGCACCAGTTATCCCACAAAGTTAAATTTATGTAAGTTTAAGACGTAAAAATAACACACACCTCTGCACTGAAATTTGGCATCATTAAACAAAGCAATAGCAATCTCAAACGTAATAGTGTTAAAGCATGCAATAACAAAATGATCACTCATGAAATTATCCCTTTTTGTCCTGCCTAGACTGTACATATCAAACCACCTTTATTCACATTGTGGAGGAGGAAATTATAAATCGATATAGTCTATGATCCTTAACAATCTCCCCCACACCCAATTTATATGCACACACGTTTTGTCGCACTTCCCCCACAACCTTTCTCCTTCCTTTGCATATCACCAAATTAAAATTTTCTTGTCCATGCCTCAACTCTACATATTAAATTAGCCTTATGTGGAGTGTCGAGGAAGAAATATTGATTTGATATAACTTGTTCTTTAACAAACTCCCTCACACACCCTTTATCCTACTCCTCCCACATACCCTTTCTTGACTCAAGAAAATCGTAGTAGTTTCATATTAAATTAATATTTCAAAGCTAAATTTTCATATTTCTTCAAGACCATCCCCCCCCCCCGCCCCCCCCGTCTTACATAACGCACGTTGAACCTTTGTCATGTTTGGCATCATTTGGAAGAACAATAACAATAGGAAGCATAATAGTCTTGGAGCACTCATTAATGCAATTTATACTCATAAAATTAGCCTTTTTTGTCCATGCCTTGAATGTGCACACCAAATTTTATTTATGCCCATTTTGGAGGAAGAAAGCTTGACTCGAGATAGTCCCTTTTCCTTATCAGACTCCCATGCACCCAATTTCTCCACACCCTTTCTACCCCACTGCCCCCACAGTTTTTCTCCTTCCTCAGCATATGACAAAATTAGCATTATTTTCCATGCCTTGACTCCACATATTATATTGGCCTTAGTAATAGTGTGGAGGAATAAATCTTCACTCGATATATTTCTTTCTTTTTAACAAACTCCACAGCACAACCTTTCTCCCATACTTCCCATGTAATGTTCCAAATTTTTCTTCAATAAATAGGAACATTAAATTTTGTCTAAACTCAGTTAGGAGATGAATAATTTGGTAAGGAGGCCCAAAGATAATAAAAACATAAACAAAATCCCTCTAGTATGAAAAGGGATCAGCCATGGAACCAGAATTCACACCCTCATGTGTGAAATGCGATATTTTCAAAGAGGTTTGACCAAGTCAACCAGTGCAGGGTATGAGTTGGAAAGCGCTACATGACAACGTAGGAGGGAAGCTTCTAGAGGAAGGGAAGCCCTAATTCGAAGTAGGGCCATGAGGAGTCCCCAATTGCTATATAAATGGAGGGGAGAAGAGCTATTTCCATTCATGAATATGTTTATGATATTGAGTTGGTCATTTCGACTTCTTGAGCACGCTAGTTGTTTAACTAGTCTACAACACTGTTTAGTGCACCGAGTGTCTCCGTTCGGAGATCTCACCCTCAGCATCGGGGGACTTCGATTTCCTGCTCAGATGAGGCTTTCCCATCATTATTTTGGCTCGAGACTGAAGCATCATCCTCCATGACAACGTTATTGCTGCAGCAGCATAATAATGTGTTGTAGGGTGTTGCCGTGGAGACTCCACAACACCTCTTCCATTGCTTGTTTTTCAGAGGGGGAGTCCTTCTTGCCTTCGAAGGATTATTTTGGAAGCTTGAGAGCTTATTTGCAGATCTTGGCATCATGCCAACACATATTCTTTCCCCTAATGCACAGTTTGCTCCAATAGCTGCGTTATTTTCATAGTGCATTTGCTGCGAGGTTTTGCAGATTGATTGGAGGGTGGGATCTCAAGTGTAAGGATCAACCTTCCACTTTGGATATCCATTGGAGGAGGTTTACTTCAGATATTTTCATCTTCTTCAGCCTTCTCTACGTATTTCTAGTTCTGGAGTTGCCGTAGCTGCCCAGCTACTCCGACATTTTTTCCATTTTGTATGTTTTAGCCAACCCTTTAGAGGATTGATGTATTACTGTTTCTAAGGGTTAGAGCTTCGCTCCCCTATTGTATTTGAGCCATATATTGTCATATCCATGTATTGACATCATTTCGGAGCAATATTCTATCATAGACTGTGTCCTCATAGCCTGGGTTTATGAAGAAATAGCAGTGTTCTTTCATATTCATGTATATGCATTATTGAGGCTTTTATTTATTTTCTTGAGAGTTTTTTTCCTCAAAAATTGTACACTCTTTTGCTGCTATACATTATTCTTGGCTATATGTTCATCTTCTTGTCTCACAGCTCATTGTAAAACGTTGTCTCTTCATGGTATGCTCATATATGCATTTGCATATTGTTGCAAGTCAATTTTGAGTGGGATTATTCAAGCAGATCTATAGACAGAGTCTGGAAAGGGCCAGGTAGCCTCCGGATCTCGTCCTCTTTCAAAGGCGGAATATCTGGTAAATGCCCTCCCAGTCCATCTCTGGTTGGAATTTTCCATTTTTTAGAGATATCCCTGAAATGGGATATTACATCCCACAACCCTTCCCCCCCCCCCCCCCCCCCAACTTACGTAAATAACATGAAACCCATTAGTCAGGGAATCATTCAATAAAACAATAGCAATACCAAGCATAACAATCTTACAACACTAATCGACGAAATGGCCACTCATAAAATTAGTTCTTTTTTTAATGATTTGTGAGGTAGTGAAAATTAGAGAAAATAAAGCCTCACTCAAGTAATGGAAAATTAGAAAAAATATTTCCAGAAATTAAAAAAAAATAAAATTGAATTTATAGAAAAATAGGAATAATCATCTTTTTCCCGAAACTTTAGTTAAAATTGCAACAGCTCGGAAAACGAATTGATATTCAATGGATTTTGACTGTGAGGCGAGTGCTATAGTCTGTGGTGAGGCGGTGGCTAACAAGTGATATATGGTTGTTTAGTCCTTATTGATAAATTCAAAATATATCATGACTAATAAAATTTAATATGTCTAAATAAAAAAATCATGAGTAATTAGTCATTAAAATAGTATCACCGATGTAAGAAAAATACAATTGATTCATAACAAAAAAAATTTGAAAAAAAAATATATCAACAACCATTAGTTGTAAATTATGTGTGTATGTGTGTGAGAGAGAGAGAGAGAGAGAAAGTGTGTTATTAATAGTTTGTCATTTGGTAGCCCATGGGGCATAGTATAGATAGTGATAGAGTGGTTTGTGAAGGAATTTCGTGATGTGAAGTTTACCAGTTCAAAAATCCAACTATGTTATAACTTTATGTGGCCTAGGATGGGTGTGATCCAAAGGTGATTTTGACGGCTTAGATGCCCCTCGGCTGCAGTCTCTCAAGCCAAAGGTTAAACATGCAATCATTCCATGACTCACTTATTTTTTCATTTGCTATATATATATATATATATATATATATATAATTTTATATTTTATATTTTATAATTGAAGAAAATTATAGTTGTCATGTAGAACAAGTCTTATTGTATTGAAATCATAAGTAAAATAAAGAAAAATGTTTTGAAAAATATAGTTGATGGAAAAATAACAATCAATATTTTTTCTCCTTTAGACTAATTCTTGTTTAGTTTAAAGGAAAAGTTGTGGGAGGATCAGGAGCTCCAGGGTAAATGGAAGCTAAGATACTATAAGGAAGTGATCAACCCCACCCTTCATAATTAGAATTATCTCTCGAGGTTGTCCATCAATAAGAAAAAAATGAACATCGCTAAGATAAAAAATAATTCCCATGATATTTGGAGTGAGACCAGGCGGTGGTCTATTCCCAAGGCCCCTTGGAATGATAAAATTTGTCAGAATTGTGATTCTAAGCAAGTGGAAGATGAAAAACACTTCATTTTAGACTCTCTGACTCTTACTCACATTCACTCTCAATTCTCTGTCATCTAACACACTTCCAATCTTCTTGACTTATTAAGGGAGCCCACCTATGTCGATCTTGGAGCACTTTTGTCCCTTATCTTTGACCATACAAACAAGATTTTGAAGAATCAAACTTAAATTCTTTCTCCTCACTTAATGTAACCACCTTAGTCTTAACAGATGGTAACCATCATCATCATTAAATCTTTTTATCAAATATTATGTATATGTTTTAAAAAACATTTTAAGAATCTTATATATAGTTTTAATTTTAGGTTTAAATTTTTAAATTTTAAATATTTTTAATTTTATTTTTTAATTTAGTATTTATAATTTTAAGTAAAAATATTAATTCCTTTCCATAACATAATGATAAAAATAAATAAAAATTAATATATGACCAAAAAAATTAATATATTATTGAAAAAATTATTAACTGTAGTTTAGATGCTAACCGATAATAATACCCACAATAAATAAATAAATAAATATATATATATATATATATAATTGAGATGTTTAACAATAATAATACAAACATAACTTTAATTTATTGACATAGCATATTCAAATACTCATCAAAAGTAACTGCAATAGTTTAGAAGATACTAATACTAACATTACAGTAATTTTATTCAAAATATCATCTTCAAATGTTTATATTCTTTCGTTGTTCACTCCGACGTAGACGAGCATTACTAGTGTATTTATACTTATTTATTTTAATGATATAAATTTGCATACTTTTATTTTTCTAAACCAATAACAATTATTTTAATATTTATGTTTTATTTTTTTTATATAATTTATTAAAAAAAAAATATTAACTATATATTTAATGATATTGATTTGTATTTATAGGTAAGAATAAGACATTTAAAAATCTAATTTAATTATAAGTAATTATTAGATGAATGGTTGGAATTTGACACTATAATACTTTAAAATATTTTTAATAGTCTATACAATTCAAATACTAAAATATTTTTATTTTTTCAAATAATTTGTTTACTTAAAAAAAACATGCTATATGATCAAGTGACATATGAAGTGAGTTGTGGTATTTTGGGTATTAAGTGTTAATGGGTTATGATTTTGAGCAATGTGTAACAAACCTTATGTCTAGATTATGAATTTCTGTGCAAAAGTAAGAATAAATCTTCATTGTAAAATGAAAACAAATCTCCATAATTAAGACTATATTCAATATTTTTTAAAATATATATATATATATATATATATATATATATATATATATATATATATAATAACAAAAATAATAATATAATTTAGTTAGTTTTTATGATTTTTTTTTTTTAAATTTTAACAATACTGAGTGTTTTGATTAATGTGTATTAATATTTACCAGTTAATTAATTAAGCCTATAATAACTTATTTCAAAATAAACCTTCACAAATTTACACAAATTTATATTCTTTAAAATCTGAGAAATTATAAATAACTAAGATTTAATAATTTGAGAATTTATATTCTTTAAAATCTAAGAAATTATAAATGGCTAAGATTTAATAATTTCATAATATCCTTAGTTGTATACATAATCCAAAGAATAATATTAAAAGGTTATCAGCGACTTTCAAAATATTAATAACAGCGGTACGATTCCAAATTAAAATTAAAACTATTGAAAAAGATTGCACTCATGTCCATATGTTTCATCAACCTATGTCTGTCTACTGGCGTCGCTTCTATTATCCCCTCTCAACAGTTCTCCTATAACGCTTAGGATGGCCTATAGCAGCGCTGTCGATGCATGCACAAAACCTGACAATTCCATGAGAACAAATATGGCCTGGCCGACTGGAAATTCAAGTTGATGTCAACATAATACACGATCCAGTTAATGCCTGCGATAGAACCACATGATTACATAATTCCGGTTGATAACAGATGATCATTGTGTTTCTATGCGTTTACAGACCATTTTACTAATTTGAAGCCTCTATCTACGTAGGATTCATGTGCATCAAGCAATGATCAATAAATCGACAAATCCCTATAGATCCTGCTGCATGCCACTAGATAATGAAACTATTAGTGTTTTGTGTATTAAGCCTATGCAATGATCCATCCATTTCACTGCACTGTTACTGCTTGTTTAAATTGCAGTACTTTTAGAGATCGAATGTCTACTACCATAAGCATTGTTCTGGTTGCACCGCCACAATTAATTCAATTCTTTGATTTGTTTACTGCCACTATATGAATCTATTTACGGTTTTATTAAGATTTTAGCATACTGTAATAATCATAGCTTGATCTAATTCGGCCCATAATTTCCATAAATTTCTTCATTGACTAAGATTGACATTGTCTCGTAATTATGAAAAATTGTAGTGATTTGATGTAATATTACACATAGAATGATTGTATATGTCACATGAGGCTCATAAGACAGCATAAATGAATTTTGTAGAGAGTTTCGAAACAACATTCAATTTCATTCGCAATGCCGAAAGATGAAGCTTCAATAGTGAACATTTTACAGGTCTACACTTAACATTTTATTATACAATCTTTCTTTTTACTTTAAATTCTTTTATATGACAGTGATTTTAATTTAAATTATTTTATAATACAATCTTTCATTTCACATTATATCTTTTCATATTTACATTAGAGAAAGCGATTTGGTTATATAATCTATATCAATATAATGATTCGTACCCGATCATCTTATTATCATAAATCAACAATTCCATTTGATTAACAATATAAGTACAATCATACTCGTAAAACGTTAATTAATATGATATATCTTAAACAAAGCCTTTCCAGTGATCAAATGATGATCCTTCTTAAATACCAAACAATTAGTTGCATCCGTATCATTACCAACAATATGACAAAGGTTCATCCTCGGATAATGGATCCTCAGTTCTATCAAATTCAAATGCCACTATGATAACAAATATACCAGTTGTGCTCCATCCACTACTTTAAAACCATTTAAGAACATAGGTTATGGCTCCGATATGAATGAGAATATCTTAATTAAATTAATTAAATAATAAATTTGATAAGTGTGATAAATATTTTGACTAACAGTATCTCCCAACCATAATAACGAAATGTCTCCAACTCTGTTGGTGCAAATCATAAGGTGAATTTAAATGCTATCATTTAAAATAAAATTTAATTATTTTATAATGATTTTTTTAATCAAAATTTATTTAGTTTATCCATCAAATTTCATTCTAATAAATTTCATTTTTAAACCTTCTCATCTGTGATCTCTTATTACAGACATATAAAAACTTAAATTAATGCTACAAGCACCAATACCCAGTAGACAAAGTCTACCTAAAGTAATTCACAAATGGCCTCCCGAAGCATGAGGTTCGAGTGAAACCGAAACACATTTGAGTAGACTATGATTTCGCATAAAGTGGGGATAAAGTGAGGATGAATGTTGAATCGGAAATAGAAGCCATTTTATAACATTCCATGGTCGAAAAACATGGCCATCATGAACTAATGGTTCATTTTCATTGATTTCAATTTGGATGACATTGACAAGTAACTTAATTGGAAGATTTTCGTAGTCGTGGGTGACAATTTTGAATACATCGGTCACTTTATTTGCTTAAAGATGTTATATAAATAAGTTTAATATTTTATTACAGAAATTCAATTCAATGTTTCTTCTAACATGAACCAAATATATGATCCAAATATATGATGAAGTGCATTGCATTTATCAAGCGCTCAGAAACATAGGCTGACATAAGGAAGCTAAGCCACAATTAGTATCAACATTTATCTAATTAAACCTTATATTTTATAACATTATATATTTATTCCGATAATATTATAAATAACATTATTAGAAACACTAATTATTGATAAAATAATAAAATTAGATTTGATAGTGTGTGAGTGGTTGAGTAGATGTAATTTTGTGTTAACAATAGTATTAGGTTTATCTCACATACATTTTCACATATATAAAAATTTTAAAATTCGACATTATTATTCAATCTTATCTTGAAATATGGTTTGAAAATTAAATTAAAATAGAAATGAGTATAAAAATGAAATATTTTTATTTCCACATAATTTATTTGAATGGAATTGAACTAGTAAATTATTTACTAAGTGGATAGGTGTTTTTTTTTAATGAAAAAATAATAAATATTGACATTATAAACTCAATATAATAAACCATTAGATTATAAACCTAATATTATAAACCCTAACATTAAACCTATTATATTATAAATTCTATAAATCAATCCCAATGTATTATAAACTCATTATTATAAAGTGTATAAACCCTAATATTAAACCCAATAGTAAAAACACTAATATTATAAAATTTATATATTAAAACCTAATATTATGTCAAATGAGATTCATGATTAACGATAGTCTAATGAGAGTCAACTATCATCATCATGATTGACTATGGATAATTATGATTAACCATAGTTAACTATTGTCACCATTGTCAACTATTGTCAACCTCAATCAAACATAATAGCCTATCATTATTATTGATTAATATAAATAGTCAAACCTACACAACCACATTAGATAACATAGACAACTACAATAGATGACATATTTTTAGTATGGGTTTTAGTATACTATTTTAGTATATTGCTTTAGTACGAGATTTTTAATAATAAAAACTATGATATGGGAATGGTATAGAAATTTATCCAATGTCACATTGTCACAAATATTATTGAAATGTGACAATTATTGTCATAATGTTATATTACGTTGCAATTTATTCAATGTTGCATTATGAGATTACAAAATTAGTGAGACACATTTACTAATGTTGTTGTGTATTTTCGATAGTTTTTTACATTATACGCTCCTCAACCTCCGTCAAATAAAATATCCTATTATTATTATTGTTTAATATTAATAGTCAAACATAGTCAACCACATTTGTAAACATAATCAAATAAAGTAATCCTTGATAGCCATTTTTTAAATAACTCACCATGATTATATTATAATTTTCGATTTAGTATTAAAGTTTATAATATTGATTTTAATATTAGGATTTAATATTGGGTTTATCATATTTGGTTTAATATTAGGGTTTATAATATTAGGTTTTATAATTTTAGGGTTTATTATATTGGGTTTAATATTGTGATGTTGGAATGGTAAAGAAATGCTTCCAACATTGCATTGTCACAAATATTATTACAATGTGACAACCAATGTTATAATTATTGTCTAAATGTTAAATTACATTGCAATTTATTCAATCTCACATTGCGACATTACAAAATTAGGGTTTATAATATTTGGTTTATATTATTGGAGTTTAATATTGAGTTTAATATTAAACCTAATATCATAAATATTATATATTATAAATCTAGTATTGTAAACCATAATATTAAACTCAATATTAAAACCAAAGTTAAAAGCCATGATATTATAAACCCTATATATTAAACGCTAATATTATAAACCCTAATATATATAAAACCTAATATTATAAACCATAATATATATAATCTCTAACAAAATTTCTATAGGGACACATGGTCATCTATATTATAGCCATGGTAAACCATCACAAACTATCGTCATCATGGTTGACTATGGTTAACTATGATTGACCATAGTTAACTATGGTCATCATGATCAACTATTGTCAATGATGATGAACCTGAGCCAAACATAATCACCTATAATTATTAGTCATTAATATTAATAGTTAAGCATAGTCACCCACATTAGATAACATAGTCCAACAAATTCAACCTTGATAGTCATTGTTTAAATAGTTGACCATGAGTAAACTTGGTCAACCCTATGTTTACCATATTTTTAGTATTGCGTTTTAATATTAGAGTTTTAGTATAGAGTTTTAATTTTAGGGTTTTAATATTAAAACATGTGATGTCTGAATGGTACATAAATATATCTAACATTGAATTGTCACAAACATTGTTGCAATGTGACAATCAACATCGAAATATTACATTTCATTACAATTTATTCAATATCACATTGCGACATTACAAAACTCATCAATCACATTTACTAAAGTTGTTGAGTATGATGTTCTACTATGCTTGTGAATCAACACTCCTCATCTTCGATCAAACATCATCTTGTATTACTATTATTAATTAATATTAATTATCAAACATAGTCAACCACATTAGTGAACATAATCAAAGAAAGTCAACCTTGATATTCAGTATTTAAATAGTTGACCATGATGATATTATAATATTAGGTTTAATATTAAGGTCTATAATATTTAATTTAGAATATTTGGTTTTATAATGTTAGGGTTTAAAATATTTGGTTTGATATTTAATGGTTTAATATTCTGATATTGGAATGGTACAAAAATATATCAAACATTCGAGCGTGAAAAACATTGTCACAATTTGACAATCAATGTGAGATTCATTGCAACAATTTTACATTACATTGCAATTTATTCGGCGATGCATTGTGAAATTACGTAATTAGGTTTTATAAATTGGGTTTAATATTAGTGTTTAATATTGGGTTTATAATGTCCCCTTAAATTGTTTTGTTACTTTAAAAAGGAATAATTCAATTGTATAGAACCTTCTAATAAAGAGATAAATGTGAGATTTAGATAATGGAGGATTCACACGTGGAAATAAAAGTTTGTGGGAAAGGAAGAATCGGTAAATAAAAAACTAGTTGTAATATCTTTGCCACTCTAGAGAGACGTCATTAAAAGTGTTATAGATTGGTTGTGATCCCAAACATGATAGAATTCTTACAAGATTTTTAATACCTATAATTATAGATCCTTTACAATCCAAGCACTATCATTATGAGGATATTTGTCTTGAAGACATAATTTACAAGGGTTATGAAGGAGTGGATTGTGTAGAATTAGGGGTTCCACTTGCAGGAGTGGGATGTGGAAGACATGGGGTTGGAGAAACTATAAATTGGTTAAAAGAATTAAATGTATTTTAGGAATATGATATTATATTATTTCATGTATTAGGTGATGTGGTCATTGGAGGATTTTTCAGTCTATTTGGTTTTAATATTTAGATTTATAATATTGAGTTAATAATATTAGGGTTTAGTATTAAGGTTTAATATCGGTTTTATAATATTTCGTTTTAATATTGGGTTTATAATATTGATTTTAATATTAGGATTTATAATATTGGGTTTACTATTATATTCTGTATATTATATCATAATTAATATCAATATTAGTTTAATATTAATTAATCACAATACTAATGGGACAAACAGCAGCAGGAGGGGCATTGTTAAGCCCCAATGGAAAAAATATGTCACGATATGCTTGGGGACTTGGTCTTACGACCAACAATGAAGCTAAGTACCTTCCTCTCTTGAAGGGTTCGGAAATATCTCTTGCAAAAAATATATCTAACCTACTGGTTTTAGTGATTCAACACTTGTTACTAGACAAATGATCAAGGCTAAGAAGGTGAAATGCTTATATTATTCTCCCTTGCTCCAAATTATTATCCTAATTTCCTTTGAATTCGAGCAGTTGGAATTCTTCCACACTTATAGGCATTTAAATTCAATTGAAGATGATCTCGCAAAAAAGGATTTTCACTGGGTCAAGGCATAATGGAAATGGATGATTCTTTATTAATTCTCCCATCCCTTAGCTATGAGTATAATCCCAAGGAGCATTTATCTTCTCATCAATCATGTCATGATGGAAAAATTTCTTTGAATTGGTTCGAGGTTATTTGCCTCCCACTCAAAGTGGATTTTGGCTAGATTCCAAAAAGGAAGGGCATGAAGATCTGACAACCTTTCCTTTCCTGGCCACGGATCCTCAAGGCTCCTTCTGAGTTTCATGTTCTTTTTTATAAATGACATGTTACCTTATCTCCCACTAGTATAGGGTGTCTGGTGTATTGAATTTGATTTTGGTGGGAATTGTTAGGAAATACCCCAAACATGGAGTTTTACTCAGTCTACAGTCGAACGATTTTAATTTTGTCATCCCATGACATTCACAAGTCATCTATTCTATGCACTTCTCAAGGTTTTGGTCTCGCTCTCCAAATCCTGTTACAATAAGGCTTGTGGTAGGGTTTCAAATTTGTATATTTAATCAATCATCCAGACTCCTAGATTTCCCAACTTCCATTGATCCTTGTTGGTTTAGGAGCATGTATAATATTTGTCTATGTGTAAGCCCATTGGGTGTAGGGACTCTCTTCTGAAATAGAAAATTCTTCGTTCATCGATCATGAAGCGATTATGGAATAAGAGATCCTTACACCTTTAACATATGTATCTTTTATTGTTGTATATCAACCACATTTACTAATGTGGTTGTGCATGTGCTTGATGTATGCATATAAAATATATCAACCACATTTATTAAAGTGGTTGTTATAATTTATATGACAAGTAGTTTTAAAATTTTCACAAAACTAAACTACCATACAACAATGCACATTTATTTTATCATTTTAATATATTGTTTATCTTATATTCATTATAATTTACTTTTTAAAAATTAATAATTAAATAGGTCATGATGTTCCATATTCATTTGAAAAACTTTTTAAAAATTGTATTGTTTAACTATTATATGTTTTGAACTTTTGATGAAAAATTGTTGAAATTTCTCTTATGAAATCTTAATCATTTATAACTTATAATGCATCTTTTTATTATATAGTTCAACTATTATATGTTTTGAAGTTTTGGGGAAAATTTGTTCAAACATTTTTTGTCAAAATTTAATCAATTATTATTTAATATATATATATATATATATATATATATATATATATATTGCATTATAAGAATTTATCAGAATTTTTAAAACATTAAAATTAAAAAAAAATTAAAACAAATTTTGAAACATTATAATGGAGAGTTCACATCTCAAACTACTTCATTACCATATATTCCTGTCAACTTCTGTCAAATAACTTCCTATTAAAAAAACAAACTAATACACTCCAAAACGTATCAGAAATAAATTACGGCCGTAAGAATTGACTTCAACGTCGCTCATGCGGCTAGCTGTCCCGCACACGGCCAATAATGTTGACCACCTTCAACTTTCCATTCGATCATAAGCGCCGCAATCAAATTGACTAATTTATAGTAGTGGAGATGTCATATATGGGCCGTATCAATGTGGGATCAGGGATTAGTATCTGACAATATGGTTGCTTGAATGAAGGCGCAAACCCAAAAAATGAACCACCTCCACATATGAAGAAGACAAAAGAATGGACAAGCCGATGGCAATAACCTACAAAAGTTAGGTGGCCATTTCTTGGTCCATCACAGAATCACCTGCCCGATCCCAGCGCTATTAGTCTCGTCATCTCAGTCAGGCACATCAATATATTTCTCACCGCTTGCACACACCAGAATTTTTGTGCTACTTATCACATGTATTTGTTTTTGGTTGCTATAATGTTATGACTGAATTGACAGTTAGAGGGCCCAACCTTGGCCCGCCAATCTCTCTGCTCCAGTTGGGATGATTCTAGGCGATGTGGTTCGTTTTCTGAATTTAGATCTCAGTTTGTCGGTGGTATCTTCAGGGTCTTTTGAATTGGATCGTTTTCTCAGTACATTGGATCTCATTGCACGCGATGAAGCGCGTGCTCCTATAGATCACGCTGGCGAAATTTCTTTGTACAATTTTTGTTTTTAAGATTGAGACTTTGAAATGGAGTTTCTATAATTTCTTGTCATCCATCAATCATCAAACGTTATAATCCTTACAAAGATCTATAATACTTCCGTATGCGTCTAATTTCTATGAGTTTTCTTCTATTGGGTTTCTTCTGGTTAGTTCCGTGTCTTTTCCCTTCCATAAAACCTAAACTCGAGACAAAGTGCTTTGGTCAATATTTTTACTTCTGTATACTGGGATTTATACGAGTTTTCCTTTACTCATTTTTCTTTTCGTTGGTTCGGTGTCTTTTCCTTTCTATAAAACGTAAACTACAGACATCGTAACTAAGGAAATTAGGTCAATATTTTTACTTTTGTCCTGTAACATTTGTACCAGTTTTCTTTTATTGCTTTTGCTTTTGGTTAGTTCAATCTTTTCCCTAACGAAATTAGGTCAAGATTTTGAAAGAGAATTTGTGTCACACATTCTTGACAACACAACATGACGAAAAAACAGTGACCTCCCGTGTCATTAAAATTTTCATCCGTCTGCACGGATAAACGTAATCTTGGGTTGCAAGAATTCCATTACAGTCTTTTCTATGTGGGAAAATTATGCCTGAAAATTAACATTCGCAATTCGTTCATTGTCGTGTTCACATCTGGGCCATCCATCAAGGCGCTCTTCAATGAGTGTTTCCTAGGCAAAGTTATTCACCAAAACTTCAGTATTTTTCCGTTTCTTCCCTTTCCTTTTTGTAATTTAAATTGAGCTCTGAAACTTCGATTACCGAGAAATGAGGAATGTGTTCTGAAGTGCTCTTTATTATACCATTAGACATTGAGAAATATCGAATGACCATTGTCAGAGGATAAGGTTATTATGGACAGTTTAGTTTAAAAGTTAGATATTGTGAAGGTTGAAAAAGATCGAGTACATATTAGAGATAAATTATGCTCATAGATAGCATTGCTTTGCATTACTTGAAAAGTGGAAATGCAAATCTCTATAACAATAAAATAAATTATTTAATGAAGACAAATTAATTATGCTCATAGGTAGCATTGTTTTGTATTACTTGAAAAGTGGAAATGCAAATATTTATTACAATAAAATAAATTATTTAATGAAGACAAAGTTTATAGTTTCATATGATATAACAGGAAATTACTTTGAACTATGAAATATTCTTCTTACATTTAAGGAAATGCCTTCCTTGGACATTTTCCTAAAATTTAGTTCATGCTCTTATGTTTGATATGATAGTTTCCATAGGATAGATGTCAATTATCTATTATCCAAGAGTTTAATCTTAAAACATATCTTTCTTTTTAGTAACTACAAATAGAGGTTTTGAGTACATCACCACTCATTATATATATATATTTGTTACGAGCAATTGTACTATTTTTCTTGTGTGACATGGGTAGATTTCAACTATTACTATTATAACTCTTAAGTACCTAGAACTGTACTAGTTTCCTTGTGTGACATGGGTCGATTTCAACTATTACCACTAAAACTCTTCAGTACCTATTTATGCCACTTCCACACAAGAGTAAATAGAAGGCATTTAAATTGGAACCCCCCCTTACATAACACTTCATTTTCAAGGTCCTCAACAATTTCCTAGTGAGGGAGCTCCTGAACGAGGTACATAGAGGACATTTAAATTGGAACGTCCCCTTACATAATAGTTCATTTTCAAGGTCATTAAGAATTTCCTAGTGAGTGAGCTGCTAAACCAATTAGTGCTAGTTTCACTGTGTGACATGGGTAGATTTCAACTATTACCACTCAAAATCTTAAGTACCTACTTATTCCACTTCCACACAGAGGGGTAAATAGAGGAAATTTTAATTGGAACCTCCCCTTACATAACACTTCATTTTCAAGGTCATCAACAATTTCCTAGTGAGGGAGCTGCTAAACCATGTAAATAGGGGACATTTAAATTGAACCTCCCCTTACATAACATTTCATTTTCAAGATCATCAACAATTTCCTAGTGAGAAAGATGCTAAAACAACCAAGCGAGACAACAAATTGGTCTATGAGACCCTTTTTTTGTGGGACAAGGGACCCACCTCGTCCTAGCAATTTGACTGCTAAGTCTACAGAGATAGACATACTCTATGTCCGTCTGGTTTTGATCTTGTGACCTCTTAGGAGGAAACACATGCACTTAACCATTAGATCCATTAAATAAATGTTTTCTAGCCGTTAAAATATAACAGCTAGTTTTGACTAAAAATATATCATTAATTAATAAAAAAATTTAATTAAAATAAAATAATAAATATAAATTAAATATAAATAAAAAATTAAATTAATTAAATTAATATTATTATTTTAATAAAAACTAAAATTAATAATAAAAATTCCATCTTAATTATTCTAAACCATCAAACTTATATATATATATAGACATAACTTCAGGTAATTTTATGTGTATAAATAATCAATAACATCCACGTTTTTCAACCTAGCTAATCTATAAAATAAAAAATAAAATAAAAACTTTTAATTTTTCTATATTCCTAGAAAATTATGAAAACGTTTAACGCCATCTCGGTCTTTTAAAACTAAGATAAGTTCAAAAGTACCACTTCAACCTTGATGTTTCCTAATTTATTTCGTATGAACTTTCAACATTAAGTTGGATGTAAAATATAACTTACTAGAAAAATAAAATTTAATGCATATTAATGCATATTTTCAATCCAAATAACAAGAAAATTATGAAAACATTTAACTCCATATCGGTCTTTTAAAACTAAGATAACTTCAAAAGTACCACTTCAACCTTGATGTTTCCTAAACTTATTTAGTATGAACTTTCAACATTAAGTTGGATCTAAAATATAAATTACTAGAAAAAAAAAATTTAATGCATATTTTCAATCCAAATCACAAGATAATCGTAGAAAGAAAAAATAGAATAAAGGAACATCAATGGAACAATGTTTCTATCTCTGAGGTTAAAAATCAAAGCATATATTATATTTCAAAATGATTATTGCAACATATTTATTACATCCATCAACCATTTCTCTTATATACTATATGTCTTTTAAGTCACCTAAAAACATTTTCAAAACCTAATGTTAAATCTATATCAGTAATGAACATAAGAAAATGCTCATAAGGTGTACATATTTTCAAAAGATACTATGTAACTATAGAAATTATGGCTACCATATTATGCTTCATTGTGTGTGTCGCAGAGATGATGCTACAAGTATATATCAACAACTTAATTCAATTTGGTATAACCCTAGCCCCTTAAATGATTTCCAAAAGAAACCCCTAGACACTACACCCTCTTATCAAGGAATCATTCTCATCGAAAGATTATTTTTCCAACAAAGATAGACAAGAACTTAACAACAAATTGGAAAATACTCCTTGGCATCACAAGAGTACAAAATATGCTCCTCTACCATCTACGCATCAAAGACTCTAAGTAGATAGAGTTTATCATTGTTGCGAACCTGTAGTCTCTTCTCTAAAAAAAAATACAATAATACATGCTCTCCTTGTCCCTTTATAGTTTCTCCCAAAAACTAGTGTTCTTTGTATTATTATAGAAAACTGTAGCCCTAGAATTCTACTTTAATAATATAAAAAATCATCACATTCTAGAAAAAAAAAAAAAAAAAGAACTACGATAAAAGGAGTAGAGTGAAAGAGACCAATTCAATGTAGTGCTGACATCTATAATACAACTTTTTGAATGAATGGATGAACGAAAATATCTCTCTTCTTTTTAGTTATGTGAAAGGCGGCAGATGAAAATAATAAATAAATGGACCTTATACATGAATAACAACCTACCTAAAAAATATATATTCTCATATGCGAAGTTCTCCAAATATAAGTGGCACATGTCAAGATCCAAGGCATGCATGTCCAAGATCAATAGTCTTAAGGTGAATGGTCTAGGAAATGTATTAAATTCAAATACAAACATCCATGGAAAGCAGTCCTCATGATATATATGGTTTGATACTACTCCTACAATATGCTCAATCTTGCTCCTAAAAATGTGTCATCTTGGAAAGAAATTAACAAAAAAAACTATTAGGAATATAGATTACCACACATGACTACAACATCCCAACAAAGTATGTGATATAGTAATTATCCCAACAAATATCAATCCATGAGAAATTTATTTCAGGTGTGTTTACATCATTATATAACCAATAGTAGTAAATAATACGTGCACCCCGTACTCCATGAAACACTATTTTAAATGATGATTTAAGATTAATCCAAAAAGCTTTATTTTTAAGGGGAAATTTTTTTTAAAAATCCAATAATATCCCTCTACATATGAACCAAACCTTCCATCTACATATTTTAACATTTTTAAGTATTAGAATGAATTCCTCTGAAGGAAATTTCCTAAACCACCACTCTACATCTAGACATCATATATTAGATTATAAGAATTATTAGAAGCCTCATAAATGGAAGTAATTAATGCAATATGGTTAGCATGTCTCTTAGAAGGTATACACAACCTAATTGAATATTTGGGTGTGCCTAAAATCCCGCATCGATATTCTAATTTCTAGGAAAACCATCTTAAATTCCTATGTGCTAGATTAGAGGGTAGTTAGGGCATATCCATGGACAAGATTTATTTTTCTACCCTTGTATTTCACTCTTCTTTGTAATATAAACCAACCTAGACAATGAACCTCATAAATCTCTTCAATGATCGAAGGATTTACCGATGATCTGGAGGGATATATTATTGCTATACGGAATTATGATATACAAATAAACCAAACTCCCTAAGTATGGTTTTTATCACATAGAACAACAGAGGAAAGAGTAACTATTATTTTCTCTAAAACAAGAAGATATACAGAATTGGAAAGGAGTCTATTAGACTCCTATACCAATAGGTGTCATATTTCATGATTGACTTGATGGGCTATGCAATATGTTCATACCTTTTCTTGTTGCAAAGGTTTTCCATATTCTCAAAAAATCAAAAAATTTAAAAAATGTAAACAGGGTATACCCTAAAAGAAAATTCAAAGGGTGAAAAGAACAAAATGGCCAAAAGAGTGAAAGAAAATGAACCCCACCAAAAGAAAGGCCAAGGAAAGTGTGCAAGTCTAAATTCCACTACCTTTTTTCTCTTGTATAATAAACAAATTGTGTGCAACTTGTATCTTATGCCACAATTTATGAATAGTCAAACAGTTTAAGCTTGGCTACTTCATCTTTCAATTTAATGTTTTAGAGGTAGAGAATAAAATCTGACTAAACTGTTTAATCTTGGCAGATAAGTAGATAGGTAGAGTAAATAAAAGGAGCTCAACAGTTTAATCTGAGCCCTTGGATGTAATAAGGTTAGAATTAGATATATTTTCATATGTAAAAATAAAAGTGTGATGAGGTTTTCCAGTCTAAGTGCACCCTAATAAAGAAGAAAAAAATGGTAGAGTAAAGTAGGTAGGGTAGGTAGATGTTGTTGCAGAATTACATGTGATGGATAATGGCTCTAGATGTGTTAACTATTTTACTTTCATCACAAGCGCAAAGGCAGACAATATACTGGAATAATTTCAAGTAAGGCAAAGTCAAATTATTAGCTTGCCTTCTCATTTTTCCCTAAAAACTTCACTAATTTCCCCTAAGTACTAAGGTATTTGAAAATTAAAGGGGCTCAAGGCATTTCTTTGACTTTTGGAGGGACCGGACCCTCGGCCCAATAATTGGAAAAGCCTAAGTACTTAAAATCATTCATCATAACATTCATTCACCTCTAAGAAATATTTTCCTATGTAAAATCACATTTTACTTAGGAAAATCATGAAATATTTCATAGAAAAACCTTATTTCATAAAAGCATAAGTTAAAGACATTAACCTAATGCTTTACACTTAACGCTTCATTTCATTTTCCATATTAATTTCTAATTTATTATTTAAATCCCCATATAAATAAACCCTTTCCCGTATTATTTTAATTAAAATTCCAAATTAATTTAATATCCCACCCCATTAGTTGAAAAATAACCATATAACTTTAATTAATTGGTTAAATTTCCAATTAATAAACCAACCCGGCCTCCTTGCCATATCAATAAGGGTTAATTAATCCTCATGATTAATTAATAACCTATATCCACCAATCGAATCATCCCCGATGCGATTAATTCATAATAAATTACATTGGGCCCACTCGTTATCTCTTCGCCATCTTCCTCACCCGACGACCGTCTGATCAACTTGTCTGAGATAAACGGTTATTATCAATATCACTGGCCATCCTCATCTGAATGATAACACGTGATGGCCAAGCGGGTTTCTGGATCGTACAGTGCCACGCGTCATGCATCGTATGGAATCGCTCGCCCTCCGCTCAAAACCACTCTTCCCCAAAAGCGATGCGATGGAAACCGCTTACCGCCTGCCTCCCCTGACGAAGCCTCCATACTTGCTGACTTCATCCATTAAAAACCCGCCAACCTTTGATTTTGTGAATAAAACAAACATACCCGCGTCATTTTCACTATCTCATGCAACGATTTTTGAAATCAACTATCGAACTTTTCCAACTGCTACTTTGCTGAACAAGATTGCATTTGCGTGTCCATAATTCATCCATCATTTCCAGTTCCTGTTTTCATCACCGTTTATTTCCTGGAAAATAGATATTTACCTAAATTCCCATTAAAATTTTTAAAAAAGTTGGTTTTGGTTTAAATTCTACATGAGAAAACTAAAACAGAGTTCAGAACAGTTCCCAAAACTACATTTGCATTCTTGAACCTATGATTGTGCTCGTTTTTCATAAAAAACCCCGAATTCATTTCTGAATCCACAAGAACCAAAAATGGAAATTCCCGTGGCTTTGAATGTCGCACCCATGAATGCTCCTCACAGAGATTTAGACTATCTACCTCTAGTAGATAGGGTTTTCCAAATTAAAAACCTCGTTCTCAGTGAAAATCCTCTTCGAAATTTTTGCCGCTGCAAAGAACCAGAATACCGGAAGCTGAATGGTGGAAAGAAATGTTTTAACTTTTTTTTAAAATTATCCTTACATGAATTTTTGATTATGTACTATAGTAATTCATGATAAAGGAGGATAAAAGGATAAACAGAGGTTAGAGAGCATAACAGTTAAAGAGTATCAGTTGAACGAAGCAGCCGGCATAGAATTACTGGAGAGGACAACAATAAGCCAAAGCATAGGGCCTGCCTCTAGCACATTCCTAAAAGAAGGAAACATCACAACATCAGTTACCATTTTTCTTATCTACGAGACCATCTATCTCTATTTTATTGTAATTTACTTGTGAGTCATCCTAGATTATATCTCAAGTTGTTATGAGATATTTTTTGTAACTTTTTTATAAATACTCCCTCAATCGGAGTATTCAGGGTGGATTTTTTAGACTTTGTTGTAACATTGACTATTTGGAATAAAGTGCTCTTGGAGAAATTTTGTGAAGCTAGCTGGATGTGGAATTGATGCAAAATACTTTTTATAGGATTCATGTGTCAGAATACAACTCAATAAGTCATCTTTATTGTATGTGTTGAAGTCTTTATATTTGTTTACTATATCATCTATGTTTCATTTCTGAATGATTAATGAAAAGGAATAAATCAGAAAGTGCTTAAGTGTAATCTGATTTTAATCATTATTGTTCTAAATGTTTTCTTCTAAATTGGTTTAAACATTGAATTCTTAATTTCTCCTGTTTTTCTGGTTTAAGCATTTTGATTATTTAATAAAGAATACTTAATTTCTGTTTGTCAATAATCACTCAATTTTCCCTCTTATAAATGTGTTGAAAGATTCTTAATTGCCTTTCCTCCATTTATATTCCGTTCCATTCACTTTAAGATCTATAATTGTTCCCTATTTGATTATCTTGCCCTGTGAAACCATATTTTGCTAAGAAACTTAATCCAGTTAAGTTATCCTTTTTGACTCCATTAGCCCAACGGACTGAACTACTCAATCTTACCCTCAGCTATTGAAGTCCACCATCCAAAATCAATCAAAACCATTGGACTTTATAACTAGCCTAATATCTTCTAAAACAAAGCTAAATTATACAGAGAGAGCCCTCTTTGGGTACATATTGGCTAGATTCTGTACCTAAAAGTTGGTTTGTGGTTACCTCGGACTATTTCTTTTGAACCTGAAGAAATTACTGAGTGATAACAGAGCCTACTTGTGATTATTTCTCTTCTCCTTCTCCTTCTGTTGTTGTTGTCATTTCTCTCAATCCAACTCAAGTCGCTAGATCAATTCTTCAAAACAGAAACATAGAACAACAAAAGACATACAATATACAAATATCTGCTTACCTTACTCAAACCAAATCGATTAGATTTGAAATACATACATCATTCAAGAATACATTTCTCTAGAAATAGAAACATATGTATGGGAAAATGAATAGAAATCTTCATTAAAGAGTAGAAGGAGGATATTACAACCAATGGATCGATATGTTGTAAACCTGCTCCAGCTTCATTCTAGCCTCATCACATTAGAAATTATCCCAGAAACATATCAGTACTTTAACTCTCTTATTAAATGAGAATCGAATAGCATAACTTTACATAAAATTCATCCTCCCTAGGACTAGGATAAGTGCCCAATTTATAGGGAAACAGATGGTATTTTCTCAATGAATGCCTTTCTAATAATAGGCAAGACATTTTTCCAAGCTCATATGTGTTAGATGGACACTTGGATTCGAAGTTTTAAACCTATGGACTCTTCTAGAAGGCATTGGCCGTGTGGAGATTCCCGAAACAATGAGAATTCCGCTCCCAGGTGACTAATGCACCCTTGACTGTCGGGAAATGCATTAAACTACACCCTTGCATGGACGATTTGGCATTGCAACACAGTTAGTCCCTTATATATGAGTGTTGGTGAGTCAGTGGGTCATATAACATATACTTTAAACCTTTGAAATCTCACAATAGAAGCCATGAATGGAATATTCGTCACTTAGGGCATATAGAAACTGAAATATAAGGGGATGATAGAACCTATTTCATTGGTCGTAGTGATGATGTCCATTTTGACTAGGTATTGGGGGATGATTCCCAAATTGGCCTATAAGAACTGCCCCCTAAGCACGAAGTCAAAATAATAATAGTATTTGGATGAGATGATTTATTATGTGATGAGTAGGAACTTAAGTGGACAGTGACTTGCATAAATCTTACAATACATTAAATCATGATATTTTCATCTTGATCACAAATTGTTGAGGGAGGCATTCTCTTGCTCAGCACATAAACTATCTAATAAATTGTACATAATTCAGAAAGTTGTCTACATTGGAATGTTGCCCAATATAGACATGCCTACAGATATAGGCCCATGTTGGGATGATCATCTGTATTTAAAGTCATCGTATAGATGATGTGTAAAAAAATCCTAAAATCGCGTCTCGAATGGATGAAACTAGATCCGGGGTCTTATTATCTCGTTCACTCAATCATTTAGGTACAAGTATAACCATGCAAATATGTGATTTGTAGTCTAACATGGGAAGACATTTTCTAATTACCAGTCAATGATGTCAACTTTTAATAGACACAAGAATACCAACGTTGATGTTAATGGCTATCAAGGTACTATAGTACAATTTGCAAGGCGTGAATAGATGATTTGATATCGAACACCAAACATAATCTTCTAGTCAAAGTTACAGAAGCGGGAAACTTTTCGATGATGTAACAAACCTTAGGGTACTAGAATATGTTTCTAAGTAAACTTCCTGGATGATGAGTTGATGTCGACAGGAAGAAAATTTATCACAAAATAGGAGTTACTGATTTCGGAGAAAAAATGTGACTTGATATAGCAATGTTTAGGTATGATTGTCATGAAAATGAAGGTTTATGAGTATTTTAGAAGGATGAGGATTTTACTGGATGACTTCTCTTAAACATATCAGCGGCACTGAGATGAGTTGGCAGCATCGACCCAAAACATAAGTGAAGGTATGACGAACCATAGGTATGAATGAACCGTCAAGAAGATTACCAAACCCAAAAGTCATGATGATGGAGTGAAAGTGTCATATTCAAGAGCGACCTGATACCGTAAGGTTTTCGTTTTTTTTTCCCCAAATTTTCCCTAGTCATTTATTGATCAATACCTCTTTATTTTTTAACAAGCTTGAGGAGGGTAACATATGCTTGATCTATGATTCAACCCTTTGGGTGAATTCATCGTTATTTAATAATTTAACGATTCTAGCGATAAATGAAACTTGATTCTTTCCATGATTGACAAGTTCATCGCTATTTTATGTTTTAACGAACTTAACAACAGTGATAGCCTAATCCTTTTTCATGTTTAGAGAGTTTGAATAAGAGGACAAAAGAAAATTCCATGAGTCCTTTTTCGTAAATTTGTCACTCAAGTATGAAAAAATGTAAAATGATACCTGAGAAAACCTCTTAGCCATGTTCGATGATGGTTTTCCTTTTTGTAAATAATCTATCTCATTCCGGAAAATGATTAAACTTATAATGAGTATATTTCATTTCATTTACTTTTACAAGCTCAAAAATTCAATTGCTCGGCAATATTTTTACATTATCGAAGTTTGAAAAGAGCTAAAAGAAGACTCTAGGGGTTCCCTTTTCGCCATTATTGAAGCTCTAAAAAGAGATAAAAGTGCGCTTCAAGTCCTTTTTCATTTTTATCAAAGCTTGAAAAATAAGGATAAAAGTAGGCTTTGTGGTCAAAAAATTCTTGAATAAGTGTGCACGAGTAATCTGCTATATCAACTATAAAACCTATTAAAAAACCCATCAAATGGATTAAAAATACATGTTTCATAAAAAAAAAAAAATGAAAGCCATATTCATAGCATTCAATATGATTTGAAATAATCAAATTGACTAATTAAAAGAGTTTTCACCATTCATTTTTACCATTCCAAAGTTACCATTTGAAAATTAGGAGCGGTGAACCAGTTTTCCCCCCGAAATTCAACAGTTGATTCTGACAGATTCTATGGACTATTTTCCTCATCATTTGATCCAGGTTGGAGCTTTGAACCTTCTCTTTATTTTAGTATCATTTTCATTTAATTTCATGGTAAATTTTTAGGGTTTTTATCCCCTAAGGGTAAATCTACTACGCTCAGATGGAATCGCACCCTTGAATGTTGGAAGGTGTGTTGCAGTGCACTGTAATTGAAGACAAGGTGCACTGCAACGCTCTGTCCCTTGATATGGCTTGCGTTGGCATAATTCTCATTCTTTTTTTTTGTTGTGTGCCCAAAATTTCCCAAGTTTTTTGCATGAAATGGATCCTAATGAAGCTTATGATTTTGTTTTAGGTATTCATCAAATCAAAATGAGGATTACATGGAGGGAAAGAGAAGATGAAGAACAAAACATGATTTCCCTAAAATATTTGGGTACAGTAAGATCCCTCAGAGATTGTTGGGTATGAGGTAGCAAGTGGAACTATTGCAGTTCCTTGTTCATTTATGGGATCTAGTACTACATGATTTTCATATTAGGGAGCAAGTGCTCCCAATATTATTGGAGGAAATTTATTTTCTCATAGGATTATTGAGGCAAGGTTATCCCATTACTCTTTCAGGATCTTCTCTTGGAGGATAGACAGTGAGAGATTGCATACTACATAGATTCCATCCAGGGACTGAACCTAGTAAGGATGGGAAAATAAGCATCCACGATGTACGTGATTTTCCTTTGAGGACCATCCTGTTCAGTATCGCAAAGCCTGCCAGTTCTACTGCACTACATGTGGCAAACAGATCATACATGCAGTATGCACTTGAGTCTTTGGAACCAAAAATATTTAACTGGGTTGAAGTTGTCCTTGTTTAGATGAAATAACAACCAAATAAGGAAAAGGGACGAAGGAACAAGAATTTCAACTATGGCTTGATCCTAATCTTCTTTTCCCTAGAGCAGATTCCATTGATGCAGCCCCGGCATGTTACACTAGGTATATCAGGTCCTAAAGATCCACGGATGCAGAGATGGGTAGAATTGATGTCTAGACATGCTGGTCAATCAACCATCGTATTCTCTACTGTGTTCTTCACCTGGTTTAGACAATAGATTATTTCCATCGATGATTATGCATATGTAGGCATAGACTTTAGATGAGATCCAGACATGATTCTACCGGACGACACATAATGGGGTGCAATTGGTAAGAATATTTTGACCATGTTCTTTTATTTTTTCTAAGGTTTATATGTTTTTTTAATTTTTTATTTTTCCCAAGACTAAATTAATTTTTTTTTATATGCAGTTGTGGGTCGAGTTCGACCAATGGGTCCTCCAGAGCGAGGAGTAGATGAGCCAGCATAGAGGGTTGTCGAGAGAGAATTCCTTTGGGATTTAAATATGACCGAGACACTTGCTTAGCTACAATAGCATGTGCAGGGATTGACTCTTAGGATTCTGGATTTCCGAATCGAAGAGTTACTGATGAGACTGGAGAACCACACTTCCTAAATGTTGGATGTGGTTATTGTGTAGGATAGCTAGATCAGCACCTTGTTATCACAAACATCACTAGTTTAATTTGGCATTTTGCATAAATTTTGAGGTTACATGACCAATGTTTCTTTGGCACAAATTTTTTGAAAACCTATAACTATGTATCTATCTTTTTTTCAATTTTTTCCTATGTTTATTACGGAATCCTATTCAATTATGTGATGTGAATTGAAAATATGTCTTTACATGTGCTACAAATGTCTATTTATAACATAATTCACTAAGGAATCAATTAATTTGTTCAAGTTTCTGGAAATGTGTTGATATTGAATGTAATCAAAATATATTTCCAAAAGTCAAAATCTTAGGAACGTACGATGCAGTGCTGGATTTCAAATAGTATAAACACTAGTAAGTTGCAGTACAATGAGTTGTGAGTCCAACCTAATGATGATGTCGTTAATACCAAATGATATGGGATGAAAGAGAATTTCGATGAACGTTCTATACTTGAAAATATTGTTTATAGATCAACCAATACAAATCCCTTGAAAACTCACTAAGTTTTCACTTAGAGAAAAAATGGCCCATGCTGCAGAGGATAGATTTTGTGTACTATGACTAGCACCATTAGCATATCCAATGAATGGTTCCAAAGTTTCAAACATCTGGGATGAAATGTAAAGTGGATTTCTAACTTGACGAAAACTCTAAAAAAACAAACTAAGACAATAAATGAAAATCAAAAGCATATATACAGTATAATACAAAAGTTTACTACGCTTAACTAAGGATAGTAACATTTAAGATACAACCCATCTCAAGGTTGTGCCAATGGAATTTCATCATAATATATGAACTCGTAGCTGCCCTTAGTAGGAACTCTTTTGAAAATATAGGGGCCATCCCATAACAGCTCAAATTTTCCTGTACCTATTACATCAGCTTCCTGCTCATAAATTAGGACTAGGTCACCTTCCAAGAAGATGTTAGGTTGGACATATTGGTCATATTACACCTTGATTCATCTCTTATGTGCTTCCTTGGCCAATGCGGCTTCACGATGCATTGCATCAAGATGGATGAGGTTAAAAAGATGTGCTTCTTTAGTAGAGATCTCAGGTAACAATTAAACGACAAGTTTTAACAACGGTGTTTCACATTGGATAGGCAAGATAGCTTCCAGACCACACACCAATAGAAAGGGGGTAAATCTAGTTGTGTTTCTCATGGAGGTTCGGTATGCCCGCAAAGTTGAGTACATGATCGAATGCCAATTTCTTTTATGAAGATCTATAATTCGTGGAAGCATTCGCTTAAGATTTTTGTTAATAGGTTCAACTTGTCCATTGTATTGTGGATAATAAGGAGTAGAACTATCATGTTACAGTCCTAATTTGGCTGTCAACTCATTCATCGTGTGATTACGAAAATTCTTACCATGATCTATGACTATAGCCTGTGGAACACCAAATCGTGAGATGACATGATTGAAAAAGAATAATGTAGCTGTTTTTCTTATGTTATTGAATGTAGTCATTTCTTCAGCCCACTTGGTAAAGTAGTATACTATGAAAATAATATAACCATGCCCCCCGAACGAATGAGGGTTGCAGGTCATGATTTAAATTCCCCATTTTCAAATGGTACCATAGCGATAACAGGATGCATAGGCGCTAGTGGTTTGTGGATTTTACGATCAAATATCTAGCATGCATGACTAATTCTAACCACAAGGATGTAGTAACTGGTGCAAAGTATCTTCTGTGCAGTACCGTATCTAGACAAGTGTCCACCAGAAGCCCCTGCATGACAATAATTTAGAACCTTCTCAGAATCCTCATGATTGAGGCACCTCCTTAAATTCGTATCGAGACCATGACGATAAAGTGTATCATCGACAATAAAATAATATTTGGCTTGGTATCAAATATGTAGTTGTTGAGAGCGAGAGGTATTGGACCAAAAATTTTGGGTTTGGAGATAAATGATAAAATCCCCATACTAAGGATTAGATCATCCGATCAGAAGAGAGACTCATCAGGAATTAGTAGCATGAGTAATATTAGAGGGAAGGTTGCCGAGAAGCTCAATCAAAATTGAAGACTTCTTTGACTTGGATTTGATCAATTCCAAATCAAATTCCTATAAAATGACAATCCATTTTGAATATTATCCCCCTAGCAATTGACATGACAAAATGTAATTCATGGGGTTGCAATCCAAAATGAAAATGATATTTCACAACAAGATATAATGGCAAAATCTTTGCATAGGTTGAATGACTGTTGTTGGAGTGGGGTCTCTTGAATGCAATTTTGATATAATTTTGTAATATTTTGAGTATTTTGGTCATGTGTAGAAAAATTTAAGGGGCTATGGAGTGGTTCAAAGTCCCTCATGCATTGTAATGGGAAAAAAGGGCAGATTTAGGAGTCCCAAACCATGGTTTGCAGACCCTACTATAGCGCAGGCTAAAAGTGTAAGTATGATTCTAGGATGAGTCGAAGAGTAAGTTTTGGATAAGTTTATGATATGAAGTTAATGATGTATCTACTCTGAGGATTTTGTGCGAGCTTATATGGGTAAAAGCTCTTCTTGGCTGTGTGAACGGAGACCCTAAGTCCAGCTGTGTGCGGACCCCGCTCGCTGTCTACATGGGCTGGTGAAGATAAGGATCTAAAGTATTAATAAATAGAAGGACATTTGCTAATATTAATTGTTTTTGTGATATGTTACGCTGAATTTTATTTCCTCTATTTTTTCTACGATGTTATATACTGGTAGCTAATTTCCTTCACACGTTGATGCGATGCTTTAAAGGGTAATGAATGCATAGATCTCGTGATGTTTAGTCATATTGCTCTTTTTAAGTGATTACATTATAAGTTACGAGTTGTGGGCAAGTTATTATGTTACGTATATTTTTAAGGGATTTTGGTTAGGGCTTTCTTAGCGTAGGCCTGTTTATATCTAAAGGCATCCACTTCATTAAATTTCTCTCTCTCAGGGTGTGGAAACCTGGTTCCAACACCCTCCCATATTACTTCGAGTGAGACCTTGACTTGCGCAAGCAGGTCATTACCGAAAGGGAAAGTAGTACATGGGTTTTTTGGTTAAACTCAAATATGAACCTAGGTTAAGCCCCTCAAACCAACAAATGGTTCTATTGTTGAGACCGGGATAATTTTGAGAGAGAGACTAGGTAATGAGTCAGGGTTTGTGGAATATGGAAAAATATGACATTGAAGGGTGGTTCGAAAAAGAGATCTACGAGTATGCCCTAAAAGAAAACAGGAGTAAGAAGTTTTCCACTGAAAAATGGAAGAATAAGTATATCTTCAGAGAGGTGCACGAGATCTTCTTATTGACCTTCACACACAAATTTCAGGAGTGGTTTTCAAGGTTGGCAGAGTTCCAAACCTGTTGAAATAATGATAGGGCTATGCAGTGGACCCCTGAATTGATCCGGCAGTTGGAGAAGACTGATAACAAAATCACCCGGACCCTAGATCACTGGGTTGATAGTATCTTGGGTGGATCTATAAGAGAGTTTATGGTAGATCATTCCATATCCTAAACTGAAGCTAAGAGATAATTTTTCAAGGGTTTGAGATGTAAATTATTGTGAACATATCCTTTACAAATTAAGATTCTATTAAGTGAGAAATGTGTCCTATGCATCCACACCAAGTGAATGAGATACGAAAAAATTGAGAGCATCACACGTAGTGGGAAGTCTTACCGGATCAATGAGAAAGGGGAAAGATCGACATACAACCCTCTAAGGGATCTGCCAGATCTAGAAGAAATTGAGGCTACACATGCTATAGGTAGCCCTCCTGCTATGTTGTATTCTAATCTAGATAGGACTCAAACATCTCCTACACCACCACCACCCCCACCTGCCGACGATATGGCTGTGCACATGAAGATACCCACCTTTAGGGGTGCGAGGGATGAGGACATGGATTGGTTCTGGTTTGTGGCTGATGTAGTATGGACTGCATAGAACGTTAATACCAATGTTGTAAAAAGAGTGTAGTTCGCCATGGATTTTGAGGGTCATGCGCAAGACTTGTTTATGTGAGATCTGAAACAAAACACCACTCAAACCTTCACTCCTCCTACTATCGATGCTATCAAAAATCCAAAGTCGTAAGTACAAGTAGTGGTCGAGCTAAAATATGTCAAGAAAGGGGCAAAACAATCAGTCTCAGAAGTCAATCAGTAACTGAAGTAAATTGTAAATGATGGCATATTTGTTAATGATGATTACCAGCATAAGGAATGGTTCATCACCATGTTGTTACCCCATCTATGCGGTCCTCTCAGAGAAAAAAATATTTCTACTCAGGTTGAAGTCTTGGAGATCGCTATGAAGTTAGAAGTTGCGCCTAGAGAGGATATTCCCCTTGGGACACTGCAAATTCAAAGTCAGTTTGAATCCATGCATTTAGAGATACAGAACATGCAAAGAGACAAGGGTAAAGAGGTTGATGTATATGTATGGTGCATTTGTTGCAAGGGAGTAGACCACACCAAATATCAGTTCCATGTGTTGACGGATTACTTGCGAGATAGAGGACAAAATCCGTTGTGCTCTAGGGAGGTCGGCAGGCCACGAAAACCTATCCTGTGGTGCACTGATTTCCAGGTAGCTGGCCAGCATGATAATGACCATTTCTTAAGGCTTGGAGCTTATTTTCCATCATTGAAGCAACAATACTACATATTCTTCTCCTTGGTTGGTCATGATGAGCACCACTACTGGATGTATGAATTGATGATACACAATGTGAACATGTACAGAGTGCAAGCTGAGACCTCTTCCCTGACATCTCCCTTTGTATGTGGAGGATCCCCAGAAAGAGGAAGGGGAGGGGGGAGAGGAGGAGGCATAGTTCAAGAAAGAGGGAAACTAAGTTTCTACAATTGTGTATATGCAGGACATTATGCATGTGATTTTTGCAACCTTGTGTGGAAATCCTGTAGGTATTGTAGGCAGTTTGATCACATAATTGAGGAATGTCCCATTTTGATAGCTAATATGCAGGAGAAACAACAAAAACCTACGCAAAATGTGAAAATGGTAAAATCTGAACGATGAAATGATGTCCCTAGCATAAATTCAATAACGTGCAGTGATATTGACACTAGACGACCTGAAGAGCAAGTTGCTGCAAAGTCATGGTTCAAAAATGAAACTGAAAAAAATGAAGGTCTAGATCTGAACAAAGAGAAGGAAAATTTTATAGAGGATAGAAGGGATTTTGCCACAATGGAAGCATCAACATCAAAAGCTGCCATGGATCCAAACCCCGATGAAGTAGTCTAGCCATTCCTTCAAGCTTATATAAAGTTACTATGCAACCAGAAGACGATAGAGAGTCTCCAAGAATTGATAGATAGTTGCGCAGAAAATATGCCCCTCAAAGGGAGATTAAGGTTGTAAACAATATTTATAAGAACAAGAAGAGGATAGATCGAGAGATGCATATGACTGCACAAATCAGAGACTATGAGATGGATCAGGTCATCTTGGATCTGGGATCTGATGCCAATATCCTGCCAAAAAAAACCTAGCAAAGGATGGGAGAGCCCAAAGTAGAATGGTCCACCATTCAATTGTGGATGGCTAACCAACAAAATATCATTCCACTAGGAAGGCTTCCTAAGGTTGTGGTAGACATTGCGAGAGTTAAAGTATATGAATACTTCGAAGTAATCCAGACTATGCATGACGCAGACCCTTACCCTGTACTATTAGGACTAGATTGGGATATTAGCATGGTAGGTATCATCAACCTGAAAAGGAGGAGCATGATCTTCAAAAATGACGGTTCACGGGTAATAGTCCCTTTAGATCTAGCTGAAGGTGAAAGATATATAGAGCCAGTACATGATAAGGAGGACATTGACCATATTTGCAGACTAACTATGCAGGAAGATGATTGGGTCGACCCTACAATTGATGGCATCTTAAACTGGGAAAAATATAGCTCGTGTTTCTAAGATTCAAATGGTGAGATAGAAAATTGTAAAAACCGATTTCATGACGTATTTGCACTACACTGCGTCAAGATCACAAACATATTTTGGTGCATCTCCTTAGAGGTAAGAGAATTTCCTTACTTTGATGTTTCTAGTATTGTTAAGGAATTTCATAAAGTACTAGAAACAAATGTCCCTGAGGAATGGAGATTCTGGGTGCTCCACTTGCCCATGCATGCAACCCCTATGCGATTGTGGGAAACACACAGGCGGGATTTTTAGGATTGGGGGAAATGTCGAAAGATGATGATCTTGTGCCTTGGAAATATTTCTTGGAACTATTTTTTGGCTGTGGGGATACGTGCACGCTCTTAGCTATGTCGATGGAGGTATGGAATGAAATGTCCTAGAATGAGTGGGTCCATATGTTTATTCATTCATTAGGTTCAGTCCCCACCACATGGTATTTAGATGTGGTTCTTAACCAACATACTCGCCATTGGGATTCAATGATAGAGGATTTCATGGAAATGTTTGGCTTAGTTGGAGGGATGGAGAAACTGGACGAAGCCCTGCAAGATATAGATGTTCTTGTCTTTGATGAGCATTTTCCTCAAAAGGAATGTGGTATGCCAGCTTGGGATGCAAATATTTAGGATATTGTCACCTGTAGAAATTAGTCAGTAGAATACTATGATGAAGATCCTAGGAATATCAAAATCCCAAAATCTGAAGGAGAACATGTAGTCGTTGAACCCTCATTACAGACAGTGGACATTACTAAGCCATTAAAATTGAAGGAATTCAACATTAGGATGGAGGGGCAACCTAAGTTGGCCAAAATTGGGGATTACTTGGACAATGATATTGTTGGAAATTTTGCGGACCTGCTGACCGAATGTTAGGAACTATTCCCTAAGAATATTTATGAGCTCAAGGGAATTTTAGGAGACCTGGGTGCTATGATGATCACCTTGAAGCTAGATGCATGCCCTGTCAAGTAAAAATCCTATCGTTTGAACCCTAAAAATAAGTAAAAAGTTAAGGATGAGATAGATAATATGGTGGCTGCAGGTATCATTGAGCCCGTAGAACAGTTTGATTGGGTAAGCCCAATGGTATTCCAGGAAAAGAAAACAAAATGGGAGATAAGGATTTGCATAGACCCATGCAAGATAAATGATGCCTGCGTGCATGATTCCTTCTCTATGTCATTCTACGATGAAAACTTGGATAATGTGGGAGATCAAGAAGCATACTCATTCACTAATGGGTTTTCAGGGTACCATGAGATCAAAATTGCACCACGAGACTGTAGTAAGGCAACCTTTACGACCGAATGGGGCTCCTTCCAATACATTGTCATGCCATTCGGATTGAAGAATGCCCCTACCATTTTCTTGCACGTAGTTGTAGCAGTATTCAAGGAATTTATCCATAAGTTTCTCTGGGTTTATTTTAATTATTGGACAGTATTCAGATTGGTGAAGAAGCATGTATCGAACATGTGCATGATGTCAGATACTTGTAGAAAACACTAGATCTCGCTGAACCTGAAGTAGTCTATATTTTGTGTACCTTTTGGAATTTTGTTGGCCCACATCGTATGTCCGCAGGGATTGATGGTTGACCCCACAAATATTATGGTCATCATAAATTTACAAGTCCCCACGAAAGAGAAATAGCTATGCTCCATCCTAGGGCACACAGGTTACTACATAAATTTTATTCATGGGTATGCTTTGATCACTACGCCAATGGAAAATTTGCTAAAGAAGGACATGTCCTTCTTCTAGGATGACGAGTGTGAGAAAATTTTGAGCTGCTGAAGGAAAATATGGTCACTACACCTATTATAATATTTCCATATTTGGATAAGGCCTTTCATGTGCATGTGGATGCATCAGGAATAGCTCTTGGGGGTGTGTTACCATAGCCATGAGAAGGAGACATTGGTCAACTAGTTTATTTTTCTAGTAGGAAACTCTCTAGCACAGAATGAAACTATTTGAGTACCAAACGAGAAGGACCAGTAATGTTGTATTCCCTAAAGAAATACTGGCATTATCTATTGGGAGGACACTTTAAAATGTTCACTGACCATTCAAATTTAAAATTCCTGGTTAATAAGCCTCTGTTTGGGGGGGAGATTTGTAGATGGTTGCTATTGTTTCAGCAATATGACTTTGAGGTTATTGTGAAGCCTGGGAGACTAAACACATGACCTTATCACTTTTCTCGAATTGAGAATGGAGAAGAGCCAACTATTCTAGAGGAAGGATTACATGATGCACAATTTTTTGCTATCAAGGTGGCTGATGAGCACTTTTCACACATTATTCACTTTTTGACAACTAGGAAAACACCTACAAAATATTTGGTGCAGCAGAAGAAAGAATTGGTGGCCCACATATTTGATTTCATTATAATTGAAGGTTAATTATATAAGTTGGGCGTAGATGAGGTATCGAGGAGGTCTGTATTATAACATGAGAGACAAGCTATCTTAGCTGAGGCTCATAGAGGATTGAAATGAGGCCACTACGCAGTGGAAGCAACTGCGTTGAAGGTGTTGCATGGAGGGTTATGGTGGCCCACGTTGCATAATGATGCACAAGCATACTATTGAGCTTGTGATGCATGTCAATGAACCGGGAAGCCCTCGCGTAGAGATGAAATGCCACTTCAACCACAGATGGCCCTGTAGGCATTCTATAAATGGGCTATAAACTTTGTGGGACCAACCAATCCCCCTGGAAAGAAAAATGGTGCACGTTACATCATTACTTCCATTGATTATCTAACCAGATGGGTGAAGGCAAAGGCTGTTAAGGACTCTACTACAAATACTATGACACATTTCATCTTTGAAAAAATTCTGACTAGGTTTGGCTGCTCAAAGATCTTAATAAGTGATAGAGGTATGCATTTTGTTGATGAAAATATTGAATATTTGACGGAAGATTTTATAATCCATGACACAAAAATAACCCTGTATCACCCACAAGCTAGTGTCATAGTAGAGGCTTTCAAAAAAATATTGGAGAATGCACTAACTAAGGTCTGTAATACCAATTGGAATGACTGGGACATGTGCATCCCTTTGGTGCTATGGGCCTATAGGAATACATGTATAATATGAATAGGAGGACTCCTTTCAAGATGGTCTATGGATAGGAGGCCATCATACCCATGGAATATATTGTCCCCAACCTACACATTGTGGATTTCATAAATATGGCGGAACTTGACATCATGGAGGAGCGTATGGCGCATCTCGTTGCCTTGGAAGAGGATCAGTTTATTGTTAAATTTTATTAGAAGGTACAGAAAGAACGGGAAAAATATTTTCATGATCTCCAAATCTGACAGAAGTCATTTAAAGAAGAGGAATTGGTTTTACCCTACGATAGTCAATCTGCACGTCACCCTGGGAAGTTTCGTAAGTACTGGTTGGGACCATATATAGTAAAATAAATTACTAGTGGTGGTGTGGTGCGTTTAGCCACACTACACATAGAATACCTCCTTGGGTATGTCAATGAGAGTCATCTAAAATAATATAGGGACAATCTGGTGCCTACCAAAAGACTCTATGGCTGGAGCATCAACATTGGAGGATCTGCATGCACTAGGAGCAGAAGGCATAGAGAGGTGTGACGAAAGAGAAATGGTAGTGTTTAGGTAAGGAGGCACAGGAAGGTGTGACATAGGTGTAGGGGTAGTGCGCAACTAGAAAAACTAGTTGTTGGAACAGTAAAACAGGGTGAAAAAGTGATTTTATCATTTGATGGAGTGGGTATTTGGCATCTAATGCAACGATCTTGGAGGCATTTTTACCATTTATTCAATGGTAAGTCACATTTAATGATAATCCAACCATTTTTACCCATGCTGGCCTATAAAAGGAAGGGTGAAGGTCATAATCAGTTCATTTTCTCTCTGAAGGTCTTATCTCTGTGCCTTATTGTGATTCATGTGTTGCTTGTGACTACATGATTTGTATGTCTGGGAAACGTACCCCCTTCAATAGTAGCAACCCTGAGTTTCTATTTTGGGCAAGGATTACTACCATTAACTCCATAGAGTCACCACCCATTACGGCCCCCACTGATCTGGGGTCTGAAGATGTTTTTGAGGTTAACCCTAAAACCAAAAAGGTCATGTCCATGTCAGCCAAAGGATAAGGAAAGGTGAAGGGAAAAGGAAAATATGAATGCAAGGAAAAGGGAAAGGGAAAATCCACGAAGTGGGCCTTGGATAAGTTGTGCACCTCCCCCAAGATCATGCACTCTCCCCATAAAGTACCCCACACACGCTCTCCTAATCCCTCAAAGTGCCCCATGACGGCCCAAGAGGAGGTCCTACCGGTAGCCCCGCTCTCATTACCAGCTTATGTTAAGTCACGCAAGCCAACAGTGCACATGCCTAAGAATGTGGATGTGGTCCGTGAGTATCTCCAAATGCCTCTCATGCCACAAGAGGTCCCTCTGATTGGAGAAATGTTTGGCAGCATACCTGCCATCAAATTTGATGACCATGATATGGTTAGTAAGGATACCTTCCCGGATTTGGCCCCAAAGATATATCTAGAGAAGGTTCTATATGATGACGTGCCAAAGGTGGAGTCCATGCCTTTGGCACGCGAGCTACAGGTCTTAGGGATCTTCAATCTGCTGTGGAACCCCTACTTTGGGAAATACCTTATCACTATTTTGGTCGTTCGACATTTTCTTGCGTTAATCCATGTTGGTTTTTTATGAATTCAAGGTTGCATCCCTCTTGATGCTAATTTGATCCATAGGATCACCATATTTCTCATGAAGGGGCCCCATCCCATGAAAGGGTTTGGAAAGAAGAATGAGCAAAAATTGGTTAATGATGTTAGGGATAAATAAAAGGTGGATTGCGACAAAAGAGGGTTCTTGGTCAAAAGCATCATTGACCCTGGTGTGAGCATGGGCACTCTTTTTCTTGGCTGTAAGCTAATGCGGAAGTATTTACCATCAGTTGTCCCTACGTATGTCATATAGTTGGTAGGGAAATGAGGAAATGGGTTCTATTACAATTGGTCCGAACACCTCTCCGAAGAGTTCCTAGATAACGTGCATGAATGGTGCGAGCAGGGTAAACTGTTCTACTACCCTTGGTTGTTACTATTGATCACCCTAGTCACATGGGAGACACGTGAGGATGTGATGCTCCTTAAGCTTGAGCCTGACGTATGTGAAGGAGCACACTACGTGAATATATGGGACTCCAAGGACCCATAATGCGTCAAGGAAAACAAAGTATTATGGGTATTGTTTGAAGGTGTGCTGGTAGCAGCAATACACTAGAGGCCATGACGGTCGCCTAAAGTATATGAAAAATATAAGCACATTGTTGACTTCCATGTTATCATGAACAATTTGAAAATCTAAGCACACAGGGACTGAGCAAGGTACAATCTATCGTACATGGTCACCGAGGCGGAAGTAGACCAAGTCATTGCAACCTCATCACCTGCGTGGAAGATAGGCCTCAAATCTAGTGCTTTGATCATAATAGGCACATATAGCAAATATGTAGCACCAAAATATACCATTATTTTGAGTATAATGAAGGAAACTAAGCTGCACTCTAGTGGGAACGTGACCATTAAGAAGACCCCCAAAGACACCACCAAGGGAACGGAGCAGGAACCGCAGCATGATATTGAGACACGAGGAGTTGGTGGGGAGGGTGCAGATACCCCACGAGGTACAAAGCACACTGGTGACCCTACCAAAGGTCAGCGTAAGAAGCGAAAGGGCGAAAAGTCTAGTGGAGATGCAGAGGTCACCTTACTAAGGAGGACTTGGAAAAGATAGCAGACACAAACACCAACGCTTTAGAAGATGGATGGAACACCCTGGAAGATAGACACAAGGTTGCGGTGGAGGCCTTGTAGTATATTTTATAGGTATTGCAGTTAAAAAAATATTCTTTGCAAGCAAGCGTGAACTAGGCAAGACTGATTTAAGCAAGCCTCCCAGCGACATCCATGATCACTGCAAGAAAAAGTAGGATTTTTCTTCTCCTAGGCGCAGCCATGACCGTAGAGTTTACAGTGTTGTGCGCACAGGTCCAAGCATGCGCAAAGGCCAGCCTCAACCTTGCATGGATAATGAGTGGGAAACTACACACTCTCCATTCGTTCATATCAGATGAGCTGCAAAGCAGAGAAGTGCATATGCAGCAGCAGCTGAGTGAGGTGGAATAGGTGATCACAACAAAGGAAGTAGAATCCACCCAAGCACAGGTAGTGTAGCAAGAAGAGGTCACAGAGCGAGCTGAGTTGGAACATATAATCGACTGGATATGTAGGGATATCCCTGAAGATGTCATTCCTACCTCCGCTGCATATCAAGCGAAAATTGAGAGCTTGGTTTCTACCTTGAAGGCTTTGAGGACCAAGGTGCAGATGATCAAAGCTCATTTTGAGCAGCATATTGTTATGTTGCACACAAAGCTAAAGCCCAAGACCCCTTTGGAGGAGTGAGCCCAATGATTTTTATTAGTTGAGGAAGCCACCAGAAGTATTTCGGTGAACATCTCTAAGGGATCTGAGTTTTTGGACACTGCTATGGAGAAATGGTCAATAGTGCAGCACAATCCACTTCCCCAGCATTTTACTCAGGAGCTGTGACTCAAAGAGCAGGAATTCGATCATCTGGAACTCACCAAGCCCACCCTTTTGTGGCACAATGAATGGCGTGCCTTCAGACCATTCATGTTCTTAGAGATGAAATCAAGGAGATACAACATAAGAAGCAAGTACTTAGTGTTCGTCTGAAGCCCTTGGAAGATGAAGCGATGAAGCTCTTGTAGGACCTCAATATTGTGGTCAAAACATTGAATCAAACATTGGACAATGTCACCTTAGTTACTGAGGGTTTGACTTCTCAAAAGTTGGTTGAGATCACACAGAATGTAGCCTCGTAGATTGAGGGCATCCTTCCACTATTTTCCACCACCATCAAACACCTCCAGAGCAGGATGAAGGCCCCACTACCGCTTCGACTCGAGACAAGTCACAATATTCTGTTGGGGCCCTGTTGGAGCAGGGTCGCCTAAATCCAATTTTGATATAATTCTGTAATATTTTGAGTATTTTAGTCATGCGTAGCACAAGTTAAGGGGCTTTTGGGTGGGTTAAAGTCCCTCATGCATTGTAATGGGAAAAAGGGTATATCTAGGGGTCGCAAACCATGCTTTGGAGACCCTAATATAGCGTAGGCTAAAAGTATAATTACGAGTCTAGGTTGAGTCGAAGAGTAATTTTTGGTTAACTTTCTGATGTGATGTTAATGATAGATCTAATTTTAAGATTTTGTGCAAACTTGTCTCGGTAAGGGCTCCTGTTTTTTGTTTGCGCGGAGGCCTAAGTACTTTTGTGTGTGGACCCCGGTGGCTGTGTGCATGGGTTGGTGAAGAGTCTATAAGGATCTACAGTATTAACAAATATAAGGACATTTGCTAATATTAATTGTCTCTGTGATATGTTACGATGCATGGTATTTCCTCTGTTATTTCTGTGATGTTGAATACTTATAGATAATTGATTGCGCATGTGGATGCGATGCTTTAAAGAGTAATGAATGCATATATCTAGTGACGTTTAGTCATATTTCTCTTGTTAAGTGATTAAATTATAAGTTACGGGCGCGCGCAAGCTCTTCTATTACGTATATTGTTAAGGAATTCTAGTTGGGGCATTATCAGCATAGGCCTGTTTAGATCTAAAGGCACCCACTTGATTAAATCTCTCTCTCTCTCAGGGTGTGGAAAACTAGTTCCAGAACCCTCCCATACTACTTCGAGTGAGACCTTGAATGGTGCAACCAGGTCATTGCTGGAAGTGCCAGTAGTACAAGCATTTGTTAGTTAACCTCAAATCTGAACTTGGGTCAAGACCCCTCAAACCAATAGCTTCTCAGGAGAGATTTTCAATGTATGAATACTTCACTTTCATATCATTGATGTTATGACTCAAATAATATATCGAATGTTCTATCCCATATTCTTCTTAGACCAATACCATAGAAATGGTCATATCAGTCGAGGTGATATATAAGAAATAATCACTCTGATAATTGGGGGGATACATTAATGACACTCGGATAAGTGTATCCTTTACAACATCAAAAGAAGCTTACACAACCTTATCCCAATGGAAGGGAATCCCCTTTTTCAAGAGATGAGTAAATCCTTTAGCCATTTTGGTGTAGTTGGGTATGAACCTCCTTAGGAAGTTAGCCTTTAATTGAAGTTTCTGTGACTGAAGTAAATTTTATGGCGCAGGAAAATCAAGAATGGCTTGGACCTTCAGTGGGTCAATTCGAATTCCTTCTTTTGAGACAAAAAATCCTAGAAAAGGACTAGAAAAAACACAAAATACACATTTATGTGGATTGAGGCATATTTTGTAGTGTTAGAAATGTAGAAAGATAGCTCTCAAAATCATCAAGTGATCAGTCTAGTTTCATGAATGTATGGGTAAATCGTATAGATAAGGTTGAACAATGTGCTAGATGTCATTGAAAGCATAATCCATTTCTCTCTGAAAGGTTTCCATAACATTATTTAAACCAAATGGGAGTTTACGATAAGTGAATGTGCCCTAGGGATAGATGAATGTTGTCTTATATTGGTCCTGTGTGTGGATATTTATTGGATTGTAACTGAATAATCCATCCATGAATGAAAAGATTTCACATCTAGCACAACCATCAATAATCTAATTGATAAAAGGAATAGGATAGTTTTCTTTTGGACAACCAAGATTGACAACTTGATAATCGACGCATACTCTGATTGTCTCATGTTTCTTCATGACAGGAACAATGTTGGAGAACCAATCAATAGGTAGAACAGGGTAAATGAAACCAGCACTCAAAAAAAATTTCAACTTCTTCTTTAATGGCAGCAGCCTTCTTCGGATGAATAGGATGAAGGCGTTGACGTATCAGTTTGAAATTAGGGTAAATTTTAATGGTGTGTTCAACAATACTAGTATCTGTGCCTGGCATTTCCTCGTAAAACCAAGAAAATATATCTCAAAATTCAGGAGACAGAGAGCGATAAGTTTCAATTTCTGATGGAGAACAAGACACACTGACATGAATATTTTATACAACATCAGGTTTGGTCGAAATATCAATAGAAATGGTTTCTTAAATATTTTATAAGTTTCACTTGGATTCGATTGCATTAATCAGAAAACAATTTGAAATGACTATTTTGATTGATGGGTGATATAGTTCAATAATATTATCTTCTTCATAATCCTGAAGATGGGAATGATGATGATTATCTTCCCATGGTTCTCCTTCTGGTATCATGGATTCCAAAATTATCTCATTAGTTAAGAAAGTGGATGAAAAAGGATCATTTGGAGTACCAAAATCTAATGACCGACCGACCCAAATGATCGGCGAAGATGATTTTAGATTCACCGCTCAAGCCATGTATATTGATTGCTATGTTAGCTCAATTGGGTTGGGTGGCAAAAATTCATCCAATGTAACAACTTCATAATCATCTGTAATCTTCCTAAATCTAGATTGAATGGAATATATCATGTAGCAGGCCTCTATGCTTTCAATTTCTATCGACGTCGCAGGCACCGGTAATGCAAAGGTTCCAATGAGGGAAGAATCATTTAAGAGTCCTACACCAATGTTTTGAAGTGCTAGTTAGGGTGCATGGATGAACAGAATGTTTCCAAATACCTAGGAACTAGAGGCAGGGAAGGAGAGTTGATTGATGAATGTAATAACACCTTTATAAGGAAAGGTAATCATTCTAAAATAAGTAGAGACAATCACATTCATAGCGTAAACCCATGGCCTTCCGAGTAAAAAGTTTTAATCAAGGGGTCCATCAACGACCTTAACTTCAACAGTTACAGTTTTTTCCCCTAGTTCGACATGCAGGTTATTGATGATACTGCAAGGCTTATATGTACGACCATCAAAATCTTTCAACGTCGTAGTCGATTGAGATAGGCATGATGCACCAACTGACTTCTAGCAGTTTAGAGACATAATGCAAGTAGATTTTCCCTCATCAATAATAATACAATGAATGAGGTGATTGAGAAAATTTTATTGGATGGAGAATGAAAATTATTCTCATAATTATGGCACATAAGCCGTATGATTAAAGACTACAAGATTGGAATCTTTCAGACCGATTCCACCAATTGCCGACAACAAAGCCTGCTTCTAGGAGGGAAAATTTTGAAGTACCTCAAGCATCAACATAGCTGAAGGTTATTGAGGAAAATATTCAACTATATTATAATTTTAAGCATCTCGATCTCAAGGTTTGAATGTGGATTTATGGATGACTCCCTTCGGTGGCTTTATTGTTAACTCAGGAAAAACTATTGGCGGAGTAGATTCCATGGATAGATTCATAGTCGAGGGAGTAGGTTGATCAGTAACCTAACTACCATAATATTTATTACACATTGACACCAAAACATAATTTTTTGGATTTTTTATAGATAGCATAAGAACTTGGGAACTAGAAGCTCGATCTGTAGCGACCAAATTTGGGTCTGGATTTGGAAAAGGATATGTCAACACAATAGATGCATTTGAGGTCTTCAGAAATTTGGAGACTTTGGCATGGTGAGGATAGATTCGAACAAAGTGCTCCTCATTACATATATGAAACGGTAACAAGGTTTCTGGTTTTTCACAATTTGTTGATCAGATGATCATTCTTGCAGGGTTGAGTTTTTATTTTTCTTTGGTTTCCTTTTTTTCTTACTTCCGTGTTGCTTTTCACTTTTTCCTTTGTTAGATGATACTACATAAATTTCAGAAGAATGTGTAGGATTAGATGCAGTAGAGTGATGTGTTCCTACAATATTGATCATACTTTTGTCGGCATGTGAGTCCTTATATGGAGAAGGAATAGTAAAATTAAATCGTGGCGAGTTGGGAATTTTCTCATAGAGCATGCCATATTGAGTATAAATAAAATTTAAGTATTGGGCATGAGAAATGACCTACTCTTCAGTGACGATACCACCCTTAGCCACATCCTTGGTGATATATGGTAGCAAGGACTTAATTAACCACTCAACAAGGAGCTGATCAGGAACAATTTTTTTGAATATTCTATGATGACGACGTCACTCATGAATATGATCAGAAATGTGAGTAGCATTATTCTATTTAAAATTGGTCAATATTTTTGTGCTAGTTTCATATCATATGGGTAATTAGAAGTGGGTCAGAAAGGTAGTAGCCAAGGTAGTGAAATTATCAATTGAAGCTCGTGGTAACTCAATGTACCACTTTGCGGCTGGACAAGTGAGCGTAAACTGGAAAAGACATAGTCGAATGAACTCATCATTTAAGGAGTTAGATGAACGCCACAAATGATAAGTCATATCATTTGTTGACAAGTCTTCTCCAGGGTTTCCACTGAACACAATAATATTTGGTGCTAATTTATGTGGTATCACTGACCACCAAGGAGCATAGTTGATTAGATCATTAGTAAGCTGGTTTAAATCAGGTAATTATAAAGTTGTGACAAAGGGAAACTGGCGATTTAAGTCAAGTTGAGCATAGTCATGGTATGATGGAATTTCTTGGGAAATAGGCCTTTGAGAACCAACATAAGGAATTTTTTGTTGGTAACCCAGATAGTGGTTGTTTTGATACGAAAATTCTTGAAGATTCTGTTGACCAAAACCTAGGTAGGATACTTTTTGTTGGAATGATTGTTGTGGCATTTGCACTTGTGGCTACCAAGGTGTCTGTTCACCAATATTATAGCCCAAAGTAGAATAGCTTAGACCCGGTTGTAAATAGGTAAAATTTTCTTGTGCCTACAACATCCCATAATAGGGTAATCTAGCTCCTGAATAAATAATTCCAGATACAGGTGGCTAGTGTAAATTAGCTAAAGGAGTCAGAGTCTGAGGGCCCAATGCTTGATGGTATTAGGCAGAAGGAGCTACCTAAGATGGTTGAGGTACATCAAAATAATTCTGTAATAGGGGTAATGATGTATTAACCAGTGAATTATATGTGGGTGCAATAGGATGAGCCGGTTGATATGAATGCACAACCCTTTGTGGTTGAGCATGCAGAATATGTTTCCACTAAAAAAAAATAATTCCAACATTAGGATTTCCATATAGAGACAGATTACTATCCAAGTGGGTGACCATAGGTCTCCCCCCAGCATGAAGAGTATAATAAGATTGAATATATTGTTCTCCAAATGTTGGGAGTCTAGTTGAGATTATAATAGATGGAATATGCCTAGATGGACCAGGTTGATATTTCACTGAAGATGTATATAAAGGATCAAGCCATACCAGATAGAATACTAGATGATGACATGGGTGAGTTCCATGGGTTTGAGAATGCACCAGAGAAGGTTCTATGGAAATATTTGTAACCAGGTGGGACGGAAGGGCTACCATATAGATGTGACTCTGGTGATGTGGTGAATATCTATGGGGTAGAAATAGTAGATGTTGTCGCAACTACAACAGATGGCACAACCGGAGATGTTGACTCAGCCATGGTCATATGATGCAATGTATACCCTATAGGATCTATAGGAACTCGAATTGAGACAGGATGAAATAAAGCATTGTGAGGTGATTAAGGAGAATACTTGTAAACATAAATCTCCCCCCCCCAAATGAGTTGGAGTTGAAGTTATTTCATTTTGTGGTATTTCTTCAATCGAAATAATACCCGGTGGAAGGATTTCGTCGTCAGGATCGAGATATATTTCAGGTGGATGACTACGCGATATGGGAGACTCAATGGCTACAATCAACTGTGGAGTGACAGATACTGGAAAAAAATTTAGTTGTTCGACTTCGAGATATAGATGTTCTGGTAAAAGAATGACAGGATCTAGAGCAACTTCTAGTTGAAAAACGTTGGGTTTGGCAGGTATGGTCTCAATGATTGGATGGATTGTGGCCAAAATTAGTTGTGAGGACTCTGTCTTGACAAGAGTAGATGAACCAATATTTGTAGAAACAACTCTAGATGACTCTGGTATATGCAATGATGATGTTGCACCAGAGGTACTAGTAACATTAGTTTTGGTAGAACGATGTCATCTTTGCTGAACATAAATGGCTTCCAGTGGTAAATGTGGTTTAAGTGCTATTCTATGTGAACGATGGGGAAAAGGATGTTCCTTTTCCACGATGACTAGTTTTTTTTATTACAAAAACAAATAAACAAAATAAAAGGGTAATTATAGGAAAAAGGTTTACCAAGTAATTATGAACTTCACAATACCTCCTAGTGAACCAAGAAGTATGGGCAGGAAATCTCCCCAAATTTTGTGTTCAGTGTATCAAAAATTACAAGTTGGCCAACTCAATTACCTATGGATGGATAGCAACCTAAATTCTTCCTCCCAAATACATTTGAAGGTACGTTGAGGCCCAGGTCCATAGTAGCGTTGTCTAATGCAAAACCGCATAGTGAGGTCACACCCTTTTACTTTTTGTACTAAAACACCACCCTATATACCCGAAGGTACGTGGACAAGCTCTGATATACTTACATACGTGGAGTGAGGTATCACACTCAGAATGTATCGTAGACAAGCTAGTGACAACTTCTATGTTTAATGACGTTGGAACACATCTTGAGCCTAGACCTTCTAAATGTTATCATTAATGTTGCAATGCTTCCTTAGGTTGACTAATGTAAATTTTATGTTTATCTTGTTTAAAATTTTGTCTTTGAGGTTTACAGCATGATGTAATGGAAATTCCTAAAAATTAAAACTAAATAACAAAAAAAAATTTCAATTTAGCATTTTCAATGAAAAGTCTAGCTACTAAGGGGGAAGAGAAATCAGTTTTTGAGCATAAAACAAAGATCACAAACTAAATGTAGCTTTCCTAACTTGTTCCTATGAAGCACACACAATTCACTATATGCACATGCATGTTTTTATTTTCATCTCCCTTTAAATTAAATGAATGAAAGGAAACTATATGCATCAATCAATCAAACAAGTGTTTTCTTATGAGAAATGAGGAATGAAACAACAGTTTCTCTTAGGAAAATGAAGAATGAAACTACAACTTTCCTTCAAGAAATGATGAATGAAACAAAAATTTCCTTTTAGAAGACATAAATGATCTAATGCAGAAATAAATACTTTGAATTTCATTTTCTAATGATAAATAAAAACACTAATGAAACATTGAACAAATTTACCTTCCAAAGGAGGAAGAACAGGAAAGTTTACTGGCCTCTAAGAGGTATAGGACATCTAAGAATATAGAAAATAAGTGGTTGAAACTGAAAGAAATGACAAATTTTGATGGAATTTGGTTGGCTGAGGGGCCAACACAGTCTCTAATTGGAGACAGTGCATTGCAGAGCACCCCTGAGTGGGAGATAATGCACTGCAGTGCACTGTGTCTTGACCAACAGTGCATTCGGTGTAGCTAAGATATAAAATCAAGCAGCTAGACAAAATTCTAATGCAATTTTTTCATAGAAATGACCGATAACAAAAAGTATATGCTATTGATGAGGATAAATAGATGCAAAAAAACCAGGAACAATACGATACTCCCCAGTATGGTCACCAATTTTTTATACGGAATTATGATCTATGGATAAACCAAATTCCCTAAGTGTTGTGTTTATCACTTAGAAAAATAGAGGAAATAATAACTATTATTTCATCTAAAACAAGAAGATATACAGAATGGGAAGGGAGCCTACTTGTGATTCTTTCGCTTCTCCTTCTTTTTTCTTTGATGTCGTCGCTCTCAATCGAACACAAGTCTCTAGATCTATTCTTGCAAACAAAAATAGAGAACATAAAACAACATACACTATACATATATGTACTTATATTAGTCATATCAAACCGATTAGAGATGAAATACATACATTATTCAGGAATACATTGCACAAGAAATAGAGACATATGTATGGGAAAATGAAAAACAATATTTATTAAAGAGTAGAAGGAGGATATTACAACCAATGGATCGATTTTTTGTCAACCTGCTCCAGCTTCATTCCATCCTCATCACATCCAACATTATCCCAACATCATTTCATTACTTTCACTCTCTTATCAAATGAGAATCCAACAGCATAAATTTGCACAAAGTTCTTCCTCCCTAGCACTAGGATGTGTGCTCAATTTATAGGGAAAATGATGGTAGTTTCTAAATGAATGACTTTCGAATAATAGAAAATTCATGCTTCCAAGTTAAGAGGTGTTAGATGGACACTTCGATTCTAAGTTTGACACCTATGGACTTTTCTAGAAGGCACTGGCCATGTGGAGATTCCCAGATCAATGATAATTCCACTGACAGGTGATCAACACACCCTTGAGTGTCGGGAAGTGCACAAAATTGCACCCTTGCATGGAGGAGTTGGCACTAAAACGCATTCAGTCCCTTGCAGAGGAGTGTTTGTGAGTCAGTGGGTCATATAACATATACTTCAAACCTTCGAAATCTCACAACAGAAGCCATGAATGAAATTTCTTCAGTTAGGGCATATAGTAACTAAAATATAAGGGGATGATAAACCCTATTTCATTGGTGTTGGGGATCATGTCCAGTTTGACCAGGTCTTGGGGAATGATGCCCAAATTGACCTATAAAAATTATAATTCCCTTATTTTCTCTAGACTCATTGATCATTCATATAATTAACATTATTAATTCCAAGGGTTTACTAAATGGGTGTATAACATAAATTTGTTGATGAATGTACTTTCATTAGATTCATGTTTAAATTTTTTTATTTTAATAAATTTTTTATTAATGCTGGATGTGATCATTGTGTATGAATCATGAACGTAGTGATACATAGTTAGGTCTAATGTATATTATAATTGGGTGCACACATTTACAATTTTATTTCATAATGAATGCTTAGGAATGACATGATTTAATAAATCCAAGCTAGGGTCAAGAGGTTGACGTCTCAATTTATGTATGATAATGCAAAGACATTTTTATGATTTATATTTCCCTTGTATAGGTTCTGTTTGATATGTCTCTCTAGATTTTTGGGGGGATGTGGATGTATATTTCTAATTAAGTCTATATATATATATATATATATATATATATATATATATATATATATATATATATATATATATATATATGGGTAAGTATGATATGAAGTAGTGTGACATGTGTACTAGGAGAGAAGTATTGTTCCTAGTCCTACCTACTAGTAACTCACTCTATTTAATGCGTTGGAGATGACAATAAATAAAGAGGCTACATAATATTGTTAGGGTAGGATACAAATTTATTCAATCATGAGGAAAAATTGAGGGGAATTTACTAATTATGTGTAATCATTATTCCTCAATTTCCATTAGTATTTCATCAATAGTAAATAATATGGAGTTAAATAGTTTTTAGTCTTGTTATATTAATATGGAGTTAAATAGTTTTTAGTCTTGTTATATTGACTCCCCCTCATTACAAATATGGTACTTAACAAGTTGGAGTGAACATAACAATACCTTTGGTATAGATTGAGAAGAGGGAGTGGTCACTATCGAGCTCTTAGTATTGATATTAACTAATATTCCGCATCCAAAGATAAAATATTCTTTACATGTATATCTTTTAAAAATACTATTTAATAGAAGAGGTGCACTCATGGAATTATTATTCATGATTTGTAAAATATTGTGGATATTCAACTTGAATATCTTATCACAATATATATTCTAATAATTTTAAATCATAGACTATTCAAATTAATTTTTCATTATATCCTGAATTAATTAGTTACTAGATTTTCTTGAATTTTATGAAATATCTAAAATAGGAAAATTAAATAGTAGATGCCACTATGTACCATCCACATACATTAATACAAGATTATCCTAAGAAACGTAATATAGGATAAAGTCCTATCTATAAGTCGAGTCCTATTCTCAAATCTATTTCATTCAATTGTAAAATTTGGATGAAAATGAGTGGGAACTCATTATGGAGTTACCCTTTAACATTATGGATAGAATGGTTGATACATAATCCTTGTCCTCTTCTATTTTGCTCATCAAATACCACTTTCAAGGGTTTTTTTCAACCATGGAATAAGACATGATGCTAACGAATGGAAAGTATACTCATCCTAGTAGTATATTTCCCCAACCCTCAAATTTGATAAGGTTTTAAACCTTATAGAACCCTCTCAAAATTCCACACATGGCTAGCCGCAAATATGTGTAATGGGTGATTGTTTTGTGTAATATCCCAGATTTTGAGTTCATTATGTTTTAGATTTTAAATTAATTGTAGGAAGGAAAAATTACTTTGTTGGACCTAAGAAACATTTATAATCTTGTAAGGATTATTAAATTTAGATATATTAAGAAAATTTGAATACTAATATGGAAAATACAGAGTATAAAAAGATCCTTAAATTCCAATCCATGTGGATAGAATGGAATTTTCACACTTTCTCAAATCTGCCAAAAATAATTGTTGGGAGTAAGAAAATTATTAAATTTAGATTGGATAAAAATATCTAATAAAACCCGAGTGAGGAGGATACTTCCTTCTGAGAGGGTAGGAAAATAAACGTTGTGGAAACAACGAGCTTTAAAGAAGAAAAACTATACTTTTGTGAAAAATAAAAATAAATCCTAGCCTATGGGGAGGAGTAGCCGAGAATAATGGGACATCATTATGAAAATAGTGATGTGGGGAAGTACGCATAAAATTTCCTTCACCAAGATAAAAAGGGGTTGTTAGTCTTAGGGGGTGGAGGTTTCTGCTTAAGGGAGAGCTTGCAGGAAGAAGCTCATGGATGGGAGGAAAACATATATTTTCTAGCTAGTATGATTATTATGTATAATTCCAGTATTTTTTCTTTGTGTGTAATATTAATGATGAATTATTATTGTGTATTTATTATCTAAAAGTGGTGGAACTGAATAGTAATGAATTATCATGACATTATGATATATTTATGCAGATTAATGTGTGGATATGGATTATATGTTAGCCTGGTTGGGAATATGTTACAATTATACCCTTAATGTGTATTACCTTCTACTAATAGTGATTATTAAATTATGCATGATGAATAGTAGGATCCAAGTTATGCCCAAAACATAAACACAATATAGGGTTATCATGATAGATAGACTCTTTTAGGACATGTCTGTCCAAGCGTACATAGTATGTGATTATGTGATTTTATTACATCAATTTAATTGTGAAAATAGTTTTGTTATCATTACAAAAATGTTTTTACAAATGGAGGTACGATGGAGGGTACTCATTCAGGAAGAGTTTTACTTATGATTCAGTCTTATTCTCCTAGTATGGTAACGCTATGTTCTAGTTCCACCAGGGCAAACTGAGAGTAGAGACTTCATGTACTTGCAATGAGAACAAGTTAAGAGAACAATTATTTTAGGAAATAAGTATTATAGTGTCATACGAAAATATTACAGGATTGTGGTAAAATACCAAAAAAAAGGTCATTGGTTAATAAGAATAGGTGTAGAACACATAGGACAAACCTTCTGGTGGAGCCTATCTGAGGGCTGAGGAATCCACACATCTGAATGGGATAGGGATAAATGATTGTTTATTTTAACACGCTAATACCATAAATAAGGAAAATAATACACCGATCCATTGTAGAAGTCGTATAGAAATAAATAAAGCAAATAAATAAGCAGTAACCAACGTATTCATTTTATATCGATTGTTTCGAAGAAAATTGCATATCAAACCTAAAACTGAAGCATATTTATATCATTTCTCTGCATACATATATCATATAATAAAAAATAAAAAAAAAATTGGACACTTTCAGTGCCCAATGGCTGTCAAGATCCTGTGTGCAAATGCAACACCATAATTTGGTAGTAAACCATGCCACACACAGTAGCCCTTTGGGTAGCAACTTATACAAACGATACATGAAGCAAAATCATTAATACCAATAAAGAGCATAGCGACGAATAGTGTTTATGCTTAATAAAATTGACCAATATAAATTAAAAAAAGAGAAATCCTCTCCCATTATATATATAAGAATTTAAATTTGTTTATACACAAATTTACATATCCCTCGAAAGGGTTAAATAGTTTTCAGGCCCTTGGATGTCACAACTTGACCCTCTTTTCATTCTATAAATTTAAAATGAGATATTCGAACCTACTATTTTGACGCTAAAACCTAGGTAATGAAATTAACCAGGAGGATTGACTACCTCTAAGGGTGGCCATAGAACTAGGAGACCAACCTCGATAGGAGGACCCATAGGTTAGTAGAAATCTGAAATCCTTAGTCCTTGGTGAAAATGAACAAGAAGGTTTCGTAAGTACCCACAAAGAACAACAAAAAACTGGATTAAAACTAAAATGCGTAGTAGAAAAGGGTGGAAATTCGAGTAATGTGACAGAAAAAAAAAATGGAATCCTTACCTTAGTAAACTCCCAGCCGAGTCGATCCCTTTCCTACCCCTGAACGCACAGAAAAACTATTTAGAACTATACAAATGGTATAGGAATAATATCCTTGGAATGTTATATAATTTCAAATTCGAGTCAAAATAAATAGTAAAAGGGAGCTCGTGATTTACCTCAGGGGGGTCGATTGACACAAAAAGCATGAAGCGCCATCACTCATTCTCTAACCAACATCATAGGAGAATGTTACAATTTTCATGCACCAATAGTTACTGCATGATGGAAAAATAATGCATAATTGAAATAAAATCCTAATTGACACATACAAAGGAACTTACCGTCGAAGGCAAGGGTTTATATAGCCTGTGGAGGATAGGAGGACGCATGGCCCAAACCTCCAAGGACCAAATTACAGGGAACCTAGAAAACTATCGCCACCAATGATGGGGTTTGACTAAAACCTTAACAAGCTTGGAACTCCAAACTGAACAAATATTTCAATTAGGTACAATTTTTTGAAACAATATGAAATAGAGAAAAGACCATAAGAAAGGAAAATAAAACCTTACCTCCTGAGTATTAACTTTAGTGGACCTTTGTGGTGTTTTCTGAGACAAACCAACCTTCCATTGTTGGCCATAATCTAGCAAACCCATGAGGTTAACCTCAACATATGAGTATGAAGAGTGTAACCCCATAGCCAGGGTTTGCCACATCCTTTGGAGCACCTATAATCCATAAATAAGTAAAAATTCAGTTAAAGGAAAATGAGTGTTAAAACGAAATTCATAATACATAAATGGAAATGGAGATGTGAATCATGACAAAAGAGGATTTTACCTGGGAATAACTTCCTTTTCCCACCATGAGGGAATTTCATGGCACCTATTCGAAATAAGAATAGAAAAACTGATGGAACATGATTTTGTTGAACTAGAAAAGGTATTTTGGAGTGATCAGACCATGGACGGGCTGAGGGGAACCACAACCATCTCCTTCTAGAATTCACAGTGCTACAATGAATAAATGAGAAAATAGGTCAATGAAAATACCTTACGGTTTTAGGAATGGTGTATGTGTTGTACATCAATTCCATATTGATCTCCAACATCCATGTTTCCTAGCTTGAGAATAGTGCAACCCATTTGAAAGGCACAAGACATCACATGGTCGTGCCTCGTTGGTGCTTGAGGAATGGGTGATGGCCCCAGGTGGATCGCTTCCATAACTCCAAGGTAGGGTTTGGTAAGTTATGATAAAATTTGATGATGGAATATAGTTTCAATCATGAGCACCATGGTGTATAAACCCACAGCCAAGCAGGATATAACTTATGAAGAAATTTAAATAAGTCATCTCACCAAGTCTTGCTAAGTGCACATAATATAGCCAGGGGTCACAAACGATATAAAATAAAGTAATTATGTCATGATAGAGCCTCTTTTATAATAAGGGAATGGTTTAAAAATCCTTATAAATCTTTAATGTTCCATAGGGGTATAGTTATGATAGTAATTATATAGACCACCTAAGACTTATTATGAGGAGAAGAAATTAGATAAGAAGGGAATGCATGCGATAATTCCCATGGTCAAATTTATAGTGTGTGTGTAAAAGTATGCCTTGGGAGTGGATGAGCTAAAGGGTGTCCATAACTATAACCAGTGATGAAAAAGAACCATAATTTTTTTTTTGGCTACACAACAAGTGTTATTAGTTCCCCAGTTTAACACTAGGCCTAGTATGGACCACCAATAGTTGTAAATTTTATGTTTTCTGTAAGTTAAAAATTTTATTGCTATATGTATTTCTGTACAAAATTATGTTCTTTTTGGAAGTATGATGTTGATGATTGGTTTTGTGTCTGATATAAGGTACAAAAATTATGTATAATGACTGTCATGTGAGACAGGGAAGAGCCATATGTGGAAATGTGGGAGGAAGGCACTCCTCCAGATCCAAAATCCTAGATTTTGGGAATGATGAGGATCTTGCAGCAAGAACTAGTTCAGTTAAGAACTAGTAATGAACGAATGATTCAAGACAACAATGAAAAAGAGAATTTGATAAGGGAGTTAACTTCCAGATCTAGTCACCAAGAAAAAAGTGAAAAGAAAAGAGGTCAAAGCAAAGCTAGAAAATTCTACAAGAAAAGAAAGCTCTGAGTGTAAGAGAAATAATAAGGAATTACGGGGAAATTTTCGCAAGATAAAACCTCCTACCTCTGGTGGTGAAAGGGAGGAGGATGAAAAATCCTAGCTACTAAATATGATCAACTATTTTCAGGTGTACGAGTATGAAAGTAATCTGAAAACATGACTGGTTGTTTACCAATTACAAGGTAAAGCTACACTATGGTGGGAAGAGACCAAAATTATACACGTGATGCATGAGAAGACAATATCATGTGAGGAATTCCAATATAAATTCAAATCACGATATCTCAGTGAAAGGTATTATGATGACTGTGCTAAAGAGTTCCATGAGCTAAGATTGGGACAACCCACCATAGATTAATTTGTGACAAAATTCACTAACTTACTTCACTACGTGCCATAAACAAGAGAAGAAGAAGAAAAAGTACAAAGGTTTTTACACTACATGCCAGCAGTATATAAATAAATAATTGAGTTTGAAAACCCAAATACCATGGATGTGTAGGTTTTAACCCTGAACAGAAATTATCTACACACAAATCTTATAACAGAAAATAAACAATAGCAAGAGCATAAAGGATAAAACAGATAAACATAGAGATTTTCCCCTCAATCCCAAACTGGGATGACTAGCCTGATATTTCATTATATTCCTTTTAGTGTTACAACACATATATATACATGTCGAAACATACGTAAACTCTAATCCACTAACCCTGTATTAGAGCATAACCGTAGTTCCCTTGACCAGATCTACAAAAAATACTAGGGGTCAAAAACGAGCGTACCCCAAAACCATGTGCAAAACCATGCACAAAACCATGGGTGCAGACTGCCCACTGGAAATTAAGGACCAAAAATTTTTAGTCGAGCGCTGCCCTGGACCCCGACAGGGGGGGCTATCACCCCCCCCCCCCTATCGCGCGTGATTAGTCATGGAAAAAATATAACACATACCCAACATTATCCCACCTGTTTTGTTTCCGCAGGGGGTTAGAGGAGAGCTTAGTCATTGGCCCAATTCTTCAACACCCATTGTTTCTCTACACCAAGAGAAATTTCGAGTGCTCACAAAATTCGTCAATGCATCTGCAACATTCTTCAAATTGTCCAACTTTACCAGTGACACCCTTTTAGCCTCAACCATATCTCTAATAAAGTGATATTGAACATCAATGTGCTTTGTCTTTGTATGATAACCATGGTTCTTAGCCAAGAAAATTGCACTTTGGCTATCACATACTATCCTTATAGCTTGTTGTACCAACCCCATACTTGAACACAATCTCTGCAACTGAACTGCCTCCTTGATTGCATGAGTGGCTGTCATGTATTTTGCCTCTGTAGTTGAAGGAGCTACTACAAACTTTCTTTTACTCATCCAACTAACTGCACCTCCAAATAGGCTAAACACATACCCACTTATAGATCTTCTTTGGTCCAGATCTCCAGCCCAGTCTCCATCAAAAAAACCACGAATCTCCAACATTCTTTCCAATCCTAGTCTTCCCTGGTAGCACAAGCCATAATCACTAGTGCCACGTAAATATCTAAAAACCTACTTCACTGTTGTCTAATTCTCCTTTCCTGGGTTTGACATAAACCTGCTCAATACTCCCATTACATGTGGAATGTCTAGTCTAGTACAGACCATTGCATACATCAAGCTACCCATTGCACTTGGATATGGAACACGGGACATATCCTCCTCTTCTTCTTGTGTCTTGGGACACTGTTCAGCAGACAGCTTTACACCTACAGGAATAGGAACATTCACCGGTTTACTATCCTGCATATTGAACCTCTGCAATATATTCTCGACATACTTCCTCTGGTTTAACCAGAGCTTTCTCTTTACCCGATCTCTCTTAATTTCCATGCCCAAAATATAGTTTGCAGCACCAAGATCCTTCATGTCGAATTTGGAGAACAGTTGGGTCTTCAAATCTTGGATAATTTCTTTGTCATTTTCAATCAACAACATATCATCCACATACAAGACCAAATAAATAACACGGTCACCAATTAATTTAAAATAAACACAGTGATCCTCCTTGCTTTTGGTGAAGCCAAGTCCTCGTATATAGGTATCAAATTTCTGATACCACATCCTTGGTGACTGTTTTAACCCATACAGAGACTTCTTCAACCTGCATACCAGTTCTTTCTTACCCTTCACCATAAAACCTTCAGGTTGCTTCATGTAGATCTCCTCTTCTAGATCCCCATGAAGAAATGCTATCTTCACATCCATCTGTTCTATCTCAAAATCAAATGCAGCAGCAACAGATAAAAGTAATCTAATAGAAGTAACTTTGGCAACAGGAGAAAAAATATCACCAAAATCAATTCTTGGCACCTGGGAATAACCTTTCGCTACCAACCGAGCTTTGTATTTCTCCACCTTGCCTTCTACATTCATCTTCTTCTTAAACACCCATTTGCTCCCAATGGGCTTCCTTCCAGCCGGCAACTCCACCAGATCCCATGCATCGTTTTTGTGAAAGGATGCCATTTCATCAACCATGGCCTCCTTCCAGAGTTTTCCATCCTCTGAATCTACTGCCTCCCTGACAGTTCTGGGTTCATCATCAGTTATAGTTAAGGCAAAACCTGAACATAAAGCAGATGGACTATACCTTTCTGGTTGCCTTCTTTCCCAAACTGATCTTCTCAAAGTTGGAGTTTGTGGCTCTTCATCTTCTGAGTCTTCTTCTGTTGTAGAGTCTGATTCATCCTCCTTTAGCTCAAACTCTATCTTCTCAGGTTCCTTTGGTATGACTTCATGTTTAACAACATCTTTCACTTCTCTAAACACCACATCTCGGTTGTACACAACCTTCTTTGTTTTTGGGTTCCAAAGCTTGTAACCCTTTAAACCATCCTTATACCCAATAAAGATGCACCTTTCAGATTTATTATCCAACTTGGTCCTTTTCTCCTTTGGAACATGTACATATGCATCACATCCAAATACCCTTAGATGTGAAAGAGAGGTTTTCTTACTAGTCCATACCTCATGTGGAGTCTTATCCTCCAACACTGATGAAGGTGATCTGTTAACCAGATAGCATGCAGTCTCCACTGCCTCTGCCCAGAATTCTTGTCCTAACCTGGTACCATTGAGCATGCTTCTTGCCTTTTCCATCAGTGTTCTGTTCATTCTTTCTGCAACTCCATTTTGCTGCGGTGTGTATGGAGTAGTCTTCTGTCGTGCTATACCACACTTCTTACAGAAATCTTCAAATTCCTTCTTGCAGAACTCCCCACCATTATCTGTCCTCAGCGCCTTTATCTTCTTCTCTGTCTGGTTTTCCACCAGAGCCTTAAATTCTTTAAATTTGTCAAAGACTTCAGATTTCTTCCTCAAGAAATATATCCATGTATTCCTTGAGAAATCATCTATGAATGAAACATAGTACACAGACTTTCCCAGTGATGGAACTGACACAAGTCCAAACACATCACTATGCACAAGTTCTAATATCTTGTTCACCCTCTTAGCACCAGAAGGAAAACTCACCCGATTCTACTTCGCATATACACAATGTTCACAAAAATTTAAATCCAGAGAGAAATTAGAAATACCTTCCACCATACCATTTCTATGCAGTATCTGAAGGCCCTTCTCTCCAATATGTCCAAGCCTTTGATGCCATAGCATGGTCTTTTCTCCAAAGACAACTAGGCTTTCCACTCCACTTTCAGGAACCACAGAACTATTACACCCATCAATAACAGTGCTACCTTGTAGCTTGTATAGATTTCCCGTCTGAACTCCCCACATTAATACTAGTGCTCCCCAAACCATCTTGTAGGCATCTTTCTCGAACACTATTTTTACACCTACATCATCCATCTTGCTTACAGAAATCAGATTTTTGGCCAACACAGGAATATGTAGAACACCAAGAAGTGTTCTAATCCTTCCACCTTGCAACTTTAGCTTCACCTTTCCACGTCCGATGATTCTGACCTTCCTATAACTCCCTAGGAAGACATCACTACCATCATATTTCTCATACTCACGGAACCACTCTCGATGGGGAGTGAATTGAAAGGATGCACCTGAGTCAATCAACCATGACTCATTATCTACATATGTATTTGAAGAAGAAGCCAAATACACATCCCCACCTTCATCTGAGGTGGTATTTGCCTCTACAGAAGGAGCATCATCAGATCCCTTTCCTTTCTCAAGAGCTTTAGATCTGCACTCCCTTTTGTAGTGCCCTTCCTTTCTGCATTTCCGGCATACCTTTACAAACTTTCAAGGAGATTTAGATCTCCCTCTACATTAATATCTCCCACTCGAAACCTTATTCTTGTTTTTGTTTTATGACCTCCCTCATACAGATAATGAATCTCCATTATGGCGCTCCATATTTCTCCGTCTCATTTACTCCAACAGCAAGGCTGAGACAATGTCATCAAAATTCAAGGTAGTTGTATTGCTACCTATTGCAATAACCAGACTGTCCCACGAATCTGGTAGGGAACACAACAAACTGATGCACTTATCTTCATCTGAGATTTTAATATCAACAGATGACAGTTGACTTACCATAGTATTGAAGGCGTTTAGATTCTCTATCACCGAGTCTCCATCCTTCATCCTCAGGTTATATAGCTTTTTCCGCAGGAACAATTTATTCACCAGAGACTTAGATTGGTACAAAGTCCCTAGCTTTTCCCACAAGGTCTTCGCCATAGCTTCCCCAGATACATTCAAAAATACTGAATCTGAGACACACAACTGTATTCTGCTCTTAGCCTTCCAATCCAGCTTCTTCCAATCTTCATCTGTCATTGTTGTTGGTTTAGTACCTAGATCTATCGCAATCCACTGATCTTTATCCACTAGCAGATCCTCCATCTTGAGCTTCCACAACTCAAAAATCTGACCATTAAATTTCTCGATTTCTATCTTTCTGCTACTCACCATCTTCTTTCACCACAATAGTCGATCCCACAGATCTCCCACTCAATAGGGTCTACCTCAGGCCCGAGCAAAAAACCCTCAGCAGCAGTTGCGTCCCCTTGAAGCCGAATCAGATTTGATACCAAATGTAGGTTTTAACCCTAAACATAAATTATCTACACATGAATATTATAACAGAAAATAAACAATAACAAGAGCATAAAACATAAAACAGATAAACACAGAGATTTTCCCTGGGATCCGAAATCGGGATGAGCAGCTTGATATTTCATTATATTCCTTTTTGTGTTACAACACACATATATACATGGCGAAGCATACATAAACCCTAATCCATTAACCCTGGATTGGAACATAACCATAGTTCCCTTGACCAGATCTACAAAAAATACTAGGGGCCGAAAACCATCGTACCCCAAAACCATGTTCAAAACCATGCACAAAACCATGGGCGCAGACTGCCCACTAGAAATTAGGGACCAAAAATTTTCGTTGGGGCGCTACCCCAGACCCCCCCTCTTACCCCCCTATGCATGATTAGTCGTTGAAATAATATAACACATACCCAACTGGGTGAATTTGTCAGAAAGGCTTGACTATGTAATCAACATTTGAAAATTCAGAATCATAAACTTAAAACATGACAAAATAAAGAAAAATTGAATCTTAGAACAATAAAAAAAGGACACAAACTAGCCTATCTAAGAACTTCGACAGGGAACACTAGAGAAAAAAGATTACAAAGGTGGATAAAGTCAGCCAACACAATCACAGACAAGGTCTAAACCCATGGAGGTGAACAATAAGAGGGATTCAGGGGGAAAAGCAAAGGAGCGATTGAAATTTTGGGGGTGTGGAGAACCCCATCTGATACATTATTGTCCACACAACCCCCGTGCCATTCAAAACATCCAATCAATTTAGGAGGCAACCACAGTGAATGACATGGCTAGAAGCATTCCATGAATCACTGCAACACTAGAAGATTAGCAGGTTGAACATCAGTCGACAATGATTGAAATCGAATGTATTAATACCAACCAACTTGTGTCTATTTTAATTTATTCTGGAGCTATCTTAAGTTATATTACCCCCAAAATAGTGGAAAGGAGTAAATTGTAGACAAAATAAATTTGAAACTCTTGGCTGGTGTAGTTGGCTATAAGCACCAAGCGGAAGGTAACTCATAAATTAAACAAATTCCATATAAACTTGAATGGTTATTAGACAGACTTGAACTTAAATATCCTTCCCTTAGGATCCTATGACATATTTATTGACATGGATTGGTTGTAACAACAGAAGGTTGTTATGAACTACCTAGAAAAGATAGTGAATTGCACCAATGTGTAGGGATAGTTTGTTATAATAAGATGAAATCAAAAAACTATGTCTGTCCAGAATATTTATGTTTTGCAATTAAAAGTAGCAGCAATGAAAGTTTTTCAAGTTTACATGGTTCATGTGGCAGAATTAGAACATCACCCAGAACATTCTATGGTAGAAAATGTACCAGTAATCAGATACTTTCAAGATGTATTTCCAAAGGAAATTCCTCAGTTATCCCCTCATATAGATATATATTTCTCTATTGAGTTGGTTCCAAGGGCTAACCCAGTGTCCAGGTCCCCTTATAGTATGAGTACACTAGAACTATTGGAATTAAATATTCAGTTACAAAAACTGTTAAAAAAAGGTTATATCGGACCAAGTATGTCCCCATGGGGAGCCCTAGTGTTATGTATCAAGAGAAAAGATATGGTACCCTTAGGATGTTTATTGACTATAGATAGTTGAATAAGTTAAATATAAAAAATTGATACCCCCTACCACTAATTGATGACTTGCTTGACCAAGTGAGGGGAGCTACCGTATTTTCAAAAATTATATCTGCGAACTGGTAATCACCAAGTTCACATAAAAGATGAAGATATTTATAAGAAAAATTTTAGAACCCGATATGGGCATTATGAGTTTTTTTTTTTACCTTTTGGTCTCAGTAAATCCCCTACTACCTTCATGTGCCTCATGAATAGTGTCGTCCACAAATATCTCAATAAATTTGTACTAGTTTTCATAGATGAAATCCTAGTGTATTCTAGGAATGAATAAGAACACTAGGAACACCTCTGAATAGTGCTACAAACACTAAGAGAATGCATTTTGTATGCAAAAATAAAAAAGGTTTGAGTTTTATAAGCGAAGGATTCAATACTTGGAGCATATTATCTCCAAGGAGGGGTTGGTAGTAGACCTAGAAAAGGTACAATAAATTTTAAATTGGTCAATATGCAAGGATGTATCAGCAATCTGTTCATTCATGGGGATTGCAGGGTATTACCATAGATTTTTGGAAGGTTTTTCCACCTTATTTAACCCCATCACCTACTTTAAGAAAAATTGTGTAAAATTTGAAAGGGAAGCGAAGTGTCAGGAAAGCTTTAATAAGTTGAAACAAAAATTGACCACAACCCCTACCCTAAAAATTGCAGACCCAACCAAATAATTCACTATGTGTAGTGATTCTTGTATAGAAGGAATGGAATGAGTGTTATTGCAAGATAATGTTGTGATAGCTTATGAATCTAGGAATCTGAAAAAACATGAGGAAAACTATGCAGTTTATGACTTAGAATTAGATGTTGTCATACTTTCTCTGAATATGTGGAGGCATTACTTGCTGGGTAAAAAAATGTATTAATGACTGACCACATTAGCTTGAAATACTTCTTTATCCAGCTAGATTTAAATGCAAGACATGCTAGATGGTTAACCTTCCTTATTGAATTTGACATGGAAATAAAACACATCAAGGGAAAAGAAAAAAAAATTGCACATTCCTTAAGTAGACACTCACATCCTCTGTAAGCTAACATGGGTAGCAGTGTAAAAAAATATTCCGAGGGGAAGTTCCAGGAGGCTCTGTCATAGGACCCTTGGTATTAGGAATTGCAGCTGAAAAGCAGCCTAGATCCATATTAACTCTGGATCTATCAAGAGTCAAGAGGGATCAAATCTCTCGATGTGGAAACCTATTCTTTTAGTGAAAAACATGAGGAAAGGCTTGCACCTCGATAGATTTGATCCCTCTAGGTGCTTGATATATGCAGAGTTATGATGGATCTAGGTTGGTTTCACTCTTGTGTGGGTAAGGAAAATATATCAAATATGTGATTAATTTTATCAAAAATATGTAAATACATCTAATATAAATATAACCATTTTATATATGCTAAATATGTCTCACATTTATCTCATCATTTTAATTTTAAAATTTTCTTAGTTGCCTCACTTTGTCGAGATGATAAATATTGTTAACAACTTTAATGATGAAAAATGATGAAATAAAATTTTTTAATGCAAAGTGACAATGTAATAGTGTTGAATGATAGAAAATTTGAATAATAAGATCTCAAATCATTTCCTTCTACTATCCTTATTTTCACCCTTGTTAGTTTTGTCATATTTTCATATTGATTATATGAAAAGGATAGTTAAAATCATAAACCATTTAAATATTTATCTCTAACTATTGTACTAAACATCATACATTGTCTCTCTTTCTCTCCAATATTAATAGATTGAATGACTATAACAAAAAAATCAATGTAAATTGTCAATAATTTTGTGTTCTTACACTAAAATCAATGCAGAGTGTTAATCCAATCACTTTATAATTAATGTACCATGATACATCCAATTACATGAAATCATAAATCAACGTCTACACTGAAATAAATGAATTTAATGAAAACAATCAAATAATATTAGAAAACAACATCAACACTGAAATAAATGCATCTAATGCAGGTAATCAAATAGAATTAGAAATCAACATATACACTGAAATCAATGCATCTAGTGCAAGCAAGAAAATAAGATTAGAAACCAAAATATCCACTAAAATCAATGCATCTAGTGCAAGCAATCAAATAGGAATAGAAATCGACATCTAAACTAAAATCAATGCATTTTGTGCAAGTAATCAAATAGGATTAGAAATCATCTACTTGAAATCAATGCATCTAGTGCAAGTATTCAAATATAATTAGAAATCAAAATCTACACTAAAATTAATGCATATAGTGAAAGCAATCAAATTGGATAAGAAATCACCGTCTACACTAAAATAAATGCATATAATGCATGCAATCAAATAGGATTAGAAATCACCATCTACACTGAAATAAATGCATCTAGTGCAATAAATATTTTTCCCTCTCTCCCCCATCCAACTACTCTTTCCATCCCTCTCTCCACTCTCTCACATCCTCCCTCTTCCTTCCTCTCTCTCCATTTATCTCCCACCTCTCTATATCTCTCTCTCTCTTCACCCTTAAACTCTTTTACTATATCCCTCCCTCTCTCCTTCTCTCCCCCTTATCTTCATCTCTCCTTATTTATATCTTTATCTCGCCCCAACACATACACATTCTCTCTCCATCTCTCCCTTGCTACTCCATCTCTCTCTGCACTTCTCACTCTCTATGTATTTCTTCTTCCATTCCTCTCTCACCCTCCAAATCCATATCTCTATCCCTCCCTATATCCTTCTCTCTCTCTCTCTCTCTCTCTCTCTCTCTCTCTCTCTCTCTCTCTCTCTCTCTTTTCCCTCCAATTTTCTCTCTTCCCCCATCACTCTCTTCCTTTGTCTCATATCCTCTCTCTCATCCTTCCTCTCTCTCCCTTCCTCTCCTACCTTCCTCTATCTTTTCCTCTCTCTCTCTCTCTCTCTCTCTCAACATATACACTAAAATAAATTTATATAGTGCAAGAAATCAAATAGGATTAGATATCACCATCCACACTGAAATCAATGCACCTAGTTCAATAAATCATCTTCCCTCTCCCCCTCCCTCCAAATCCATCTCCCTTTCCCTCCCTCTCTCCAATCTCTCACATCATCTCTCTCTTCCTTCCCCTCTCCCCCTTTCTCTCCCACATATCTCTCTCTCACCTTCTCTTCATCCTCTAGCTCTATTACTATATCCATCCCTCTATCCTTCTCCCCGCATTCCCTCCATCTCTCCTTATTTTTCTCTTTATATCACCCCCAAAACACACACACTCTCTCTCTATTTCTCCCTTGTCACACCCTCTCTATCTACACTTTTCACTCTTTATGTATTTACTATTCCCTCCCTCTCTCCCCCTCCAACTCCATCTCTCTATCCCTCCCTCTCTCCTCCTCTCTCCCATCTCTCTATCCCTCCCTCTCTCCTCCCTCCCTCCCTCTCTCTTCCTCTATCCCACTCCATATTCATGTCCCCTATCCCTCTCTTACATTTCTCTACCTCTCTCACTCCTCTCCCTCTCTCTCCCTCTTCATTCCTCCTCTCCCCTCTCCTTGAGTTTATCTTCATCACTGCCTTGTCATGCCCCCTATCTGTCCATCTCTATCACTCTATATCTCTGTTATTCCCTCCCATATATATATAGAGTTAATATATATCATGATATATTAATTTATATTATAATATAGCAAATTTAATGTTTTATTGATCCAAATTTATTAAATTTAATAATAATAATATGAATATTATATTTAATAATAATAATAACCTAAATTAAACCTTTTTTCTTAGTGTTAGTAAATATAGAGAGGTTTATGGAGTAGATATAAAAGAGGTTTTGTTTACAATACCTCTTTTATTTCGCATGGTATTTGGCCCATACACTTGGTATATAAATACTTGTTGATTTATAATGATATTTGATATGTTTTTATATATTTATCATGCCACTTTATACCTCTTTTATATTTATTATTTATTTACCGTACATATTTTATAGATATGCTATTTTGCCCATGGTATTAATAATAATTTGTCAAAAGAGGTTTATGGAGTAAATATAAAAAGAGGTTCTATTTATTTACCAAACCTTTGGAGTAAGTATGAAAAGAGTTTTTATTTATTTACCATACCTCTAGTTTATTTATATTTTTATTTATTTACCATATCTAAACCTCTTTACATTTTTAATTTATATTATGTTTATACATAATAATTAGGTTTATTTTTAAATAATACAAACATCATATCAAAAATATTAAATTTTAAACATTACATTTTCTTTTACATGTTTACGTTTTTATGTGAGATCTACCCCATACTGGGTTTTAGAGATAATACATAGTTATATTTTAATAATTAATCTTACCCTATTAATAAGGTCAAAAAGTTATATATAATATAAAGAATCAAGTTATATATTATTTAATATTAAGTTAATGTTTTGGTTGTAGAATGCTAGCAGAAAGGGATTCTAGGGTATGACATAAACCAAAAATTGTTAATTGTCTATCAAAAAAGGTTGTATATTCCTAACATACTTGATTTGAAATAGATGATAGTGGATGAATACCATAAAACACCTTACGTAGGCCATATTGGCTACCAAAATATGGTAACAACATTAAGAAAAAACTAGTTCTGGCTAGAGATGAAGAAGGATACAACAGAGTATTTGGCAAGATGATTAAAGTTCCAACAAGTAAAAGTGGAGCATCAGCACCTTGCAGGATTGCTAAATCGATTTCCAATTCCACAATGGAAGTGGGAAGTGATATCCGTGCATTTTATAATGGGGTTACCAAGGACTAAATATCAACATGATTCCATTATGGTGGTGGTGGAAATGCTGACCAAAGTTGCACATTTTATTCTTGTGCAATATACCTTTAGGACAACATATGTGCTCAATTTTTTCATGAATGAAATCTTTAGGCTTCATGGGATATCAAAGATGATAGTCTTTGATACAGATGCAAATTTCACCTCAAACATTTGGAAAATTTTGTTTAGAGGAATGGGTAATAAATGAAACTTTAGCACAAAATATCATCCTCAGAAAGATTGACAGACCAAAATAACAAATCAAATATTGGAATACATGCTTCACCTGTATGTAGTGGATCAGCCCACAAAGTTGGAGGATTTTCTGCACTTGGGAGAACTTTCATATAGTAACAGTTATCAAGCCTCTATAAATATGGTTCCATTTGAGGATTTTCATGGCATAAAATGCCATACTCCACTTTTTTAAAGTCAACCTGAGGATAAATTAGTCCTTGGACCATAGAAATTACATGAGAAGGAGTAAACATTACACAAAATAAAATGAAACATCAAGAAAACCCAAGACCAACAAAATACTTATGCAAAGAAAAAAAGGACACATAATGAATTTAAGGTTGTATATCATGTCTATTTGAGGGTTAAACCCCAGAATAGTACCCTAAATACTGGCAGTTGTGCCAGGTTGGTGGCATGATTTTGTGGGCCCTTTGAGGTGTTGGATCAAGTGGGCCTAGTGGCATATTAGTTGGCTCTACCTAGTCATCTTAAAATAATTTTTTTTTCGTGTATCATTGTTCAAGAAATATGCTCATGATCCTTCTCATGTACTTGATTGGAATTTGATAAAGGTGTAAATTGAATGAGACTTTCTTCCAGAACCACTTCGTATCTTGGGTCGGGAAGAAACCATGCTCTCGAATAGAACCATCGCTCAAGTGAAGGTGCAGTGGAAGTACTTCACACCTAAGGAGGCTACATGGGAGTGAGAGGATAACATGAAAGAAGCTTATCCAAACTATTTAAGGAATTAATGGCTATATACTAACACCGAGGATGGTGTTTTTGTTTCAGAGGGGGACTATCTAATATCCTAGATTTTCAGTTCATTATGTTTTATATTTAAAAATAATTGTAGGAAGGAAAATTTATTATGTTGGACCAAATAAATATTTATAATGTTGGAAGAATTATTTGATTTAATATATTAAGAAAATTTGAATACTAATGTGGAAAATATTAAGTGTAAAGAGATCCTAAATTTCCAATCCATGTGGATAGGATGGAATTTTTTCACTTTCCCAAATATCTCATAAAAAACCCTTGGGGAGTAATAAAATTATTGAATTTAGATTGGAGAAAAATATCTAATAAAATTCTAGTGAGGAGGAAACTACATTAAGAAGGGGTAGGAAAAGCAACATTGTGGGAAAATAGAGACTTAAAGAATAAAAACTATACTTTTGTGAAAAAACAAAATAAATCCTAGGATATGGGGATCAGCAACCCAGAATAACATGACACCATTATGGATACAATGTTGGGATAAAGTAGGCATAAAATTTCCTTCATGAGGATAACAAGGGGTTGTTATTCTTGGGAGGTGGAGGTCACTGTTGGGGGAAGTGATTGGAGGAAGAAGATCGTGGATGGGAGGAAAAAATATAGATTCGAGTTAGTATGATTCCTCTGAAGAATATCAGTATTCATTCTCTTCGTGTTATATTGATGATGAATTAATACTGTGTATTTATTACCTACAAGTAGTGGAATTGAATATTAATGAACTACCATGAAATTATGATATATTTACGAAGATTAATAAGTGGGTACATATTATATGTTATCGTGGTTGGGAATATGTTATGATTTTACCCTTAGTGCATATTACTTTCTACTGATAATGATTATTAAATTATGCATGATGAATAGTAGGATCTAGACTATGCCAAAAACATAAACATAGGATAGGTTTATCATGATCAGTAGACTCTACCGGGACATGTCTGACCAAGCATAAATAGTAAGTGATTATGTGATTTTATTACATTAATTTAATTGTGAAAAGATTTCGGTTATCATTACGATAAATCTATTACAAAGTCATCAAATTAAATCAAGTTTTAAAATGATAGAAACGAATGTATGATGAGGGGTACTCATTCGACCAGAGTTTTAGTTCTAATTGAGTCTTATTCTCCTACTATGGTAGCACTATGTTCCAGTTCCACCAGGGGAAACTGAGATCAGAGACTTCCTATCCTTGTGAGGAGATCAAGTTTCGAGAAAAATTAATTTAGGAAAAAATTACTATAGTTTCATATGAAAATATTACAACACTATCATGAGCTACTCAAAAAAATGTCATGGGTGAATAATAATAGGTGTAGAACATGCAAGGAAAAACTTGAAACAAATCCTATATGAGGGTTTAGGAATCCGCATATTTGAAAAATATACGAATAAATTATTGTTGATTTGAACAAAATAATAGATTAAATAAGGAAAATAATACACCGAGCCACTGTATAAGTCATGTAGAAATAGATAAGGCAGATAAATAAGAAGTAACCAACGTATTAATTTTATAAAAATTATCTGCAAGAAAATTGGATATAAAACCTAAAACTGAAGCACTTTTAGTTCCCAACAGTTATCAAGATCCTATGTGTAAATACAGTGCCACAAGTTTGAAGTATACCATGCCACGCATAGTATCCCTGTACGAATAAAATTATACAAAATGAAATATGAAGTAAAATAATTAATAAATCTAATCTATTAATCAATCTACTTTATTACACAGAATTAGACGGACATCATACATGCCATTAAATTAACCATTACCTATAAAGAGCATAGGGACGCATGGTGTTTATGCTTGATAAATTGAATCAATATAAATGGAAATCAGATAAATACACTATCATTATATAAATAAATTTAAATACGTTTATACACAAAATTATATATTCCTCGAAAGGGTTAAGAAGTTTTTAGGCCCTTGGCTATAACAACTAGACCCTCTTGTCATTATAGAAATTTAAAATGAGATCTTAGAACCTACTAGTTCGACGCTCAAACCTTGGTAACCAAATTCACTAGGAGGATTGACTACCTCTAGGGGTGGCCATAGAACTAGAATACCAACCTAGACAGAAGGACCCATAGGTTAGTAGACATCTGAAATCCTCAAACCTTGGTGCAATTAAAGAAAAAGGTTAGGTAAGTACCTGCACAAAACAACAAGAAACTGGATTAAAACTCAAATGCGCAGAGGAAAGGGGTGGAAATTCAAATAATAGGATAGAAAGAAAAAATAAAGGGGACGCTTACCTTAGTAAACACCCAGCCGAGTCGATCCCTTCCCTACCCCTGCACGAACAAGAAAACTCTTTAGAAATATACAAACAGAATAGCAAGAATATCCTTGGTGTGATGTATAATTTCATATCGTAGCCAACGTAAATAGGAAAATTGAGCTCACACTTTACCTTGTGGGGGGGGGGGATATTGTTAGTATTCTGGGCACCATCACTCATTCTCAAACCAACTTTGCGAGAGAACCCTGGAGCTTGCAAGCACCAATATTTAATGCACGATGAAAAAAATTGGATAATTGAAATAGAAACCTAACCCACACATACAAAGGAATTTACCATCAAATGTGAGGGCTTGTGAGGGCTTGTGGAGCCTATGGTGGATAGGAGGATGTGCGGCCCAAACCTCCAAAGACCAAATTGTAGGTGACCTAGAAAACCATCACCACTAATCATGGGGTTTGACTAAAATCTTAACAAGTATGTAACTCCAAAGTGAACAAAGATTTTAATTGGGAACGAGTGTTAGAAACAATATGAAATAGAGAAAATAACCTAAGAAAGGGAAACAAAACATTACCTCTTGGATATTAACTTTAACAGACCTCTGTGGTATTCTCTAAGGAAAAGTATCCATCGAGTGTTAGGTAGAATCTAGCATACCCATGAGGCTAACCTCAACATATCATTATGAAGGGCGTAACCCCATAGTAAAGTTTTTCCCCATCCTTTGGAGCACTTGTAATTGATAAATAAAACAATATTCAGTTAAACGACAATGAGTGTTAAAAATAATTCATAACACATAAATCGAATTGGATCTCTGAATCATAACATTTTACCTAGGAATAACTTACTTTTCGCACCATGAGGGAAGTTCATGGCACCTTTTCGAAATGTCAATAGAATAACAAATGGAACATGATTTCGTCGAACTGACAAAGGTATCTTGGCGCTATCAAACCATGGATGAACCGAGGGGAACCATAACCATCTCCTTCTATAAATCGCAGTGCTACAATGGAGAAATGAGAAAATCAGTGAATGAAAATACCTTAGGTTTTTAGGAATGGTGTGTGCTCCATAAATTAATTTAGGAATGATCTCCACCATCCATGCTGCATACCTTGAGACGAGTGCAACCAATGTGAAGGGTGCAAGACATCACATGGTCATGCTCAGTTGACGCTTGAGGAGTGGGTGATGGCTCTAGGTGGAGCGTTGTCATAACTCCAGGTCATGGGTTGGTAAGTATGACAAAAATTGATGTTGGACTATAGCTTCAAGCATTAGATCCATGGTGTATAAACCTACAGCCAAGAAATATATAACTTATGAGGAAATTTAAATAAGTCATCTCACGAAGTGTTGTTAAGCGCACATAATATAGCCAGGGGTCACAAACCATATGAAGTGAAGTAAACATGTCATGCTAGCACCTATTTTATAACAAGGGAATGGTTTAACAAACCTTCTAACTCTTTAATGTTCCATGGGGGTATAGTTATTATAGTAATTATATAGACCACCTAAGACTAGTTATGAGGAGAGGGGATTAGACAAGAAGGAAATGCATGCAATAATCCCCATGGTAAAACTTATAGTGTGTGCGTAAAGGTATGCCTTGGAAGTTGATGAGCCAGAGGTTCTTTATAACTATAACCATCAATGAGAAAGAACCAAAAAAAAAAAAAAATTTGGTACCCGACATTTTGGAATTCACTCGTGTTGTCATGGTTAGGAAAGTAGGTCAAACTATGTGAGGTATAACTTTTCCATAAGATCTCTCATCAAGATGATTTTTTCACAGTTGGGAAGGTCCCATTGTGTATATAAATTTCAAGGATTTTTGCACATTTTACATACATTGAAAACCATAATGAAAGCTTTTTATGCATCAAATGGCTTCATAATGTTGTAGATCATAATTGTGCAAACTGGGACCTGCCACTGAAAGGGTCATGCATGCGAATTCCTCCTATTTTTCCTCAAAAAAAAGTACCAAGGAAGATGATCAACTCTAATATTATATCATTAAATCCATTCATATCAATGGATTCCAACTATTTAGCTAGAATACACATTTATGGGTAAAGTACATCTGATTTCATTATGTAATATGAAATTGAAAGGACTACAAATATGAATTAAAAGAAATAATTCATCCCTTATTCTAGAAGATATATTTAATTAAAAATGGCATTACCACATGCACACAAGTATGTGGGTTACGAAAAAATAAAGGGACATGAATGAAAAAAACCAAGAAAATGAGTTGGAATATAAGTGAATAATATGCGTTTAGGCTAATTAGAAATTAGAAATTATACGTGAATGATACATGTGTCCAGGTGAAAATTATGCATATTAACTATCTAAAAATTACTATTTTGTCATGAGAAGTGATGTGAAACTTTTGTAGTTTAAGAATATGGGGAATATGTCTATGGGAGGAATCTTCTGCACCCTAATGTTATATCATTTTCCTAATGCAAAATTTTTTCATGTAGAATTTGTAGTGATTTTGTACAAGATTATGCTAAAATTTATATGATATTTGGTTTTATTTGTGTTGGTGATTACACATTATTATTCAAATATATGCAAAATATAGGGGTGAAAAAACTAAATCCATTCCACATTTTCTATTTTTTCACACTTCATGCAAATTATGTTGATCAGCGGTTGTCATTGATGTCAACCCAAGCAGCACCACATGCTAACCCAATATTGAATGGGAAGTTTGACCTACCAAATTAATATATTATGTTTCAATAATTCTTTTTATGGTTTCTACTTGTCGAGATGTTTCCGTTCATATATGGCATGCCATGCAATTCTTCACGGTTTGAGAAATATTCATGTTTGAAGTTTGTACCCCAATTAGTGGGCTAAAACCCCATGGGGTTGGGGCATAGGTCATTGAAAAGTCATAATTAATAATTTTTTAAGCTCCTAAAATCCCTCCCATGTTCACTTGTTGAAGCCCCTATCAACTTAAGCATTCATATATATTGTGATCTTCATTTCCTCCTTAGGCAAGGGATTCGTCCATCTGAAATAGGTCATCGTGGAATTTTTGCTCTAAATTTTTTTCTACGAAGGCTCAGAAGCTGAAATTTTTATGAGGCAAAGCCGAAATCCTAAGGAAGCTACAGTAAAAATTTCAGATCAATTTGTGTAATATTTTTGGAGATATGATCTGTGGAAGTAATGGTTTTTGCAAGCTCCTAAAATTCATCGCAAAGAAGTGACCTTGGTAAAATCATCATAATTCTCTCTCTGAGTATCGGATTGGAATTCTATTGAAATTGCAACATATTGAATAGCCTTTAGTTTTTTATCTATCAATTTCAAAGGAAAATAAAGAACCAATGACACGTGGCATGTCGTACAAGTGCGTTTTGTGGAAACAGTCCATAATTAGGGCAGTGTGAGAAATTGGTTATAACTCTCTCTTGAAGAATACAAATTGGGTCAAACATGTGGCATTGGAAAGACGACTCAGAGGAAATCAAATATTGAAGATCTAAAATAACAGTTATACACCAGATTCAATATCGAGCTCCTAGAAGTAAAAAAAAAGCTAGATCATGTGTTGTCAAGGGTTGCAAAGGACCAGAATTTCTACGGCAGAAAAGCAAAGAAAGGTGCAGCAGAGGGTAGCATGAAAACAGCAGCAACCAAGGTGCATAACAGTAGCAAGAAGTTCATCATATGAAGTCTTCAAGTGGGCAGCACTACATACAATAATTTTAAAGGTGTCATTGTACTTAGTTATTGTAAATACATTATTGTACAAATTGTACTAGTGTCTATCTGCCAAGGGTTGAAGAAGTAGTGTTGGGAGGTCTAGGATCATCATTAGGTGGTTGTGTCAAAGTTGGGGTTATGGTATAGTATATCTTCTTCTTCTACATCATTCTATATCATTGTAAAGTGGACCATTTTCCCTAGTATGGGAGTCCATTCTTCTTTTATTATTCTATAGGGTGGTAGGGTGGTGCTAGGGTGAGTTGTAGCTCATTGGGTGTTGGGGCATCCTTTCACTAACTACTGAAGAATCTCGGGAATTGGAGCATCCATACAGTGCGAGTTGGAGAAGAATTCTTTTCTATATTCTAGGAAGTTGGAGCTTTATTTTCAATTGGAGTTGAAAAGAATTATTAGAAAAACATTAGGTGGTTTTTCTAATGGACTGGGTTTCCACCTTAAAAACAATGTGCATTTGTGTTCCTCTTGTAGTCTTCTATCATTGTATAAACACTAATAATAATTGAAGATTAACTAATGCTCTAATTGAAAGAAATATTAATTCACCCCCCCTCTTAGTATTTCCAACAAATTCCACATTCTTCTTTAAAGGGTTGCAAAATCCATTGGTGAATACGATAAAACCATAAATCCATTTCAGCTATTTTACTTTTCTATACATTGTTGGGTAGATTGCACTAAGTAATTCACCAATACATACATTCAGGCAATCATTTCACCGTCTTCCAAACATTATTATCGACATATATGACCACTTTTATTTCTCTACTTGAAATTCCCCACCATCTGGTATGATCTATTGTTTTTAGCATTTTCTATTTCTAGTGAGTTTATTTTTAGCACGAGGTGATATCTAGGATGAAATGTTGTTGTAACTGGGCTATAATACATAAACTTACTCGTCGTCATTTCATCACTAAGGTCCCTAATATGAATTCCTTCTCTTATTTTTGGAAACTTCCTTATACACTTACCTACTAGATTTTTTGTTGACTTTTTCTTCCATTTTTGGTGTTTTTAAGGGTATTAATTCCATATGAAAGTTATTACATCAATTCTAAATGATCCATATCACCACATAATTTTTTTAACTCTTTTATTAGATATTTTCCAATTTAAGGGTCTCCCACTCCAATTTTATCTTTATAGCTAATTTGAGGAAACTTCTCTAGTTATCTAAGTCTATACTCAAAGGAATCCTAGCCTAATTCAAATTGGTTATTCATCCTCGAGAGTATATATATTTTATTTATGTTTAGTATTAAGCATATGGCATATCTTCATATCATTTCTGTTATGTAATTCCATAATTTCCTCTTTATTTAATGTTACACCAATTTTTGGTAATCTAGCCTATTACTATTAGATGGACCAAAGTACACCATGTAAGACCAATTTTAACCTAAGTAAAATTTCTTTTAGTATGAAAAATAACTTAGTAATCCATTATTTATTAAGTTGTTTATGGTCTAAACAGGAAACCCCATGAGGAAATATTGAATAAATCCATATTTGTTTGATTTTTCTCAATGGATAATTAGTTAAACAACAATTTAATTAATATTCCTAGTCATATTTAACCCAAAACAGGAAAATTAATTAGACAAATCACTATTTATCTCATTATTTTCTAGGAATAATTATTTAAACCTTATTTAAATAATATTCCTTGTTAAATTTGACTAAATCATTATTTATTTAATTATTACTCAACCACACTCTTAAAATAACAAATAAATCATTTATTTATATATTATATACAAATAAAGGGATCTAACCAAATTCAAATTCTTTTTCCCTCCAAAAAAAATAATAAAATATTCCATAAACATTGGATCTATATTTGGTTAATGGGTGAAAATGTGAAGTTGGGTTACACTTTTGTGAGAATCGGGGGTGGAAATTTTTTTTCTGTAATAGTTCGGCTGAACTTTCTCAAAAGTTCGGCTAAACTATTAGATAGTTTGGCCAAAATATTTGAGAAATTTTGGCCAAACTCGTTCTGCCGTTTAGATTGACGGCATACTGAGGGCGTGGGCAAATAGATTTTTGCCAGAGATGGGAAAACTAGCAACAAAAGTTTGACCGAAATTTTAGTTCAACTTTTAAAATAGTTCGGCCAAACTCATATTTTATAAATATATCACCCAAGAACTATTCTCATTTTCACGCATTTCTGTTATCATTTTCTGTATTTTGCGGATTTCTATTTCTTATGCTCTATTGCTGATCATATTTTTTTGAATTGTTGTGGTGACATTAAGTGAATTCTATGGCTCTGTTGTTGCTCTATTGCTGATCATATTTTGTTGAATTGCTACAACGACGTTAAGAGAATTTCTAGGTAAGTATAATCCACAAGTTTTCCTTCTCTGAAACCATTGAATGTTATCTGTTCCAAGAGAATTATGGGTTTTCTAACTACTCTAAGGGATGTAGTGAAGTGCAGAAGCGATGCATATTTTTGATACTTTGTTTTTTTGGCTTTTTACAACATTACAGTTGTAACTGTGCAATCATTACAAAAGCTCAGTTAAATATCTCTTCACAGAAATTGGTGATAAGGGGGCTTGAAACTTATTTCTAAAGTGTGTTTTATAGGGAAAATTGTCCAAGTCTCAAAAACTGTTAATATTTATGTATCAAGTAGCAATACACCCCAATCAACCTTTTTCTTAGCATGAAAAAATAGTATATTTTCAATTAAAAGTAGAATGCCCCGGCTATACCTAAAAGGCCACTAATTCATGTTTTATATCTATGTTTTATATCTCTATTTTATATCTCTGTGAAGGTAAATTTAGGGTATTAGAGAAAATCCCATAGTTTTTGGTCAATCAGAAGTGGTGTAAATGAGGAATTTTTTTTTGTCCCAGCTTAAAGTCCCATTTGCGTTCAACCAAAACCTCGACCAAGCTGATCGTGATAGCATAATCACTCCTATAAGCTTTTAGTTTGTGACCTTTATTGAAAGAAAACTTAACATTATCATTACTCGTTGCTTTATTCTCTACTTGAAATCACAAAATATTCTCTACTTGAACTCGCACAGTAGAATCCATCTATTGAATCAAACTAGAGACCCTAATGATGGATAAATCATGTAAAGGATTGAACACTTCCCCAAGTACATGAATTATTATTGCCTCCAGAGTATATTGACCCAACACATTAATATGTTTTAAATTCTAGATGGATAGACGAACCATATTCTGTTGTAGATATTTCTTAGTGGTAATAAGCTCAGGACCAATTAAAATTTTAACCAAGCCAGGAACACTTTTAAAAACACTTTTTTCATCAGAATGTGTAGTCATATCTTCTATTGTTTATGTAAAAATAACAACTATTCCTTGCTAAAAGATTCACCATTAGATTTACATTCTTTCAAGCTAATCAACAACCTGATAACCTCATGGTGATAGATAGAAACATTTGACTGTATAGAAGAACTAGATAAAGACTTATCAATATTGATGTAGAAAGTATTCCAGAATAACTCAATAGTTTGTTCCCGAGTTAAATAATATCCATGCCGTGGTACCTCGCTAGCATCACACACAGAATAATCCTTTTCAGATCCAAAAGCATAATCACCAGTAAAATAAAATCCATTATTACTTGAACCATAATAATAAGCATTTACGAAAGATGAAAAAACACACATAAAAAAGACAAAAGAAGACAAAGGCACCAGGATTTATAGTGCTAAAACCCACACAATGTATAGGCATTAGGGGAAACATTAGGATGGACATGAATTCCTACATAATATTATGAGAAATCAAGGTAAGAAATAAAAATTCATTTAAATAAGAATTTTTTTTGCTTGCCTTGGGCTAATTCATACAATAGCAGCAACAAAAAACACAGATTGTTGAGGACCACAATTATCCATTACTGTTTTCAGTTACAAAGAGGAATTGAAATAACTCTTCCTCTTGATTTAGATGGCAGTCCTTAGTTAATCTCTATGTATTGATAGTTAACTGCTGATTCATACAATAGTAGCAACAAAAAACACAGATTTTTGAGGACCGCAATGTAATCAGATATGTTTTCAGTTCCAGAGAGGAATTGAAATAACTCTTCCTCTTGAGTCAGATGACAATCCTTAGTTTAGATATTTGTATTGACAGTTAGCTCAACAGATTTATTAGGGGAATACAGATTAGTTTAAGCAAAGGGAAACAAATCATCTGTTGTTAACTATCACTGGTACTTTACTTTTAGTAATAATCGTAATGGTTATGTATTATTTATTGAGTAAGCTTAATCTATGGAAACCTATAATTTAACTAGTCATCCCATATTATAGAAAAACTACTTATCTCTACTAATTTTTTATCATGTAATTGTATTGACTTCTCATATTCATTGTGCTCTAATTACATATTGATAGGCCTAACAAGTGGTTACAGAAGATTCTAGAATATACTTCAAAACCAGAAGCGATTTGATAAAGACACATTAGCCAATAAACAAACCATTGAAACCAAAAGTCGTTTGATATAAAATGTATAGGTTTTAACCTTATATAGGTAATTTTTTCAAATAGATTCTTAATTTAAAATGAAAAATATTCATTGTAAAACACATGCATTCTTATACACCCTTATGTCTACATAAAGTAGTTTGAGTGATTCCACGGGTCCAAATTCCCCTACAATCAATCTATGGAATAGATCTAAACAGACGTTTTTCATTTTCATATCCATGTTCTCAAACAATGAGAGAGAGAAAAAAACCTTTTATATTCAATGTAAAACACAAATTAGCCATAAAAGTTTCCCATTGAAACCAAAAGTGTTTTGATACAAAACATAGGTGATTTGATTCAATGGCAATGTGTGTATCTTGAATATCTAGCCTAGTTATGTAATTGGTATGATATCCTTTTAGAAAAAAAAAATTTAATCAAGAAAATATATCCATAGTGATCCACTGATATTTTTTCACAGACAACTATTCCATTTTGGACTTTTATATCTCAAAACTATGCTCATTGAATTTCTGCATCTATATTTTTAAACTACTTGAAACTATTTTATTACAACATAGGATTCATTTCAAAACTATGATAATTGAATTTATGCATCTATATTTTTAAACTACTTGAAACTATTTTATTACATCATAGGATTCATTTCGATATATCTCCCATTTTAATGGGGTGTATCACATTTCGAGAAAAATACATTAGCCATAAAAGTTTCCCATTGAAACCAAAAGTAATTTTATACAAAACATAGGCTTTAACCATATATAGTTATTGTTTCAAATAGATTTTTAATGAAATGAAAAATATTCAATGTAAAACACATGCACATTAACATATAATTGTGATACTTTCCCTTCTTTCCAACTTAGTGGAAATCATTCTAGAAAAATCCCTTTTAATGAAGTAGATATATATCCATAGTGGCATTGATATTTTTTCACAAACAACTATTCCATTTTAGAATTTTATATCTCAAAATTATGCTCATTGAATTTATGCATCTGTATTTTATTACAACATAGGAATAATTTCGATATATCTCCCATTTTAATGGGGTGTATCACATTTTGAGAAAAACACATTAGCCATAAAAGTTTCCCATTGAAGCAAAAAGTGATTTGATACAAAACATATAGGTTTTAACCTTATATAGGTAATTGTTTCAAATACATTCTTGATTTAAAATAAAAAATATTCAATGTAAAACACATGAATTATTATACACCCTTATGTCTACGTAAAGTAGTTTTAGTGATTCCATAGGTCCTCTATGCCCTTCATAGGGTATAATTGCGATAGGTAGTGTTAACTTCTACAAGTTCTATAGGCAGAGTATGTAAAGGGCTAGGTATCCTCTGGATCTCATCTTTTATGAAAGGTGAAATATCTAGTAAATGCCCCTATATCTATATAGAATTTTTTCATTTTCATATCCATGGTCTCAAACAATGAGAGAGAGAAAAAAGCTTTTATATTCAATATAAAATAAAATTAGCCATAAAAGTTTCTCATTGAAGCCAAAAGTGATTTGATACAAAACATGGGTTTTAACCTTATATAATTTAATTGTTTCAAATAGATTTTTAATAAAATGAAAAATATTCAATGTAAAAAACATAGTATTTATAAACAAAAAGTAATTTGATACAAAACATAGGTTTTAACCAAGTATATAGTTAATTGTTTTGAAAATAGATTCTTAACAAAATGAAAAATATTGAATGTAAAACACATGCACATTAACATATAATTGTGATATTTTCCCTTCTTTCCAACTTAGTCCATCCTTCTAGAAATATCCCTTGAAATTAGATTCTTAACAAAATGAAAAATATTCAATGTAAAGCACATGCACATTAACATATAATTGTGATATTTTCCCTTCTTTCCAACTTATTCCATCCTTCTAGAAATATCCCTTTTAATGAAGTAAACATATCCATAGTGATCCAATGATATTTTTTCCCCAACAACTATTCCATTTTGGACTTATATACCTCAAAACTATGCTCATTGAATTATGCATCTATATCTTTAAACTACCTGAAAATATTTTATTTCACCATAGGAATCATTTCAATATGTCTAACATTTTAATGGGGTGTGTCACGTTTTGAGAAAAAACACATTAGCCGTAAAAGTTTCCCATTGAAACCAAAAGTTCAATTTGATACAAAACATAGGTTTTAACCTTACCTTTAAACTACTTGAAACTATTTTATTTCACCATAGTAATCATTTCGATATGTCTACCATTTTAATGGGGTGTATCACATTTCGAGAAAAAAAAAATTAGCCATAAAAGTTTCCCATTGAAAGAAAAATTTCAGTTTGATACAAAACGTACGTTTTAACCTTATATAGGTAATTGTTTCAAATAGATTCTTAATTTAAAATGAAAAATATTCAATGTAAAACACATGCACATTAACATATAATTTTGTTACTTTCCCTTCTTTCCAACTTAGTGGACATCATTCTAGAAAAATCCCTTTTATTGAAGAAGATATATATCCATAATGGCATTGATATTTGTTCACAAACAACTCTTCCATTTTGGACTTTTATATCTCCAAACTATGCTCATTGAATTTATGCATCTATATTTTATTACAACATAGGAATAATTTTGATATATCTCCCATTTTAATGGGGTGTATCACATTTCAAGAAAAAACACATTAGCCATAAAAGTTTCCCATTGAAACCAAAAGTTCAATTTGATACAAAACATATAGGTTTTAACCTTATCTTTAAACTACTTGAAACTATTTTATTTCACCATAGGAATCATTACAATATGTGTACCATTTTAATGGGGTGTATAACATTTGGAGAAAAAACACATTAGCCATAAAAGTTTGCCATTGAAACCAAAAGTTCAATTTGATACGAAACATAGGTTTTAACCTTATATCTAGGTAACTGTTTCAAATAGATTCTTAATTTAAAATGAAAAATATTCAATGTAAAACACATGCATTAACATATATAATTGTGATACTTTCACTTCTTCCAAACTTAGTGGACATCCTTTTAGAAAAACCTTTTTAATGAAGAAAATATATCCATAGTGATCCACTGATATTTGTACACATACAACTATTCCATTTTGGAATTTTATATCTCAAAACTATGCTCATTGAATTTATGCATTTATATTTTTAAACTGCTTGAGACTATTTTATTACACCATAGGATTCATTTCAATATATCTCCCATTTTAATGGGGTGTATCACATTTCGAGAGAAGCACATTAGCCATAAAAGTTTCCCATTTGAAACCAAAAGTGATTTGATACGAAACATATAGGTTTTAACCTTATATATAGGTAATTTTTTCAAATTGATTCTTAATTTAAAATGAAAAATATTTAATTTAAAACACATGCACATTAACATATAATTGTGATACTTTCCCTTATTCCAACTTAATTGACAACATTCTAGAAAAATACCTTTTAATGAAGTAGATATATATCCATAATGGCATTGATATTTGTTCACAAACAACTCTTCAATTTTGGACTTTTATATCTCAAAACTATGCTCATTGAATTTATGCATCTATATTTTATTACAACATAGGAATCATTTCAATATATCTCCCATTTTAATGGGGTGTATCACATTTCGAGAAAAAACACATTAGCCATAATATTTTCCCATTGAAACGAAAAGTTCAATTTGATACAAAACATATAGGTTTTAAACCTTATATAGGTAATTGATTCAAATAGATTCTTTATTTAAAAAGAAAAATATTAAAAGTAAAACAAATACATTCTTATACACCCTTATGTCTACCTAAAGTAGTGGGAGTGATTCCACGGGTCCTCTACACCCTTCATAGGGTATAATTGGGACAGGTAGTGTTAACTTCTACAAGTTCTATAGGCAGAATCTGTAAAGGGCCAGGTAGCCTCTAGATCTCATATTTTATGAAAGGTGACATATATAGTAAATGAACCTATAGTAAATCTCTGGAATATATATAAATAGAAATTCTTCATTTATCTCATGATCTTGTGTCATTCCTCCCATGCATTTGCAATAAATGTCAATGTAATATATATTTTTATTGATTTTGTTTTTTTTTAGGGATAATAAAACCATTAAATATGGTTGGAAAATGGAAATTATGCATAGAAGTTTCTTGTTATCCCAATCCAAGGAATGCGGTGATTACATATGTGCTTTCCAATATTGTGACTAGAAAACTCGTTCAAAGGAAAATGAATATACCGGGAAGAACAACAAACAATGAGGCATATTATATTGGATTGATAGAAGGCTTGCGAATAGATATGGAGTATGGATCAAATTGAATTTTAGTTTTCACCAATTCTGAACTTGTGTGCAACCAGATGAATGGTGTGTGCCAAGTTAAGAAGGAGAGGCTAAAAGAACTGCATGGAATAGAAAACAATATTTTTATCCAATTTCAATTTTTTAGTGTAAAACGTTGTAAAAATGTGAATAAGATGTTTGTTGATCTATTGCGTGGGGCAATGCAAATTCAGGATTCATCTATCAAAGATGAATTAATTGATGAATTAGAATTATATGGGGTAATGCCAATACAAGATTCATCTCTGAAAGATGAATTAGTTTTGAGACACTCTTCTTCAAAAATTCAATATTCATCTCTCAAAGATAAATTAGTTTTGAGACACTCTTCTTCAAAAATTCAAGATTCATCTTTCAAAGATGAATCTGTGTTGAGACACTCTCCTTCAAAATTTATTGATTGACATTGTAACATATCTTGGATATGTGTGTGTTTTGTACTTATAAATGTGTATTTTTTAATGACCATGTGATTTTTTCAATTATATACCAAGCGTGCTCCCACCACACCATGTAAATTGCAACTTGGTGAACTTCACATTTGCAACAAGTGGTGAACTTCACATTTTAATGAAATTAAAATGCGGGGATTTCAACAAATTTTTGTTTAAATGGAGTTTCACTTCTTTTTTAATGACAATGTGTTTTTTTCAATTTTATACCAAGTGTGCTCCCACCATCTAAAGCGCAATTTGGTGAACTTATCATTTTTATAATTAATTTTTTGCTTAAATTGAGTTTTACACATCAATTAGTGCTTTGAAAGTTGTGTTTTACATAATTTGTATACAGTAAATTACATCAATTTTCTGAAATTTATTTTGAATTTATTTTAAACCAGACATTTCAAAAAATAATTTTAAATGTCCACCGTAGATATATATTTGATGGAGGATGAACGACGAAGACGATCAATAGAATCCCATATCTCTACGAGAGAGGGGGATCAGGGATCGAGGGATCTTCATGGTATTTAAATATAATATTAAATCTCCATACATGTGTGTACATATGGAACTAATTTTTTATTACCTTTGTGAGTTAAATTATTTGTTAATAATTATCATTTTTTATTTTTTAGGAGCTAATAAGAGGATAAGGGTCTCTACTCCATTCATGGAGCATGCCCATGGTTCATCTAGTCATTGTATAGTTTGAACAAAATTTAATCAATGATTGTATGTGTGTATTTATGTGTATGAATGTATTTTTCAATTGATTATAAATCCGTATTTGTTTATGAAGCTCCTCTCTCCTCTCAAGAGGTTGGGGTTGGCTTAAATCCCATTAGAGGGCCATCAGTAAGGGCTACTAGGTTGCGTGAAGGTGGTGATATTTATTCCCCTGAAGGCCAATCAAGGGATGGTGGTGCTAGTTCTCAGCAGGGTCGTTCTGGTTCTCAATAGTTTCAGGGTGGGAAAAATTCTAGCTAACCACGTCGAGGTTTCCATCAATTTCAATATTTTTTTCATTCAACTTGTAAAAATTTGTTTACATGTGTTTTTTCTAATATACAAAATTTTATATATTGATGCAGAGGCTGAAAATGCTCCAAATGTTGGTAAAAAAAGACACAGGGAAAAACGCTATATTTAAGAAGAAGGTTGTCCACCAACCATTTCTTATCTGGCCAACATTTCTGATATACCATGGGAAAATAACATGGTGCAATGCACCTTAGAAATGTGTCAACAACTTCATGCAAAATTGCAGAGAGATCTCGTGGCTTTGACTCTACTTGCTGAGAGTCAACAAAGCCTCGAAATAGTTACACATTCTTTAGGCGAACTGGTAGCTGTGTACCGAAATCTTAGGCCAATGACTGATACATTTGTAGAAGTCATGAGAAAAATAAAGGAAACAGTAATGGGTCCTGATAAATGGGAGGATGTAAAAAAAAGAGTTACAAAAGAAATGGCAAAGTCCATGTTTAATTTTAAAGAAGGGCCGAAAAGAAATATGATGAAGGTGAAATATCTCAAGCACCCTGGTATAGCTCACTATTTGTATGATAGGAACCTTGTGGCCTATGGAATAATCCCATGGAAAGACGAGGTTCCTCTTTATTTTGCAAAATTGTTTTATGAAGAATTATTTTTGGAAATGAAACCCAATTAAAATGACCTTCCATCAGAATTTTTGGTCCTAGGAAGGGTCGATCGTGTGGCCATAGGGGTCCTAGGCATGATGTTGAGTTGCCTCACCCTGAGCCACCATTGGTTAGTCAACATTTTTGGGTTGAAAATTTTCGGTCAGAGATGGAAGCCACTTATCAAATTAGTCGAGAAGCAAGGGATGCCATCATCGACAATGTTCACAGTGGATTGGGTGGAGTCGATGTTTGTATGAATCGAAAAAGAGCACGTGAGAATGGACGCACCAATTTTGTGTATTGTACAAATTAAGATATTGACAACATGAGTGTTGAAGATCTCAAAATATATGCAAATAATTGTCGCAATGGTTGGCAAGACCTAATTCTTCATGAGGAAGAGGGCACTGGAACAGTATGTGTTAATTGTTAGGGTTCACTTATTTTAACACATACATGTACAATTTGTAATAAATACACATGTATATGTATACATTTATTTGTATGTACATTAATCTAACAAAAATGTATCATTATATGTTAGAACACCATTTTCAGTTGTCACGCATGATGAATGACGAAAATGTTAATATCACGTTCAGAGCCTCTAGTTCAAATAATCAAGATGGGTCTCACCATCAAGATATGTTGACAAATGTTAGTGTTTTTTAAGTGATATTTTTAAAATAAATAATTGTGCACACATGTACATGTACATATATAATAATAAAAAATTTTAACAGATTCTGATTTCGTCCGATGTTTTTGGGATGGCGGTACCTTTTTCTTCCTTGGGAGATGTACCTTCTACTTCCTTAGGAGATGTGCCACATCCACAACAAGTATGGACAATTTTTCACTTTTAAAATTTATGTTTAAGTTGTATATATATTCCACCTCAAAAAGTTCCATTAAAAATTGAGATATATATATCTATATCTTGAGTTATTTTAAATTTTTTGAATTTTAGGTTTTTGGAGATTTTCTTTTGGAGCCTCTCTTAGGAGATGTCCCAAATTCACCTGCAGAAGTATTCAATTTTTCACTTTTAAATATATATATGTTTTTTTAAAAGTTATAATTTATAAATTGAAATTTATTTAAGTTTTATTATAAATTGAGATCTTGATCTTGAGTTATTTTATACTTTTAAAATTTTGAATTTTAGGTTTCTATAGAAGATTTCTTTAATCCACGGATTCTAGCGACGGAGATAGGAACATCCACACCATTTCAACCATTTGAACAAGTTATCTAACTTTTTTTTTTAATATTATTGAAAATAAATTTATATATACATGAATTTTCATCTAAATTTTTTTAATATATATATATATACATGTATAATGTATAGTTTACTGTTGGAGATGTTCCCATGGGGGACATTTTAGCAGGCGAGAAACAAATGGAGAGGTAACCTCATGAGGTATTGCATGATTTTTTTTTTTTTTTTTAATATTTTGTTTTTTACATGAAGTTCTATATATTTTCACTCATTTTTAAAACATCACATTTCAATGTTTGTACGTGCATTGTGTACAGGTTCCCCATGCTTCGCAAGATAGCTCGCGGATTGAGACTCTGCTAGGAAAGACACTACATCCATCTGTATTTGATGGACATGATTTCTATATTTGATTGAGATTTCTAGTCTTAAATTTACTTTTTTATATATTATCTAGATGCACAGTCATATATATACATATACATATACATATACATATACATATATATATATATAAAACTTGATACTTGTGAGATCTACAATTTTTGGACATATTTTATTGTGTTAATATAATTTGTTTTGTTTTTAAAAGTTAATTTTTGGATGGTTGAAGTACTTTTGGCATGTTAATGTGAAGTAATGTTGTTATATAATTTGTTTGGTTTTTAAAACTTAAGTTTTGGATAGTTGAACTACTAGTAATGTTGTGATCTATAAATTAATGTTTTGCTTTTGAACTACATTTGGCATGTGAAGTAATGTTGTGTTATAATTTGTTTTGTTTTTAAAACTTAATTTTTGGATGGTTGAAGTACATTTGGCATGTGAATTAATGTTGTGATCTATAATTTTTTGTTAAATTAAAACTTAAGTTTTGGATGGTTGAAGTACATTTGGCATGTGAAGTAATGTTGTGATCTATAATTTTTTGTTAAATTAAAACTTAAGTTTTGGATGGTTGATCTACATTTGGCATGCGATATAATATTAAATGTTTTTATTGGATAGTTGAACTACAATTGGCATGACATGTGAAGTAATGTTTTGATATAATCAAAAAGTTTTTAAAACTCAAGTTTTGGATGGTTGAAGTACATTTGGCATGTGAAGTAATGTTGTGATCTATAATTTTTTGTTAAATTAAAAAAGTTAAGTTTTGGATGGTTGATCTACATTTGGCATGTGATATAATGTTAAATGTTTTTATTGGATAGTTGAACTACAATTGGCATGACATGTGAAGTAATGTTTTGATATAATCAAAAAAAAAATTAAAACTCAAGTTTTGGATGGTTGAAGTACATTTGGCATGTGAAGTAATGTTGTGATCTATAATTTTTTGTTAAATTAAAATTAATTTTTGGATGTTTGATCTACATTTGGCATGTGATATAATGTTAAATTTTTTTATTGGATAGTTGAACTACAATTGGCATGACATGTGAAGTAATGTTTTGATATAATCAAAAAAAAATTAAAACTCAAGTTTTGGATGGTTGAAGTACATTTGGCATGTGAAGTAATGTTGTGATCTATAATTTTTTGTTAAATTAAAATTAAGTTTTGGATGGTTGATCTACATTTGGCATGTGATATAATGTTAAATGTTTTTATTGGATAGTTGAACTACAATTGGCATGACATGTGAAATAATGTTTTGATATAATCAAAAAGATTTTAAAACTCAAGTTTTGGATGGTTGAAGTACATTTGGCATCTTAAGATTTCTTTTGATCTCTACATACTCTTGTTTGAGTGAAAAAATTTCCAATGGGAAGAACATAGCTTTTCAATGCAACTAACCATATCAATTGAGCTCTAATTGAAAAAAGAGTAAAGAAAAGTTAACATGCCACAAAACATGTCAGCAAAATAACATTCGTGGTTGTCATTTTTGTTGGAATAGCTAAATCATATTTTAAGGATTCTCCATCAAAAAACAATTTCAATGAAGAGAATCCTTCATATGATTTAGTTATTTCAATAAAAATAACAAACAAGGATGTTATTTTGTTGGCTTTTTGGTTTTTTTTACTTTTCTTTGAAATAGAGCTAAATTGATATGGTTAGTTGGATTGAAAAGCTATGTTCTTTTCATTGGAAATTTTTTTCACTCAAACAATAGTATGTAGTATGTAAAGATCAAAAACAATCTTAAGATTACTTTTAAGTACGATCAAGTGTTCTTGAAACATTTTCCCACATGATGATACCTTCATTGACCTATGAACTAAAGTAGTTCATAGGCTATATGTTCTGCGTCTTTCCCATATAAATCCCTTTAATTTTGATTGGAAATATAAGAAGTAGATATATGTTTGTTGAATTGCGGTCAATGTCATTAATGCACTCAACTAGGTAGCCTTGTTGATTTATAAATTGGTAAATTGATGACATTTAGTTAATTGCATTCTAGCACATATATATTCAATACGTGAAACATTTTTCATCAATACACATGGGAAAACTACTTGAACAATTAATTTCATTATAGAACATATATATATATATATATATATATCCAATAAATGCAACATTTTTCATCAATGCACATAGAAAAGCTACTTTCAGTTAATTGCCTAAAACATATCCGACCATTGGGAAGAAAATTTTTGTACTATATTTTCTATCAAGAATAGAGATGTGGGTCAGATCCCACCAAAATTTGGAGAAGTGCTCTGAGTCTCTTTTCTTAAAGGAATCTTCGTACAAAACTATACAGTGGATGATTTATTTACATTCTATACTTTTTACTAGAAAAGCCCACGGGAAAAATTGGTCGCATTCAGTCTGTGTATATATCCAGTACGTGCAACATTTTTCATCAATGCACATAGAAAAACTACTTTCAGTTAATTGCATCCTAGAACATATATATTCAGTACATGAAACATTTTTCATCAATGCACATATAGTAAAACTACTTGAATGGTTAATTGCATTCTAGAACACACACACACACACACACACACACACACACACATATATCCAATACATGCAACATTTTTCATCAATGCATTTATAGAAAAGCTATTTTCAATTGATCCTAGTGGGCATGTACCAAAAAAATTTTTACATGTGCAAACACTTGCACAGATAACATAAGAAGGCAACTCAAACATAAGAAGGCAACTCAATTTTTAGTTGAGTTCTGGAAGTTCTAAAACATAATCCAAAGAGAATAAATTGTTGGGCAGTTCAATAAAAGGAAATCCAATGGAATTCCATCTTCAATGATCCGTTCATGATCATATTTTGACATTTTCCATTTCTTACTTTTCGTTTTCTTCTTTGATTGAACCTCTACCAACTTTATGCGTGCCGCACACACCAAGTGACTATATTGACAACTTATGCCATCAGGTTCATAGTCTTCAAAGTAAACAAAATCCCCACTTTGATTAGTTTGTCTGAAAAAATATCCTTTCAGTATAATATATCCTCTTTCATATGGAAACCCGTGATCATTATAGTTTTCTAATAATTTCATTTTTCGTTCAGTGCAATGCACCAAATAATACTTCACATTTTCATTGTTGTTAGTAGGTGCAATTACAGCAGAAACATCTCCTACACAATAAAACAAACTTAACAAAATTATGTATTTAAATTTATTTCTAGATATTTATCATTTGAAAGCAATTCAAATGTTACCTTCTCTAACAAGATCAGAAACTCGATCACCATTGGATGATATTGTAGTCTCCTCTAATTTCTTTTCTTTATACATTGCAACAGACATTTTTCCCTTTGTATTTAGCTATGTATGTTTCCAATCTTTTACACACATTTTGTTTTCACAAACATCATTGGATTCTGTGTTGTCTATGCAAACATGAAAAAAATAATAATATTTTCTTTTATCCAATGCAAACACATGTGTGGACGACTTTGTTTTAATTGAATGCAATTTTTGAGTCATTTTTATTGTTTCAACGTCATTTCCAATTTATCTATCTACTTCTTCGATCCCAATATGCCAAAAAAACCTTTATATGGAAAATTTAAAGAAGAATGTAAATATCATAGATATCAAAATACAATCAAAGATAATCAATGAAAGATAATCAATCAGAGATAATTAAATTTTGATAAATGTACATTGTTTAAAATTAGATATCCAATAAAAATTAAAATGAATGTACTCTAGCACTTCCCTTGATTGGTTAGTCTCATGGATTAGAGCAGCGATGCGCCATTTAAAAACTTCTCTAGCATCCAAAAATAGGCTTGTAGAGGGATTCATTTGATATCTTCAAAGTGCTCATTTTATGCATGCCCCTACACCATCATGTTCTCCTTTTTCATGACCAATCTCGAAGAAATTCCAACAATGTTTAATGCAGGTTTTCTTATGAAGACAACACAACCAAAATAATTATCGTGCAAATTTGAATTGACATACGCATCCATATTACCATATCCAATGTTCATTGAATGTTATTTCCCTTTTTTTCAAGGAATCATAAATCCTTCCAAAACAATCTTGTACAAAATATGTATCATGTGTATGATCATCACTGATATAAAAGTGATATTATTAACAACATGTCGACTTTCACTGGTGCTTTCTATATGATCGACATTTTTTTCGGCATGTCTATATAGAATATGGATGAGCATGGAGACTTGGCTATAATGATGGTATTCACTCTGAATTTCTTTTTGTGGAATAAATGTGTAGTTTTCTGAAAATTCAATCACTAACAAAATGGTCCTTGGTGGAAAAAATTCACGGGATTTTTGAATTGCAAGTCTTTCCATTGAGCTCTATGGGAATGCTTGGTGTATTTATAAATTTCTGCCTCAAACTTTCTCAAAAATTCTATCACAAAAATTTCTTCTTCTTGTAATTAAATTCTTTTAGCACTATTTGCACCTTGAATAGATGTATGGATATATTCACATCTCTTCCATTTCACTTTCATGTTGGACAATGATTGATCATTTATATCAACATGATATTTGTTTTGAAATTTAGTCTAATTTCCACAATCATCACATTTTTTAACACCAACACATTTCTTTTCGTAAAATATATCATCTCTTTCTCTTTCACATAGAATTTCAGATATGAAATCATGGATAGTGGAAGGAGGAGGTGAATCCTTCCAAAATGCTCTACCAAAATTAAGGAATGTGTCATAATATATCTCAAATTCCACATGATAATGACAACAACAAGTGTCGCATATGGTGATAGGTTTTACATACCATGGTTTTTGTTGAACAAAAGCACTGATTGACACATGAATTTCATGATTCTCTTCTTTGAAATTGTTGAAAAACTCTATCTGAGTGGTTTCCAAGAAATGCTTTTCATGTTGTCCGTACTGATTTCGTGCTATTCTTCTTCGCATCACATGCTTTTCAGTGGAAAAACATGCTAATTGTTCTTCCAATATTTATATATTATTTTTTTAACATGTTCTCCAATTCTATCTTTGTATGGTTGCCTACAAATAGCTCTCCAACAAGCGAGTTCATCATTTACATCTATTTGCAATCGAGATTTTCAATGTTTGTGAAAAAAATTTCGCAAGGTTCCTAATGCTCGTGCCATAGATTTTACCAAGCAATTATCTTTAGTACATGATGAAACCACTGCCATATGTATTGCTCTACGTACAACTGGAACATTTTTCTGTCTAGATCTTCTAATTGAATTTATGGCACAATTTATATTTTGTATCACATTTTCCTTCATTTTTTTTAATCTTTGGCTGATTTTTGAATGCCCAATAAAGTCGTAGCTTCTTTTAATTTCCTTAATGATAGGAGACCTTTCAACATTTGGGCTTGAAATATCACATGTTCATTTATGAAGTACGTATTAAAAATGTGGTTAACACTATATCGTATATAATGGTCAACTTTTTTATCTCCATATGTGTGAGTGTCAACATTTTCCAACATCTCATCATCGACATTGATTTCATCTATACATATTCGAATGAATAATAGATAATAATTTTACATATTCAATAAATAACTAAATTAATAAATATATGTATAATTTCAATAATACGTGTATGTGTTCAACATATATGTGTGTGTGTGTGTGTGTGTGTACATGCCTTGTGATTAAATTTCTTCACTTGAATTTCTTTCAACATTTTCACCATCTCTAGGTTCAATATCTCTTTCAAAATTTTGTATCTCATCATCAATGTTTTGAGGAATATCTCTCTCTATTTACATTGCAAAATATTTTTCAAATTAGTTCATCAAATAAAAATTAAGCTTCAGATTTTACACTAGGAAAATTTTAAATATATCAAAATCATAATATTTACATTTATGTACCTACTTCAACTTGTAGTTGAGGTTGATTTTCCACTTCAATATTTGAGAGTGCTTCTATCTTTCTTTTGCGAGATTGTCTCGTCTCTTCTCTACGTTCCTTAGGGTTTATTTTTTGATCATATTTTCTCATACAATTCCTTCGATTTCCCATGATAATAGAGTATGATGTTCAAAAGTTTTCCATCAAAAATATAGAAAAAAAGAGAAATAAAAAAACATCGCAAAAGATTTAATTTTAAAAATTTTGCAAAAAATACATCAATCCAAAACACTTACTTTAAAAAATCCGAGAAAAAAATATCTTATGAAAATGAAATGAAGCTCAAAATATTTACTTCCAAGTCCTGCAAAAAAATTTCATTTAAAAGTTAGAGAAAAACTCATTTTAGAAAATCATTATAAAATATTTACTTCAACCCAAAACATGTACTCTAAAAAAATGTCACTTCAAAAAATTCCTCCAAAAAATGTCCATTGAAAATTAATTCCTATTGGAAATATTGTCATTGATGGCAACGGAAGTGGGAAAGGAATTGGCATCTGAAACAGTAACTAGGAACAGAGAAAAGAAACATAGTAGAGGAAAAAGGTCAACAAAGAAGAACAGATAAAGAGTGCATCTACAGAGAGCAGTATCAGTCAAGGAGCCAATTGAATTCAGTAGGAAGGATATTTGTGTCTCTGTGGAATTAATTCATGTGGAACATATGTATGCATCCTGATGGAGGATAATTGAAATCTGTAAGAAACCCTATGAGGGGATTAATGGTGCTCTGTATGTAGTACGAGGAACCGATGCCAATATGGTCGAATGTGTATCCCAAATTGGTAGACAGTGGAGTTATATACATTCGTTGAATATAAGACCGAAGGTAAATTGGGATCAATGTTGGGGATTGATCTCATAATTTTCGGTGCCTTTATTGAATTAAGCAATTGTAATATATGAACATGTTCTTGATGAAGGAATTGTGAATTCCTGCAACCAACACGGAACTCGGTGACTCGGACTTTCATTGGAAGAACTCTTTAGAATTATGAACAGTCCGAAAGGATTTCATCGGAGCTGTATAACAGTAGTCGTGGTTATATGAACTGATAATGCAGAGAAAGGAATTAGCGAAAGTACGCTAACAGAACCTGGAGTAGAGGAGCAGAACCTTGCGAATGAACAGTGAACGTGGTTTAAGGCTGGAAGTGGTTTTTATCGCACCACTCTCAACGGGAAAGTGGTATTCAAGAGGTGGGGATAGATTCCATAGAACCGGCGACAGGCGTCCCTGTACAACTCCACAAAACCGCTTATCACTACACGCCATCACGCGTTATTGTTCTACCCAGGATGCCTAGTGAAATTGTTGAGCGTCGTTGATCTGGGAAGGGGTCATCGGACGGTGTTAATTTGCTATAGATGCACGAAGGTTAACCAAGGTACAGTGTGCCATCACGTGTTATCATTCGTGCATCATCAACAAATGATAACTGTCGGATCATCTGAAGATGGAGCGATGTTCTCTTCGTCGTCAGATGGAAACGATCGTTAGCGATGGGCCCAGTTTTAAATTATATTGATTAAGCCGTCGATTATGTATGTGGGGCTGGAACCAAAGGTCTATTTAAAATACATTTGATAAAAGTGTTGGTTATTAATATAAATTTCTATCATATATTTAATTGCCAAAGGTTTTGAATAATATTTATTTATTTATCAAATTCCACGAATTTGATAAATAAAATTCCAATAAAAGAAAGAAAACCATCAGTAGCACGTTAATGTTTCTTAACCTTGGCTGTAGTATTATTTGGCGGAGATAAATATTACCTTTGGGACGATTCATGCATGAAATAATGAAGATTGGGATTTTAATTTGGATTGGTTCGACTTTTAATATGAATACCATTAGTGGTTGAGTGGTTTTCTACTCATGGTATTGATAAAGGGAAAACTATATAAGGAGAAGCGTATTATGGTTCATGAAGTGTGTATGAAAGGGTTGTTAAAAAACTAAATCTCTTTAAAAGATATCTGCATATATGATGCACCTATGGATATGATCTAGAAATGTTGAATCTCTACGATGATAGAAAAAATAAATGATGAAGACCTGACAGTAGTCTGATGAAGAAATTGAAGAAATCTGGTGGATCTGAGGGTTGAAGCCTTCTGTATGAAAGTGGAAGTATCCTTCCAGTAGAAGCTGGTGTTAAAATCATGGGGTTGGAGCTCCCTTCCAGTAGTGGCTAGAGAACGAGAAAAGGTTGTAGCCTTTCTGCAGGTGGGTGCCTGCGTGTTGGTATAAGTCTGCACTAGCATAAATTATAAGAAGTTTTCTTTATAATAAATATTGATGACTGAGACAATAGTAGCAGTGGTTTTCTCCCAAATTGGGTTTCCACCTTAAATACTGGTGTTCATATGTGTTTCTTATGTTTGATGGTTTGTTCTGTTATTTCTATTCATGCTTACTACTAAACATCTGATGAATGAATGATGCAATGATCTAAGTAAATACATAATAAGATCTCTGGACATACAAGTTGGATTCAGTAATGTAGCATATGGTTTTAAAAGAAAGGAAAAGTAAAAAAATTTCATTCAGCTCTAAATACTGATTCACCCCCCCCCCCCCCCTCTCAGTATTTTTTCCCAACAATTGGTATCAGAGTAGGTCGTTCTGAAAAAGCTTAACCGCTAGAAGGAAGATCAAACAAGATGAGCAATCAAGATGGAACAACTTCTATCAGGCCTCTGCTCTTCAACGGAAGTAATTTAATCTTCTGGAAAACAAGTATGAGATCCTATCTTTAGTCTCTAGGTGAAGATGTATGGGCCATTGTTGAAGCAGGATGTCAATATCCAATTGCAGTACCAACAGATCCAATGGAAAGAAAGAATTATGAAAAAAATGCAAAGACAATTAATTCTCTATTGGGAAGTCTAACTGAATCAAAATTTGTCAAAGTCATGCAGCTGAATACAACAAAGGAAATATGGGATAAAATCATTTTAAGTTATGAAGGTGATGCAAAGGTAAAAAGTGCTAAACTCCAAACTCTCAGAATTCAATATGAGAACCTAAAAATGCATAATGAGGAGAGCATTGCTAATTTTTTTTTACGTCTTGATGACATTGTAAATCATATGATAAATCTGGGAGAAAGAATAACCGAATCTACTTTGGTTGATAAATTTTTAAGATCACTAATGATAAATTTGAGTCAAAAGTTTCTACTCTTGAAGGAAAGCAGGATCTTCAAAATCTTATTGTGGTGCAACTTCATGGCATACTAACTGCATATGAAATGAGAAGAGTAGGACCATCTGAATTCAAGGAAGCCATCTTTAGAGCTTCTACAAAATGGAAAGAAGTACAAGAGACAGAAGTATCAGGGTATATCTCAGAAGAAGATGAGGTAAATCTTATAAAGAAACTCCAACTTGGTACAGGACGGTTTAGAGGTAAGCTTCCTTTCAAAAAAATTTCTTGTGGAAGAGTTGGACATTATGCTGCTAAGCGTCCTCGCAAAGAAACACATGAAAAGGGAAAGGAAGTAGAAAGAAGGAATAATAATCGGTTTAGCAATAGAAAAAGTTACTATACTCATGAAGACAGTGATGGGTTATCTGACAGTGAGGAAGAATGTGAACAAGATCTTAGACTTCTCATGGCATTCGAAAAAGAGACTAGAGAAGAAAAGGATACTTTTATGGATGCTTTAGAGGACAATGATTTTCTTGATGAAATCAATCAACTCAAAATATTCTTAGAAGAAAGTAAAATATCCATAGAAAATCTGAAGAACCAGCTTCAAGAAAAGGAGAAACATATTGAGAAATTAGAATGTGAAATAGTAAGTCTAAGAAAGGAAATTGAGAAAGTAAAGATTTTGAATCTTAGATTTGCTAAAGGATTTGAAACCTTGGATGAGATTATCAAGGTACAATGTTCTCCACTTCTAAAGAAAAGTCTTGGATATATCAGAGAATCTTCTCAGGCTTCAACACCAAATTATCTAAAGCAGCTACAGCCAATACGCAACATTTTTCCCCTCAGCAAGAGAGTAAAGAATCTCTATAGATAAGGCGTGAAAATCTCAATTCAAAGAACACTAACAGGAGTACCTTTCAAATAAACACCAATGAACATGTAAATTCAAGTAGGAGATTTCATGATCGTAGAAATTTCTTCTTCAATGGACAATGTTTCTCATGTCACAATTTTGGTCATAAAGTTGTTCAATGTGTTGCATATAAAACCATCATGACAAGATAAGCAAGAAAGAAAAGTATTGATATTGGAACAAATAAGAATACATATAACAACTTTTCTCCTCTTCAAAATGAAGTTGAATGTGCTTTTTGCAATAACTTTGGTCATGAAGAATCTGAATGCAGGAGAAAAGTTCACCCAAAAGAACATTTTCCTTCAAACTCCAAAGTGTGGAAAAAGAAGGAATTACAGGTTGAAAATTGTGGCATAGATTTATTTGCAGAAGGTGAAGAAAATAAATGGTACATTGATAGTGGATGCTCAAAACACATGACAGGTGACAAATATAAACTTCTTGCATATAGTGCTCTAGAAAAGGAAAAGAATGATACATTTGGAAATGATACTCTTGCTATCATTAAGGGAAAAGGGTTTGTTTTTTTGAAAGAAAAGGTGAAAGATAATAATGTCATGTATGTGGATGGATTAAAGCATAACCTGTTAAGTGTAAGTAAGATGTGTGATCAAGGAACTGAAGTTGTCTTTAGTTCAAAAGAATGTGTGGTACGTGATCTTGATACAGGTAAAACAATTATAAAAGGAAATAGAACTTCAAGCAACCTGTATGTATTGAAAAACTACAAAGAACAATGTTACTTGAGTAAATATTTAGAAAAATGGCTATGGCATAGAAGGTTGGGGCATCTGAGCTTCTCTCAAATCAAAAAATCAGGCAGACTCAAAGCGGTTCGTGATCTTCCCAATATTACTCTACCTGAAAATACCATATGCAAATCTTGCCAATTCGGTAAGCAAACCAGAGTGCAATTTAATTCCAAGGAAGGATCATCAAGTAAGCCTCTTGAACTCATTCATACTGACATATGTGGACCTATGAGGAAAAATTCACCACGTGGTGAAGAATACTATATCTTATTCATTGATGATTTCTCTAGAATGTGTTGTATTGGATTGATTAAACAAAAAGATGAAGCATTTGAGAAATTTTAGATCTTCAAAGAACTGGTTGAAAATGAATTAGATCTAAAAATCAAGTGTCTTAGATCTGATTGAGGAGGAGAATATACATCCAATGAATTCCTTGAATTTTGTGAACAACATGGCATAAAAAGACAGTTTTCTGTAGCTGGCACTCCACAACAAAATGATGTAGCAGAAAGAATGAACAGAATAGTTCAAAAAATGGCTATAGCTATGCTTGATGATTCCAGAACACCTAACACATTTTGGGGAGAAGCAGCACATACAACAGTAAATATTCTTAACAAGGCACATGTTCATGTAAATAGTGATAAAACTCCATATGAACTCTGGTATGGTAATTCTCCCACTGTAAAGCATTTTAGAATTTTTGAAAGAAATTTTTTTATCACAAATAATGATGAAAAAATTGGCAAGTTTGAACCCAGAGCAGATGAAGGAATATTTCTTGGTTACTCCTCTAGGAGTAGGGCATATAAATGTTACAATAAAAGACTTCGGAAGATTGTTGAATGTATAGATGTTGTTATTGATGAGTCTCCTGCAACTCCAAAAGAAGAAAAACAAACAACAAATGAAGATGATGATGATGACATATATCCTTCTACATCAAATATTAATGATATAAACAGTGAACCCAATGAAGAACCCGAAGATGATTTATCTGAAAAGGCTCCATCCAAATATGTTCAAAAGAATCATCCAGAATCTCAAATTTTGGGAGAAAAGGGAGCAGGTGTACAAAAAAGAAGGACTCTTGTGGGATCTTCCAGTTACCTGGAATTTCTATCCACTATTGAACCACAAAATTTCAATCAAGCCAGCAAAGATGAATGTTGGATTCAAGCCATGAATGAAGAACTTGATCAAATTGAAAAGAATCACACTTGGGAATTAGTACCAAGACCTCATGACAAAAATGTCATTGGAACTAAATGGATATTCCAAAATAAGTTAAATGAGAATGGGGATGTTATAATAAATAAAGCTAGACTTGTTTGCAAGGGGTATGCTCAACAAGAAGGTATAGACTTCGAAGAAAATTTTTCTCCTATAGCCAGACTTGAAGCCATAAGAATGTTTCTTGCTTTTTCAAGCTTCCAACAAATCAAAGTTTATCAAATGGATGTTAAATTTTCTTTTCTCAATGGTGATATAGAAGAAGAAATTTATATAGAACAACCAGAAGGATTCATTTTGGGAAATGATGAAAAACTTGTTTTTAGACTTAAAAAGGCTCTATATGGTCTCAAACAAGCTCCAAGGGCATGGTACTATCGTCTTGACAAATATCTTCATCAAAAAGGATTTTCAAAGGGGTCTGCTGGTAGCAACTTATACACAAAAACTGAAAATGAAAAACTATTGATTGTGGTTGTATATGTTGATGATATCATTTTTGGAAGTAATGAAGAGTCTATGAGTCAGAAATTTGCTTCTGATATGCAGCAAGAATCTGAAATTCCTTTATTTGGGGAACTAACATTCTTTCTTGGCTTGCAAGTGCAACAAGCAACAGATGGCATATTCTTATCACAAGAAAAATACCTTAAGCAAATCTTGAAGAAGTATGGCATGGAAGATTGCAAACCTGTAAGTACACCAATGATAACTGGATGTAATCTCAGTTCTAATGATGATTCCCACACGGTGAATCAACCAGAATATAGATCTATGATAGGAAGTCTACTTTATCTCACTGGGACAAGACCATACATTATGCATGCAGTTGGGATTGTTGGATGATTCCAAGCTAATCCAAAAGAGTCTCACCTTCAGGCTATGAAAAGAACATTCAAATATCTATAAGGAACTCAAGACTTTGGACTATGGTATCCAAAGAATGTTGATCTCACTCTTAATGCATACACTGATGCAGATTGGGCTGGAAATGTTGATGATCGGAAAAGTACTAGTGGTGGTGAATTCTATATGGGGCCTTGATTAGTATCTTGGTTCAGCAAGAAGCAAAGCTCTATTGCCTTATCTACAGTAGAAGAATAATATGTGGTTGTCGCATCATGTTGCACTCAACTTCTCTAGATGATGCAAACCTTACAATACTTTCAAATCAAATGTTCACCTCCTATCTCCATTATGTGTGACAATACAAGTGCCATCAGTATCTCAAAGAATCCTGTTATGCATTCCAATACCAAGCACATTCCCATCAAATATTACTTCTTACGTGAAAAAGTGCTTGAACAAAAGGTGAAATTGGAGTATGTTCCCTCCAAAGAACAAGTTGTTGATATATTTACCAAACCTCTACCTAGGGAAGCATTCAAATATCTCAGACAGAAACTAGTATTAGTATCTGCCATGCAGAAGATCAGATCTACTTAAATATAAAATATTAAACTGGTTGTGAGGTGTTATTGGGCATCTCTGAATGCACAGGCTAAGGGGGAGCATTGGTCATATGAACAGGATGCATTGTTGGCATTTATAAGTCATTTTGTTATATTATGTTTGAAGATTCAGCATGATCTCAGGGGGAGCATGGTATTATCGGTTCAAAGGATCTTGATCAACTCTTTGCCATTGATGTCAAAGGGGGAGGAAAACCAACAAAGGGCTTCTATAAGACAGTCAGAGGAAGAGTATTGCCATCAATGCCAAAGGGGGAGATTGTTGGAAATATTTTCATTGATGGCCAAGGAAGTGGCAAAGGAATTGGCATCTGAAACAGTAACTAGGAACAGAGAAAAGAAACATAGTAGAGGACAAAGGTCAACAGAGAAGAATAGAGAAAGAGTGCATCTACAGAGCGCAGTATCAGTCAAGGAGCTAATTGAATTCAGTAGGAAGGATATTTGTGTCTCTATGGAATTAATTCATGTGTGAACATATGTATGCATCCTGATGGAGGATAATTGAAATCCGTATGAAACCCTATGAGGGGATTAATGGTGCTCTATATGTAGTTCGAGGAACCGATGCCAATACGGTTGACTGTGTATCCCAAATTAGTAGACAGTGGATTTATATACATTCGTTGAATATAATACTGAAGGTAAATTGGGATCAATGTTGGGGATTGATCTCAGAATTATCTGTGCCTTTATTGAATTGGGAAAGTGTAATATATGAACGTGTTCTTGATGAAGGAATTGTGAATTCCTGCAACCAACACGGAACTCGGTGACTCAGACTTTCATTGGAACAACTCTTCAAAATTACGAACAGTCCGAAAGGATTTCATCGGAGCTATATAATAGTAATCGTGGTTATATGAACTGATAACACGAAGAAACGAATTAGCGAAAGTACGCTGATGGAACCTGGAGTAGAGGGGCAGAAACTTGCAAATGAACAGTGAACATGGTTTAAGGCTGGAACTGGTTTTTAATCACACCGCTATCGATGGGAAAGCAGTATTCAACAGGTGGGTAGAGATTCCATAGAACGGGTGACACGCGTCCTTGTACGACTCCACAAAACTGCTTATCACTACGCGCCATCGCACTTTATTGTTCGACCTAGGATGCCCAGCAAAATTTTTGAGCGTCATTGATCTTGGAAGGGGTCATCAGATGGTGTTCATTTGCTATAGATGCACGAAGGTTAACCAAGGTATGGCATGCCATCACGCGTTATCATCCATGCATCGTCAACAAATGATAATCGTCGGATCATCTGAAGACCGAGCGATGTGCTCTTCCTCATCGGATGGAAACTATCGTTAGTGATGGGCCCAGTTTTAAATTATATTGATTAAGCCGTCGATTATGTATGTGGGGCCGGAACCAAAAGTATATTTAAAATCCATTTGATAAAAGTGTTGGTTATTAACATAAATTTCTCTCATATATTTAATTGCCAAAGGTTTTGAATAATATTTATTTATTTATAATATTTTACGAATTTCATAAATAAAATTCCAATAAAAGAAAGAAAACCATCAACGACACATTAATGTTTCTTAACCTTGGCTATAGTATTATTTGGCGGAGATAAATATTACCTTTGGGCCGATTCGTGCATGAAAAAATGAAGATTGGGATTTCAATTTGGATTGGTTTGACTTTTAATATGAATACCATTAGTGGTTGAGTGGTTTTCTACTCATGGTATTGATAAAGGAAAAACTATATAAGGAGAAGCGTATTATGGTTCATGAAGTGTGTATGAAAGGGTTGTTAAAAAAATAAATCTCTTTAAGAGATATCTGCATATATGATGCACCTATGGATATGATCTAGAAATTTTGAATCTCTACGATGATCGGCAAAAGAAATGATGAAGACCTGACGGTAGTCTAATGAAGAAATTGAAGAAATCTGGTGGATCTGAGGGTTGAAGCCTTCTGTATGAAAGTGGAAGTATCCTGCCAATAGAAGCTAGTGTTAAAATCAGGGGGTTGGAGCTCCCTTCCAGTAGTGGCTGGAGAATGAGAAAAGGTTGTAGCCTTTCTGCAGGTGGGTGCCTGCCTGCTGGTACAAGTCTATGCTAGCATCAATTGTAGGAAGTTTTCTTTATAATAAATATTGATGACTGAGACAACAGTAGCAGTGGTTTTCTCCCGAATTGGGTTTCCACCTTAAATACTGGTCTTCATATGTGTTTCTTATGCTTTATGGTTTGTTTTGTTATTTCTGTTCATCCTTATTACTAAACATATGATTAATGAATGATGCAATGATCTAAGTAAAGACATAATAAGATATTTGGACATACAAGTTGGATTCAGTAATGTAGCATATGGTTTTAAGAGAAAGGAAAAGTAAAAAATTTCCAGTCAACTCTAAATACTGATTCACCCCCCCCCCCCCCCTCTCAGTATTTTTTCCCAACAATTCCAACTTCTTAAAAAATTCTAGTTTAAAAAATACTTCAAAAACATCACTTTAAAAAATACTTCCAAAAAATGTCAAAAAAATGTCCTTTTGAAATTAAGCCCAAATCCATACTTTCAAAATAAATTAAGCCCAAAAAACATCCAAAAAATGTATCAGATACCTCCAAGAAATTTCCTTTGAATGTACCTCCAAGAAAATTCCTTAAACCCAAAACAACCTTTTGCAAAAATGTTCTTTGAATGTACCTCCAAGAAAAGTCCTTAAACTGAAAACAATTCTTTGCAAAGTAAAACAATTCTTTGCAAAATCAAACCAAGACCTTTGTAAAATCAGACCAAATGCCACTTTAAGAAATACTTCAAAAAATATCACTTTAAAAAATACTTCCAAAAAATGTCCAAAAAATGTCCTTTTGAAATTAGGCTCAAATCCATACTTCCAAAGAAAATGAGGTCCAAAAATCATCCAACAAATCTATCACATACCTCCAAGAAATTTCCCTATAAATTTCCTTTGAATGTACCTCCAAGAAAAGTCCTTAGACCCAAAACAATATTTTGCAAAAGTGTTCTTTGAATGTACCTCCAAGAAATGTCTTTAAACCAAAACAATTCAATTCTTTGCCAAATCAAACCAAGACCTTTGTAAAATCAGACCAAATAATTATGCATCAATATCTAGGCTAACTCAATATTTTGTTATAAATAGAAGGGTTTTTCCATTCATTCACTAACATTTTTTCCCTAAATATCACTCTGGATCTATACTTTTGGTCTGACTTTGATCCTCCATCATTGTCATATCTTTCTATCTTTTTGCTTGTGAACTACCCTTGAGTTCCATTTTTGTCTCGGTTTTCTACACCATCAAGAGAGAAGGATCTTATATCTGAAGCATTGAGGACATACAAAAACCCATCCCATCTAGGGGGCCTAGTAACATCTTTCTATGTTCCCTTCCCAGGTGTCATAAATACAAAAATTATTTAAAAATATTCCTGCCTTTTCTATTGGATGCATGGAGAAAATATTTCTTTTATTTACTGCTTAATGTCTTTAACTACATAGATCTGGATTTTTTAGCATTTTTCTTGGTCAACTAACTGGAGATCTAAAGAAATTGGCAGCCGTCTTCGATGTTAGGGTTGTTTGTTATGCACATCTAAAGTGGGATTTTTTCGTACGCTTGCGATTAGAATTCACAATAACAACTGGCGACTCCACAAGGGTTTATAATTATGACCACTGTTGTTTTTTAGATCCCTGCATGACCAGCTACTTCAACCCATAGGGTTTTTCTTCAAATTCTTGTTTTTCTTTTATTGATGCTATTTTTGACATTTAAAACCCTAAAACAACAATAATTCTAACTTTCCTATGTTTCCAGACCTATTGCGCAGGTGATAGGCATCAGCTGCAGTTGACACGAGACTTTTTTATTAATCCTGCTCCCGAGAGTGTCAAAAGTGTAGATCGCACTTTTTGGGCCAATACCTATGATTTCAACCTTCAGGACATGGAAAACTGCCTGAAACCTGTGACCTCTACTTAAATCATGTCAGAAACTGTGACCTGCACTTTTTGCAGGAATTTTTCTGTGATTTTTCTGGGTTTGTTTGGGCTATTGTTCAGGGTTGTCTTACCTCCATATTCACCTATTTTGGACCTATAATTTCTTTTTTTTACTCGTCAAAGTAGGAACCTAGCCCCCTTGGGCTTTAGTACACTTCCACATTTATAGGAGGAGTTTAGTTGAAGCAGGTCATCTGAGATTTCAGTGTTTTCAACCATTTTTCAGACCTGATCCTGTACTTTCAGATCCATTTCAGATTGTTTATTCATCCATCCAAAACACCTCTTTTCAGTTTTGTTTGGCCCTCCTCTAGGTCCTCTCAATTTCCCTTTAGGTTGTAGCCTTTCGCCACCTCATTTGCAACAATTTTTCGCTCCTTTTTTTTGTTGTTTTTTGCACCTATTTCTGGTGGATCTAACTTTTAGATCACTGTCCCTCCTGAATTTAGACCCATTGGCTATTTTTTTGTGTTTTGACTAGATTTTTTCCCACCCATAGACTAGTTGTTGGGAAGCCTACCTCCTTGGGTTTATATTGATGCATATTTAGTGGTTTATTTTCTGTTATATTCAGTTTACTTTACTTTTATTTGCAAATTTATTTACATTTAAACAATACACTTTTTATTGTTTGTCTACACATGTCTCGGTTTAAAAATTAAAATTAACACACTTAACACACACACCTTAAGTGAAGAGAGCCTGATTTAAACCATTAGGCCAAGACAATAACATTGTAATAATTTGATACTGCACCTCTATGCCCTTGTTTCGACATTATAAACATTTTATCCTACACCTCATTGCCCTTGTTGGTCTCTCTTCCTTTTGTGATCAATGTTTTTTCTTTCATCATTGCGCCCCCAAGGCATTTATCCCAGAGACTTCTTAGCCTTCATCCTCAATTTCTAGTAGAAATACTTACTCCTCCACATACGATTCAAGTTAGTCCTCCACCGAGTCCCCATTCTGACTCTGCTTCTAGTTCATTGGGTTCCCCCTCTGGTTCTATCCCTAGTTCTCCTCCTGTCACCTTCACCATGTCTGGTTCAGGACCTAACGCTAGTGGTAGCCCTGCCCCTAATGCTGGGAATACTACTAGTGTGACCGCAAATAGAACTATCTCGACTGCTCCCTTTCTCTCTTATATGGTAGGTCTCAGTCTTCCTGATTTTAACCAGTTGATCAATGACCCCATAAAAAATGATCCTGGTTAGCCTGCTATGCCAGCTAGGCTCCCTTCATACATCCCCAACTTTGAAGGTCTTGCTAGAGAAGATCCTACAAACCATGTTAGATCTTTCCACATGTGGTGCTCATCTAACTCTGTCACTGATGACTCTGTCCGTCTTCGGTTGTTCCAACGTATGCTTACTGGAGAAGCTTCTAAGTGGTATGTTGACTAGGCCTCCACCTCTCATACTACTTTTGTGACTCTTGCCAGGGATTTTCTATCTTACTTCCACCTCCCCTTCATTATGACATTGGTACCAAACTTTTGACCTGTTTTGTTAATCGTCTGTGACCCACCTATACGATCATGTCTAGGAATGGAGGAGAAGAAAGAGCCTATGTAGAGCCCCTACCTTTGAAGACAATGTCTAGATGGACTGGTTTCTTAGATCCCTTTTTCTTTCTATTGGAAAATATGCCGCATCTCATTTCCCTCAGACCGAAGAAGCTTCCTTCCATATTGCATTGAAATATGACCTGGTCTATGCATAGTCTCATTATGTTTATATCTTCTTAACCGATCTCCCTAGACCTGATGGTGCCAACGCACCAGGGGAATCCCATACCACCAACAGTATTGTTGGAGACCTTTCTCATCCATGCACTCATCCTCCCATGGGTTATCATTTCCCACATGGAGGGGCCAGCTCCTCCACCACTTTTCCCTCTCCTTGTAGCATGTATCTAGGATATGACATGCCTCCTCCTTTTTCCCAACCTATTTACCACAATGTTTCCAACCCTTCTTATTTTCCATATCCGCAGCCTGGTGCTCCAGCTCCTCTAGCATTAGCACCTCATCGCCCCTTGCCTTCTCAACCCCCGTAACAGTAGCCACCACCACCCCAGGGGCAAGTGTATGCACAACAAGACACGACTAATCCTCCTACTTTGAAAAATTAGAGAAAACTCAATCAAAACCAATCTTCCCCAGGTAATCCAGGACCCAATCCCCAAGGGAATGCACCTAACACCATTAACCAGCAACACGGCACTCAGCCCAAGTAGGACAGGCCTGTTTGCACAAACAAACCATGTTATTTTTGTTGTTTCTTTGGTCACTACACCCAAGATTGTCCTCTTTTCCCTTATATGCGATATATCTGGGAAGCTCAAGCAACATTCCGAGGATGAAAAGCATCCCCATAGGTTCCTCCTAATGCTGTACCTATACAATCGGTTGTGTTACCAATCCTTTCCCTTAGCAAGGATTCGTGGCTACCCAACCACTTGAAGGTCAGGTGGCCACTCAACCTCCTCAATTTGGTACTTTTGACTACCATATTATCATGATGAACTCTAACCAACCCATTACCATTGGCCTCAACCTTCAGACTCAGTCCTGTGAGTACAACAAGCCTCCTACTACATCTGCCCCTGAGCCCCCTTCTTCAAGTTCCACTTAGCCTCTTTCGACAACCAATGGTACTTACTAATCCCTTAGCTTAATCTAGAGGTTCATACCAAGATACCCAAGGTACCATTACACTGAAAGGTTACTTCTGGTACAACTACCCATTCATATAGTATAGTAGATGATTTGGTGCAATCCCCTGGTGCCATCTCAACACTAAAAATCCTCCAGTCATGCCCTTCACAATAAAAATCTCTACTAAATTATATGGGTGTTGTGGATCCTTTAGATGATCATTTGATTGTCTTCAATTTTGACTGTTCAGAACATCCTCCCCTTCCTGCTTCTGTTGCCTTATGAATCCCTGTCAATATTCAGAATGCCAACATCTCCTATTGTATCATTGATGATGGGACATCCACCTGTGTGATGTCTGCTTCGGTTTGGAACCAACTCAGATCTCTTGAGTTGGCCCCTTCAAATATCACCCTCTGAGCGTGGGATGACCACTCTTCCCAGCCCATAGGCTTGTTCTGCAATTTTCCTATTACTCTTGTGGGTAAGACTGTTTGTGTTGATGTAGAAGTCATTGATGCCCCCTTAGATTACAACATTCTATTGGGTCGTATCTTCACTTACGCAATGTATGTTTTCCCATATGTGGTTCACCATAATATGTGCTTTCCTCATAATGAAAAGATAGTCACCATCAATCAGTTGAAATATTACGAACCGAAGTCTCAAACCTCCCCTGAGTCCATCATTTCTTTGGTGGTCAATAAAAAAATAGTTAAAACTTTGACTAGTGTCTCACCCGACGTCTACAAATACTCCTCTTTGCTTGGTTCTTTCCCTGTTCTTTCTCTTTCTATATCTGATCCTAGCTCGTCGAATGTTTGCATGATGCAATCTGGCCACTCCGACCTCAAGCGGCTCGCTTTAACTAGTCAGCAGCGTCGTGCTTCGCAACTTTCTCCTAGCACCTCAACTCAGCCCAAGACCCCCTCCTAAAGGCCTCTCATCTGCAACTGGTATCCATGAGCCTATCTACCCTCTGGAGATGGTTCCTCCTAGCCTCACCCATCTCGGAGCTATCCCACCTGGCTATTACCCCTCCAGTCAGATACCATTTATTTCTCCCCTTCCTAGAGTATTCTCTGTACCTATTATGGCTACCTTATCCCTTCCTAACATGACCCTGGGGATCCCAGTCTGGCACATTTATTCCCCCAGTCGCTATCCCTCCTTATTAGCAGAAATATTATCTTTCTTTGACCCGATTTGGATCAGTCCCCATGACCCCTCACCTTACTTTCGTGCCTCAACCACTTCAACAAGAACCCACTCCTATTATGACAGCTTCAGATGAGGGGGGAAAAGCTCATAGGAAGGCACCTAAGGAAAAGGCTGCCTTGGCAAACCCTGCTCCTCGTCAGCCTCGAAAGTGTACCACCTGGTGCACTTTGTGTGATGTTTTTGGTCATGCCACCCATATGTGCCCTGAATTGCCTTGCCTCAAATCCATTGTCAACAACACATTTCCAGAGTGTGATATCCCTGATGCCTATGTCACTATACCTGATTTAGTTCTAAAACTAAATTATTTGCACACAAATCATCCTTGTGCTTTGTGTGATTTCCATGGCCACTACACCCACCTCTGTCCCCATCTCGATGATTACCGTGCATCTTTAGCAGTGGTCCACCAAATCGAGGCCAAGCGCAACGAGTTCACCTCTCCCTTATTTGTGTGTTCTGATTAGGTAGAACGAGAGGACCTACCTACTCCCATTGACATTCCCCCTCCTAATGTCAAGATGACGGAGCCTTCGGCCACCATCCTCTACCTGTCATCATTCATGATATCCATGGTGGAAGCTTCCTCTGAGACTTCCCCTTCTGTTTGACTTGACCTCCCTTCAATGATCACCCTAGGCTAAACATCAATGGATCCCCTATCTGATTTTTCTTTTGTCACCCCCATGATGATGCGCATGTGCACCTTTCTTCTCATGATGACGAGTCAGGTAGCTTCACCCCGTCAGGTGGTTTTTCTTCCACCAGTCACCCCATATTCTATTATGATGATGACATTATGGAAGAATTACCACCCCTAACTTTATCTATCCCCCCTTACATTGAACCCATTTATTCGATCCACATACACCTTGTGGCCATTAAATTGACACCCAATGTTTGGGTACAGGGGCATCCATATTTTAGGATCTAGGAGAAACATTTCCTCACAACCCTCCTAGTGCATCTGGTTGTGTCAACTCTAGTACCAATATTCTTCCCAATTTAGAAGAATCTCTAGAGTCCAATATCACTTCATATTACTCTAGGGATGATCCCGCTCATCATCCCTTCATGTTACATCAAAAGCGCAGTCGCCTAGACATTGTTGTTGACCAACCTGTGCGTTTTCTAGGAGAGCATCGGTTCAGTATCTACCAATCCACTCTTTGAGATAGTGAAACCATGTATGCCAACCTAGAAAATTAGTCCATTTGCTTCATATATGCAGTACCAAAATTGATTGGTAATCCTCCATCCCCTTTCTTGAACTGCATAACCATAATGAAAAAAAATGGAGCACCACATCATAAAAATGTGTCTAGATTCCCATTTTGAGACCAGCTAAAGCTAATCATAGAAGAAGAGATGCCTCCTACGAAATACTAGGAGAATTTTAATTCTATGGTCTAAATACCTTTTGGCATGACCATAACATTCTTGGGGGCACTTATGCCCCTCAACCATAAAAATCCCAACTCTTAGCCAAAAATAGTACTGAAACCCCCTTTCTCCAACAGGTCACATTTTTCAGGTCATTTCCTGGGACAAGTCATAGTTTTCTGCCTAGTACCTGCTACCCAAATCATAGAACAAACCCCAAAAATTGAGACCTGGTCTGTTCCTCAGCTCTGGGGGCCTCATCTAAAACTTTAATCCCCTGAATTGTAAGGGTATGGTTAAGCCTCTTACCTGCAACTAACGGATCTCAATTCCAATAGTTGGTTTGTCTGCTACAATCGCCACAAGATTTAGGGCCTTTCCTCCTCTTTACATTCACAACAACTACACTTGCCAATGAATCAAATTCAAGGGAAAAGGATTTATTAAAAGAGAAACCCCAAATTTTTCTTTCGCCAGCTGCGACCAAACCGTAACTCAGTTTGAAAAACTGTCTACACCATTGAAAATCTTCCACCGAGCTCTCAAATCGGTATCCTTTAGGTTTTTTTATTTGATACTTCACCTGGACACATTTTTCCAAGAAGGATCACTTCACCACTCCTCAAAATGAAATTTATTCACTTACAATGATTTTACTTGGGGAACCACTTTTCCTCCATACTTGTCCATGCTTGTGTCAATTTTTGTCATAAGTAACCATATTTGATCCGGATTTATGCAGGAACGCAACAGAATAAACATATAAACATAAATACAGAGATGTAGCGGAAATAACACTTCATTTCATTAATATCAAAGAACTGAAATTTGCTTACAGACAGAATGGAAATAAAACTAGCTAGGGCGCTAGTAGCTATCTCTGAGAAGAGATGTGGCGGCTACAGGCCTCTGAACTGTGTTACAATGAGGCTCGAGGGCCTATTTATCATTTAGAAACAATGGGAAATCCTAAGCAGCCAAAACCCTAACCCTAGGAGATGAAGCGCCAAAACTATGGGCCCCGTTTGGGTAAATTGGTGTTTCAACTTCCCAGGGGCGTAACTTTGGCATACGATCTCCGTTTGACGCGTACCATACCTCGTTAGAAAGATATATCCGAGGAATACAAATTTGGAATGAGAAACATCAGTCCATGGACCCATGTTGCTCTCCGTTTTCCAAAAAAACATTGTTTAGGGCCTCAAAACGGCTCCGGAAGTTTAGGATCCGAAAAACTGCTAAAAATAGTAAACTGTGCCGAAACTGAAAAACTGAAATAGACAATGGTGGAGCCCCAAGTGGAATAGGTGGGTGAACACCAATATCCACCTGGATCATTCCTCCCCCCTTAGGAAGCAATGGTCCCCATTGCGTTAAGTTCCTCCATGAGATGAGGAAATTTCTGCTGAACTTGGTCCCTGGTGAACCACTTTCCCTGGTGCAGGAGTTGGCCAGCTTTGACAACCCGATATAGTTGGATCTTCTGCTGGCGAGTGTTCTTGATTTGCATGTCCATGATGCAATATGTGGTGGCCTGTTCCATGCAGTCTGGATTTAACTCAGTTGGTGTGAGTTGTTCTGCAATGTCCGAGGTGTCCAGTAGAGGTGGGAAGTAAGGACGAAGGCGATCCACATTGAAGACTGGGTGCAGACCAAGGAATGGTGGAATACTGAGCTCGAATGCATTGTTCCCTACATCCTTGGTGATGGTGTACGGCTCGTATCAGAGCGGGCGAAGCTTCCGGTGGGGTCCAGTGAGGCGCTCCTTCTGCAAATGTAGCCATACTTTGTCACCCACCTGGAAGTTGTGTGGCACCCGGTGTTGATCATGGTGTTGCTTGTACTTGGCATTGGCTCTGTCCAATATATCATGAACCTGTTGGCGGATGTGTTGAATGCGCTCGATGAAGCTACTTGCTTTGTCAACTTCAGACTGGACATGAGCTGAATTGGCCTAAGCAGCTGCAAATGGTATGGCTACGTCGATGGGACATAGTGGCTGGAATCCCAAGCCCACCTGAAAGGGGCTATGGCCGATTGAACTGTGGAGAGCCCGATTATAACTATGTTGTACATAAGGGAGGCTCTCATCCCATGTGCGTGGATGCTTTGAATTGTACATGCGCAGAATGTGTACAATCATTCTGTTGACGACCTCTGTCTGGCCATTTGTTTGGGGATGGAAAGCTGTGGACTTGGTGAGCTTTGTGTCCAACATTGACCAGAGGCTGGACCAAAATGTGCTGAGGAACCTGCTATCTCGATCTGATATGATAGACTGTGGGATCCCAAAGTGCACCCACACTCGTTCAAAGAAAAGTTTAGCAGTGGCTTCTGCTGTGATATTCTTCTTGCAGGCCGCCATAATGGCCATCTTCGAGAATCTGTCAACGACCACAAAAACACAGTCATTTCCCTGCTTAGTAGAAGGTAGGCCCAACATGTAATCCATGGAGATGGATTCCCAAGGTCGACTAGGGGTAGGTAGAGGAGTATATAGGCCTTGCTTCTTGATGGTCAGTTTGGCAATGGCATAAGCAGTGCAGGATCTGATGTGATTCTCGACATCCTTTCGAAGGTTTGGCCGATAGAAATACTTCTGCAGGATTGCTACTATTTTCTCGACCCTGAAATGCCCAGCGACTCGACTGTAGTGTGCTTCCCATATCATCTTGGCACGCTCGCTTGAAGGAACACAAAGGTGTCCCATGTGACATAAAAGTGCATCTTGGAGGTGAAAATTTGGAACTTGCGTACCCCCCAAGAGTGTCGTGTAAGTTTGGCCGAATTCTGGGTCACTCTCATAGATAAGCGGCCAATCAGAAGTCTCGTGCCCACAAGAGTTGAGCACAGTGGTGAGCGCCATGATCGGTGGTCGGCTGAGGCAGTCTGAAACATGATTGGTGCTACCCTTCTTATACTTGATGTTCAAATGAAACTGTTGCAGATATGTAGACCACTTCTGATGGTGATCATTCTGCAACTTCCCTTGTGTCTGTATGAACTGTAGGGGCCTGTGGTCTGTGTGGATGATTTTTTCCTTCCCCAAAATGTAATGCTTCCATTGTCGACAAGCTTGCACAATGGAGTACATTTCTTTGTCATATGTGGGGTACTTGCGAACTGTGTCAGACAACGTCTCACTGTGAAATGCCACTGGATGTCCCTGTTGAGTAAGAACTGCCCCAATAGCATATTCAGAGGCATCTGTCTCGATCTCAAATGGCTGTTGCAAGTCTGGTAAAGTGAGCACTGGGGCAGAACAGAGGCGGTTTTTCAGTTCTGTGAACGCCTTCTGTTGAGGTTCCGACCAAAAAAATTTTTCTCTCGCTCCTCCCTTGGTGACTTGACTCAAGGGCCAAGTGATATGAGAGAATCCCAACACGAACCTCCGATAGAAATTAGCAAGACCCAGAAAGCTGCGAAGCTCTGTTATAGTGGTTGGGGGTGGCCAATCCCGAATGACTTTGATCTTGGCTGGATCCACATGCACCCCCCTTTCATCAATAATGTATCCCAGATATTGAACCTGGGTCATGCCAAAAGTGCACTTCTCCAAATTGGCACACAACTTGTGTTGCCGCAGTGTTTGGAGGACTTGTCGGATGTGGTGAAGGTGCTCTTCCAAAGTCTGGCTGAAGATCAGAATGTCATCCAAGTACACCACTACAAATGAGTTGGTGAATGGCCGCAAGATGTCATCCATCATCCTCATGAAGGTGGCGGGAGCATTCGTCAACCCGAAAGGCATGACAAGCCATTCGAAAAGGCCTTCCTTGGCTTTGAAGGCAGTCTTCCACACATCGGAGGGTTCAATTGGTACCTGGTGATACCCAGACTTTAGGTCGATCTTGCTGAAATATTTTGCACCTTTGAGTTGGTCTAGAAGGTCATCAATCCGTGGGATTGGGTACCTATTCCGGACAGTGATCTTGTTCAGCGCCCGATAGTCAATACAGAGTCTCCACGTCCCATCCTTCTTCTGTACCAACACGATCGGGCTCCCACAGGGCGATGAACTTGGTGTGATGTGACCTTTCTGCAACAGCTCCTGAATCTGCCTCTTGATTTCATCATTTTCCAGAACAGAGCGTCGATAGATCGGTCCATTGGGTAGTGGCGCACCTGGGGTAAGATCAATCGGGTGCTTGACCTGGCAGTGCAGAGGAACCCCTGTGGGTGAGGTGAAGATGTCCCCGTACTCCTCCACGACCTTATCCATTTGTTGTTGTAGGAGAACCTCACAATGGAAGGTCATATTTTGATCTTCTTCTTGGCAGGGGCATATCATCAGGAAAATGAATTTCTTGGTTTGGAAAATGAGCTTACTTTGTGTGCAGGGTAACAATAACAGCACGAGGCCGAGACTCATACACAGCATGATGCTTCCACAAGTATAGTTGTCCTAATAATACATCAGAAACATCAATAGGAGCAACGTCACATAATACCTCATCCGTGAAGGGCTTGATGCCATAGGGAAGGCGACACTGCCGGTTGACGTGGAGATCTCATCCTTGGTGAAGCCACCCGATGGTGTATGGATGTGGGTGAGATGTGGTCGGCAAGCCCAACCGCTTCACGGCGTCTGCTGAAATGAGGTTCTTTTGGCTCCCATTATCGACAATGAATTGTACCGGGGAGCCCTTTACCCACATCTGGGAGTGGAAGAGACGTTCCTCCTCCTCTGGATCTTCTGGTTCCTCCTTTTGGATCTTTGCAGTGGCAACAGTGGCGTTGGGCTCCGCATCAATAATTTGTTTTCCTTTTTCATTCGCCTTTTCAGGTTCTGATTCGGAGTCAGAGCATGCATCTGACTCAGAAGCCCTCATCTCGGCCACTAGCGACTGCTTGGCCCGACACTCACTTGTGTTGTGAGTGGAGCTCTTATGGAACTCACACCACTTTCCCGTGTCCTTCTTTGGCTTTGCGGTGCTGTTCTTTTCTTGTGGCTTTGATGAGTTGTCTTTAGCCGCCATGCCTTGGCTCGGTCCTTTGTTCTACGGTTTGGAAGCACCTTTCCCTTGCTTTTTATTCGCAGATCCAAAGTCTCGCTTCTTCTGCTTGAATTTCTGCTCAATCTTGGCAGCATACCGGTATGCCGTACCAAGCGAGGAGATGTCAAGGAACTCCATTTCCTCCTGAATTTATTTGTGTAGACAGTTGCGATACTTTGCACCAGATGTTTCTCTGAATCTTTGATACCCAACTTTGTGCGCAGGGTATGGAACAGATTCGTCAGCTCATGCACATCTTGATCCCTTTGTTGTCGCAGCGTGGTCCATTATATGTACTTGTCCTCATAGCTCCCCACGGGATAGTACTGTTCCTTGACGGCGTCTCGGAAAGAATTCCAAGTTGGTACGGCTGAGAACAGAGAGGGTTCTGTCTGGTCCTTGTTCTCACAGTAGGTTTCCCACCAGTCCTTAACATGGGGGGTAGCTTTGAAGAGTGCAAAAATAATCTTCTCCCGGTCTGAAAAGTCATGAACAGAGAAATATCCTTCTAATAGATTCAACCATCTATCTATGGCATCTACGTCTATTTGACCCTCAAATATGGGAATGTCAAAATTTACTTGTACCTTAAAGGGAGTCGCAACTCCAGAGTGGCTACTGGATGCAGATGCGCCGCCGGTGGGCAGCCGTTGAAGGATCTGAGCAAAGCTATCCATCATCGCGTTCCTTTGTTTTTCGAGGGCCTCCTCGAGCAATATTTTGATAGGATCTCCTGCCCCCTCATCTTTATTTTCGTCCCCCATGGGCGTCCGTCGAGGTTTGCGAGGCTGATCTTGCAAAGGTTCCACCAGATCAAGCCCTAGCTCCTTATACCCCGACCTCGTTGGGGAAATGCAAAGAAGGATCGAGAAAAAGCAGACCGCTCTGATACCACTGATCCAGATTTATGCAGGAACGCAACAGAATAAACATATAACCATAAATACAGAGATGCAGCGGAAATAACACTTCATTTCATTAATATCAAAGAACTGAAATTTGCTTACAGACAGGATGGAAATAAAACTAGCTAGGGCGCTGGTAGCTATCTCTGAGAAGAGATGTGGCGGCTACAGGCCTCTGAACTGAGTTACAATGAGGCTCGAGGGCCTATTTATCATTTAGAAATAATGGGAAATCCTAAACAGCCAAAACCCTAACCCTAGGAGATGAAGCGCCAAAAATATGGGCCCCGTTTGGGTAAATTGGTGTTTCAACTTCCCAGGGGCGTAACTTTGGCATACGATCTCCGTTTGACGCGTACCATACCTCGTTAGAAATATATATTCGAGGACTACAAATTTGATATGAGCAACATCGGTCCATGGACCCATGTTGCTCTCCGTTTTCCCAAAAAATGTCGTTTAGGGCCTCAAAACGGCTCCAGAAGTTTAGGACCTGAAAAACTGCTAAAAATACTAAACTGTGCCGAAACTGAAAAACTGAAATAGACAATGGTGGAGCCCCAAGTGGAATAGGCAGGTGACCACCAATATCCACCTGGATCAATCTTGTACTCATGCTTTTATGGTCCCGACTAGACCTTTTCTGTGTGGCAGCATCATTGAGTTTCCCTTGTTTAGAGTGTTAGAGTTGATTCATCATCACATCCATGGAGTCTATCATGAGTCACTTTGTATCCCACCATAGTCCTCCATCCTTCATTTCTTGGTTCCTCTCTCATGTCACACATTGTGTCCTTTAGTCCTACTATCCCCTATCCCCTTTGATATTGTGTCAGTTACTGCCAGATCATCCATGCCCTTCATGCTCTAACTAGGGAATTCATTTGCCCACTACTCAGTACCCCCCATTCCATCATCATCAATGGTGTCAGTCTATCAGTCTCTCTACTATTATCTCTCGTGCCTTAGTTGAGGATCCCTTATTTCCTCACCTATGGCAGATGTCCTTCTGTCGACATCATCTTATTCATTCTAGAAGATAAGTCTAGAGGGCAGTGTACCTTGGTTCCAGCTTCCACTCTTGTTTGGTGCCTCGGATTAGGAAAAGGGACTCTTTATTTCCCTTTGACTTGATTTTTTCTCAGCTCCAGCTCCTTACGACATGATCAAGATCTATATAGTTGATGGTCCAGTGATGCAGCAGATTGTATTGGTGATTCTTAGGTGTGTGTGAGATGTTTCAGACCTCATGAGGGGGTGGCCCTTCAGGTAGCCCCCCCACATGCCCGAATGACCCCTCCATTACAGCCTTTGATGCAGCTCCATATATTTGATGGTTTCAGCCTCAACTGCTTGCAGCGCCTTTTAGTTTGCATTTATCATTCTGATTTTCAAAGCCATGTTCTATTTTACAGGGCCTCTTCGATTGTACTTATATCTCATGTACTCAGATTTTATTGTATAAGTCCCGGTTGTTATCCTAGGCGCACGAAGTATGTATCCATTAACATGTTTTTATCTGGCCCATGTTTCTGTGAGCATGTACTATATATTTTAGTCCCTTATTTACTGGATGCATGATTTTTTTTACTTTTTTATCTTGGTGGGCATAGGTATGCCTCCACCGCCTCTTGTAGAACAGGTACTCACTCATAAAAAGAGACATGTCGAACTTGTAATTCTTGCCTCCACATGGTCTTGTCCTCTAGTGCTTTAGTCTATCTTATATTTCTCTCTCTATGACTTCCCCTTTGGTGTCTGGTGATTGAGTTCTTACAACGTACTTTGGTCATACGATTAGCTCCTAACGCTCGCACACTAGGGGGTAATATGTTACAGCAATTTTTTGGTCATCTAACATGTTACTATTAGATGGACCAAAGTACACCATGTAAGACCAATTTTACCCCAAGTAAAATTGCTTTCACTATGAAAAGGAACTTAGCAATCCATTATTTATCAAGTTGTTTATGGTCTAAACGGGAAACCCCATGAGGAAATATTGAATAAACCCATATTTGTTTGATTTTTCTCAAAGGATAATTAGTTAAACAATAGTTTAATTAATATTCCTGGTCATATTTAACACAAAACAGGAAAATTAATTAGATAAATCACTATTTATCTCATTATTTTCTACTAATAATTATTTAAACCTTATTTAAATAATATTCCTTGGTAAATTTGACTAAATCATTTATAAATAATTGAATAAATCAATATTTATTTAATTATTACTCAACCACACGATTAAAATAATAAATAAATCATTTATTTATTTATTATCAACAAATAAAGGGATTTGAATAAATTCAAATTATTTTTCCCTCCAACAAAAATAACAAAATATTCCATAAAAGTTGGATCTATATTTGGTTAATAATATTTTAATTATGCACCAATATCTAGACTAACTCAATATTTTGTTATAAATAGAAGAATTTTTCCATTCACTCACTACCTTTTGTTGCCTAAAGACCACTCTGGATCTATACCCTTGGTCTGACTTTGATCCTCCATCATTGTCATATTTTTCTATCTTTTTGCTTGTGAACTCCCCTTGAATTCCATTTTTGTCTGGGTTTTCTACACCATCAAGAGAGAAGGATCTTAGATCTAAAGCATTGAGGACATACAAGAACCCATCCCATTGAGGGTGATTGGTAACATTTTTATATCTTCCCTTCCCATGTGTCATAAATACAAAAATTCTTTAGAAATATTCTTGCCTTCTCTATTGGATCCATGGAGAAACTCTTGCTTTTATTTACTTCTTAATGTCTTTAACTTCATAGATCTAGATTTTGTAGCATTTGTCTTGGTCAACTAACTGTAGATCTAAAGAAATTGGCAGCCATCTTTGATGTTATGGTTGTTTGTTGTGCACATCTAAAGTGGTTTTTTTCGTACGCTTGCGATTAGAATTCACACTAACAGTTACTCAAACAATTTTCTAAAAATTTTTTCTCTCTTCTCTCCTATTTTGTAGTAGTTAGTCTAGTATTTTTTTATACATAGATCTTGATATTGGTTTTAAAATATTATGTGGAATTAGAGGTGAAGTACGTTTGTGAAGAGTATTAATATTCTATTTCATATTGGAATAGGTAAAACATCCCATAGAGTGCAGGGTCATATCTTAGTAATCCTCACTCCTTTCAACTAATTTGAATAGAAACCTTAGGTTCTAGTGTTGATATATAGCAAGGTACTATAGGTGATCACAATGGAGATAAAAATTGAGTCTAAATTATCCATTGAGAAATTTAAATATTTATAGGAAGTGTATGAACTTTATGGTATTATTTATTTATTAGTATCCATTAATCCTTTGTTTCATGCAAATGAGTGTAAAAATCATATCGAATTTTGGACCATATTGGAAAAATTGTTTCACGAATAATATGGGTTGAGGGGACATTGGCTTGGGAATAAATTGATCAAAAAGGAACCATCCAAATTTGAGACTCTATCGACTAATTCTATAGATTCAAGAAATTATTGAATTATATAAATGTTTTTGGAAAATAAAAGAAATAATAACAACTCATTATTTTGGTTCTTTATAAGCTAGGATATGAGTACTCTTTTTTTTGTCTCTTCTTTCGATATTGATAAAATTTGTATATTTAAAACTTAGAAGATGACATATTTAGATGATTTTAGTGAGTCCTTAATTAAACAAGAGGCCAAGCTCATAATCCAGGGGGTTCTTAATTTTTCCACATATCATGCAGTTACAACAAAGGAAAAAAAGATGAAGACTAAGAATAAGAACAAAAATAATTGGGAACCATTTAATAAGAAGTAATACACACAAAATTCTACTAGGGAGAGTTAAAATTCAAGGGAGGAAAGGGTAATAATGATAATAATAAGTGAAGATAATGGAATATGGAATCATATTGAAATATTTTTCATGAATAAAATCATTGATCAAGTAGCATATTTAGTCTAGCAACATCACTTGGATGATTACACACCATATAAGGCCATGAAGAAGAAGGGAGGCTAGGAAGTATTTGAAAATGGTAAGGTCTTGTATTACTAAATACTACTTCATCTTATAATACTTGGGTGCTTAATTTTGGAGCCACATTCCACATGTCATCTTTAGTAGATTATTTTTATCACTTAGAGAGTTGTGATAGAGCACCCACATTTTTTGGTGATGATATACCCATGGAGGTTTTTAGAGAAAGGAGAAAGGGTTTTGAGCGTGGTAGTAAACCCAACTATGTAAAGTATAGTTGTATGTATGTAAACTCAACTATGTAAATTATAGATGTATATAAATATATGTCGAAATAAATTGATGTCTACATAAAGGGAGGGACACACAAATAAAAAGCTCTAAGGGGAGGGCCAAAATGTTCCTACTGGGATGCATGTGGTAATTATACTAGTTTCTTCTGGTCTGCCAAGAGCTAGCCTATACGAATACATTGACTTTCCTTAAGGCCATATTTAATAGTGACCAAACAACAGTGACATGAATTGAAGAACATTGGATGGGGCAGCATGGGTGGGGGATGATGCCAATCCCTATCCATTCCTTGGTGATCTAGATAGTAGAATAATTTGCTCGGGAATAAAAAATTGATTGGTGAGGAAGAGAAAGATTATAAAAAAGGAACAATGAATATAGAATAATATACGCTCTATAAAATAGCACACACACTTCTAGAGAGAGAGAGAGAGAGAGGAGGAGGAGGAGGAGGAACAATGAATATAGAATAATATAACTTGTAGAACATAGCACAGACAGTTGAGGAGAGAGAGAGAGAGAGGTGGGAGCTAAGTTGAAACTCTAAGCTTGATTGGAATGTTTGAGAGCCAGTGTTCATAATCCAGGGGCATTATTCCTCACATCTCCTATATTGATAACATTACATAATGATTTTAAACCTAAATGGTTATAGGGAGGATAAAGATACTTGAACTACTTAGTGCTTAATATTTGTTGATGATTGAAAGAGTTGCAAACCACATGTTTACTAGAGTATAGACCCTTTGTTTCTTGTAAATAAACAATAGTTATGAAATCTCCTATATTGTAGGCTCAACCTCTTGGAACTAAGAAATTACCATCTAAATCTTGGGTGAAGCGTTGTGTTTTTAACTCAAGGAGAGAGTGAGCCATTATGGCACATATTGTTGGTGAGAAATTGTTAAAAAACTATGATAGTGGAATCATTTTCTTACTTATGTGACTAACCCATTATTGTGAATTTACATGAATAAGTATCCCTCACACTTTGGATTTAGAATAAGGATGGTCAATTGCAAGAGAGATTGTATAGTTTCCCAATGGTTGGTTGCAGAATTAAAATCCCTCCTTTAATTTCTAACCATATTTAAACACATGGATAAGCGTAAATTTATTGGCATATTGTCTCATGCAATGTGCATCATGTCATACATCATGTGTTCATAAATGTAAATAATGCCTAAGTATTGAGGCTCACTATTACTCTCATTAAAATGATATTATGTGTATTTGTGAATTTTAATGCTATTCTGGACTAAGTTTTCCATGATGAATATGATACTACGTGTTTATGAATAATCAAGCATACTCTAAAATTATTTGAAGAAATTAATATATAAATCAAATATTTTACTGTACTAGTTACTCCGTTTAAACCAAACACTGCTAATTTCAGGCCTTTGTGCCTATAGTTTTCCCAGTATTTTACTTCCCTAGGTGGCCCCTTGGAAATAAAAATTAAAGAGATTCAAAATCAAGGTTGAAAACCTTGGGACATAATTCACCTTAATACCCCAAATAGTTGGTCTTCTATGAGGGGCCACAATTCTTGTTTAATACCACATGACCTTTGATTGATTGTCTTACACTTTGGTTGGTGGGACCAACAGGTGATAGAGCTCAGGCCATATGTATATTGGTGGGGTTGAAGTTATTTGGAGTGCTATTGAAACTTTAATGTACCATAAATGTGTGTCGTGAGCCAATATTTATCATTTTACATAAGCTAGTGTGCATAAATATTTCAAGCCAATGTATAAATTTGGAAAATAGATGGATTTGGGAGGAACCAAGAGAAAAAAAACCTTACCACTAGCCACTTCTCTCTACTAAAACTAATGCATGTTGTAACATAGAGTGGGTGTGGTAACAAAGGATGTCGATCGAACTAGGGTTTCTCCACACAACCTTGTCATCACCCACCTTCTTCCATTGGGATGATGTGGGGAGAATGTTTTATGTGCATGTTGGTGGAGTGGGGCCAGCCTAGCATTGGTTCAAAAATGGGAACCCATCCATCAAGGGTTTTCCCACAAACTCTTTCTTATATTTAACATTAGCCACCAGGAGTGGAAACACAATGAAGAAACACGCTGACATGGTGTTGAACTGGCCTGGAGGGCCCCACTGTGATGACATGTACGGTGTGTCTGGAGGCCACGTAGGTGTCACATGACAAGTTTAACTACATGGATGATGATGATAAGTTAGAACTTTAATTAATTATAACTTTTTCTCTGGTTCTTGGATCAAATAAAGAGTGACATTGCTCGAAATATCTCAATGATTTGAACAAAAAAATGGCATCAAATTTTAATTTCATAGAATTGAAAAAATAATGTTTTTTCTAACCCCATATTCATAATAGACCTTGTAGATCAGGTTATAAAACAAACTAACACCTTTATCATCTTGAGAATTTGTAAAGGGGTGGAAAGGAGGTGGCTATACAACGGTATCAGGATGAAGTTTCAATATTGGAATCAAATAGGTTCACACACACATAGATGATAAAAAATTTAATATGATAATTTCATTCATATATACACTTACAGTTGATATGAATGTTGGCTTCATGGATTGTTGATATGTTGTTTTTTTTATAAGCTGAACACTAACATGGGATTTGATTTTTTATTGACAGGTTTATATCAACATGCTTATTGCAATTATATCAAGGTGATGTGTAAATTTATTTATTCTTTCCTTACTGATGAGAAAAATTCATGTGTTTTCAACACCACAAAGATAGAAATAAGAAGATACAAAATTTTAGTAAGAAACAAAGGAAGGAGGAACAACATGGTATAGTAAAGTGTGCACATATACTATATTCTTTAGGAAGAGAAATCAATGGAAAATATATCAAAATAGAATTTCCCTAAATGTATGGATATCCTTTAGATTTTGTGATATCAATTGAGAAGTTGCAAGGAAAACAATAACGTGATTTTCAAAGAAAAAGAAAGACAAGAAGAGGTGAATGTGGTAATATTGAAGAGCTTGTCATAATTACAAAGGAAAAGGAAACATGACCATGGATCCAAGAAAATTCCTTATAAAATTTAGAAGCAAGGGTTGAACTCTTGAAAATAAAAAGGAATTAAGTTGACGAAGAGGCATAGGAAAACAAATGAAGTCAGAGTGAGGTGAAAAACCCTACTCGACACCACAAAAAGAGAATCAAGCAAGCATAATCAATTTTGTAGTGCAACAACTAGAATACATCGTCTTTAAAGGAGAAGTGAGGGTCATGTAATTTTAAAAGAGTTTAATAATGTCAAAATTCCTACCTTTGATGGACATAATAAGAAATTTGAAGAAGAAAAAGCATGGTTGTTAGGCTCGAAGAAAGACTTTAGAGACAATGACTAGTCTAGTAATATGAAGGCCAAAGTAGCCATTTTCAATATAAATGGAAAGTATGATATTAGATGGAAGTATTTGAGAAATATAAATTTCATAAAAGTGAAAGAACTATTTATTTTTGGGTACCTATGGGAGGTATTCCCCAACTACACAAGTTAAAAGAAAGAAAAAGTAAAATTAAAATTAAAATAATGAAAATTTAATTTAATTTTAAATTTAATTTTCAAATAGATGTGCCTCTTGGCCACGCTTAAATAATTATAAAAAGAAACTTGAAATTCCCATTTTAATACATACTCATCACTCACCTATTTATCTCTCACAGACACATGGCAAGCAATTTGAGGAATAGGCCAAAGTTTCTAAGGAGTGGAATTTATGAGATAGCCAATGTTTGATGAGTCGATGTTTTTTTTTTTTTGTAATTGCTTAATGTTGTTTTACAGTGTCCTAAATTAATATCATACATGATTGGAATTAATATTCGATTATAGAAAATTACACTTATCTAATTAGAACTAAAAAAACAACTTAGTATCAGAGCATAAATAGTGGTGGGAGTGTTGAATTTTTGGGGTTTTTACAATCTTCATGTACAACATATTTACTTTTATTACTACCTAAATTTATGTAAATATTTCCATAAATTATATTGGAAATTAATTTCAAGTAAATATGTTGAATTATCAAAATATAAATAATGTATTGCATATTTATTTTTTACTTCCACATAAATTTATTCAAAGAATCATATAGATTATTTTGGAAAATTTTAACAAAGTAAAAAAAATTATGTGGATGCATTATAACGTAATCCAATTTATTAAATTAGAAATTTTAATAGGATAAATTAAACCTCATATATCCAATGAGTAAATTCTTAGATAATATGTGTGGGGTGGATAACAACACAGATCCACTAGTGTTCATAAGAAATTAACTTAGGAGATTTAAAGGTGTTCATAAGAAATTAACCTAGGATATTTAAAGGTCATCTAAGGGGATTCTCTCAGGATCGGGCATAAAATTAGCAAGGATGATTTGGGTTTGAGAGGGATAAATTGTACAAACATCTAGAACCTTTTCATATGAATAGAAGAGATTTTAGCTCATAGGGAGAAGATAGTCATGTATAATGGAAGGATGCAACCTATTGGAGATCCAAATGGTCACTCTTGATGACAAGGAGTAGGAGCCTCCCAATGATGTGGTTTTAGCTCCTTATATATATATTAAACATCCTTTATATCATAAGGAATACCTACATGGATACATTTAGCTATTGCACCCACTTATGGTCATTGTTCCAGAATCCAAGAAGAGGTTGGCATGTATTTGAAGTACATTGAACGATTCAGAGGGGAAAAAACATCCCCAAAGAACCTTCAGGGAAATTAAATTTCCTAATAAGTACTCATGATATGCAACATTGATGATTCACATCATTTATTCTAATCCATACAACTATAAGGAGGAAGCAAGCCAACAAGTGTGGAAGGATACCACGATGGAGGAATATCATTCCAACATGAAGAATTATGTGTAGGAAATTGTGTCGAGGCCTTAGCGGAAGTCAGTGGTGACTTCCAAGTGGATCCAAAAGATTAATCAAGGGGTATATTGTAACAAATATAAGAAAATGGTGATATTCATGGCAATAGGGTTCTCCCAAAAAGAGGGAGAGGACTATGAAGAGAAATTTATTCCAGTCACAAGATACACTTATATTATAACTATTATTTCTATTGCTTCTATTATGGGTTTGACGTTGCATCAGATGGATGTGAAAGCCACTATAGTAAATGCATTTATTGAGGAATACATGTACATAGAGAAACCTTAGGTATTTGACGTACATTAGGAGTTAGATGGTTATTGACTAATCAAGGATTTGTAGGAACCAAGTAGGTACCTCTATCTTGATATTCTTAGATTTATGGAAACCTCATTAGTCAGCTTCACCAAGAGTGATTTTGATCCAAATTTTTACTACAAGGTTGTTAAATGTGAGCCTCTAATCTTTTTGTTATATGCTCGCGACTTTTTTTTGATAGGAGAATAAAATGTCATTCATTAGTGCAAGATGGAGTGGAACTCTGAGTTAAAGATGAAGGATGTAGGTCTGATACATTACTTCTTGGGATTAGAAGTGTCGAAGAAGTTGGTTGAGATATTACTTGGTCAAGGGAATTATATTATTATGATCCTTTATACATTTGGGAATATGGATTGCAATTCCATGGCGATCAATATGAAGACGTTAAGAGGATTTTACTAAAATTTAATGGATCTCTTTCTGTATCGATAGGATGAAAAAATCAAGATGCTTCTTCAATTTTGGTTCCGCTATGATATCTTGGATGAGTAGGAAGTAGATACCTATTCTTCCTAGCATTCAATAGGTTGAGTATTATTGTAACTATTTTGGTGAGTTGTGGCGCAGTGTGCATTTAGAAGTTGATTACAGGATTGTTTGTTCAGGTGCTAGAGATGACCATGATGCATTGTGAAAATCGAAGTTGTCTGAAGATTTGAGAAAATATATTTTTCTATGAGAGGTCTAGGAAATTGAGATAAAATACCACTACATCTGAGACATGGTATAGAAGGAATGAGTGAGGCTCCAATACATTTATATTAACAAGGAGGTTGTTGAAATTATCACAAATATTATGTCCAAAATTAAGTTTGTCTACTTCACGGAGAAGCTGAGAGCGGTTGAGAATGCCTCCCTTGTTGAGAGGGAGTGTTGATGTTGTAGCATTAGGGAATACATTATCCCTGTGTCAATGGTATTGACTAGGTGTCATATAATGTGGCTAGGGAGAATAGCCCAGAGAGCATAAGAGCTAGGAGTGTTAGCCCAAACAGAAGGATGTGATCATATTTTCATGGGTTACTTGGATAGTGGGTGGATTGAGTTCCTCAAAGAATCAAGAAAGTATTTTTACCATTCAAGTGATAAGTGAAAACATGGGGTAATTGTAAATGGGTAAAGGGTTCCCCTTTCGTTAGGGAAAATTAACCTCGTTCCAAGTGATGACTTGGTTAGTTGCTGACATAGGACTAATTGAGTTTTTACCCCAGTTACAGGGTACTTGACAATATATCCAATTGGTAATTGAGTATGGGTGAATATATATTTATCATGATTTTGACACAAGATGATTTCCACATCCTTCTAGAATAGAACATGAAGTGGATTTTTACATTAACATAGTAATTTCATTCAATATTTTCTTGGGATGGAGAAATTTGTTTAGCCATATGGACACCTTCAAAATTTAAGGAGAATACCACCACAACTAAGAGGGAATTTTTATTTATGGGTAGTTGTGGGAGGCGTTCACCTACTACACAAGTTAAAATAAATAACAATTATATGTTAAATTAAAAGAAAGATAATATAAATTAATTTTAAATTTAATTTGCAAAGAGACATTCCTCTTGGGCACCCTAAAATATCTATAAAAGGACACATTAAATTCTCATTTTAATACTCACTCATCACTCACATATTTTTCCCCTCTCATGCATCAAAATAAATCTGAGGAAGAAGCCTAAGTTTCCAATGGACTGAATTTCTGAGATAGAAAATGCTCGACCAATTGAATTTTTTTGGTGTAATTGCTTAATGGTGCTCAAAGGCATGCTAAAGTAATATTATATATAATTGGAAGTAATTACTAGTTCCAAAAACATGTGATTATCTAATTACCACTTGGAAATCAACAAGAAATATCATGCGTAGTATTTGAAAAATATTTCTATGTGATGTACCTATTTGAAAGGTACTACGATATGAAAATTAAGAAATTCCATGAGAAAATATTTCTATGTGATGTACCTATTTGAAAGGTACTACGATATCAAAATTAAGAAATTCTATGAGAATAAGCTAGAGAAGCTTATGATGGATTAGTACAGGAACAGATCCTTGAAACTATTGAGGTATGTGCCATTCATCAAAGATGAGGAGGTCAATATTCAATGGTTCCTTAGCGGGTTTCCATAATCCTACTAAGACAAGATCAAGTTTGATGGGACAAGAACATTATAGGAGATCATCTGAAAGATCAAGTGTTGATATGATCAGTCCAAGTATAAGGTTCGTTTCTAAATTAACTATAAAAAGGAATGTTAAATCCATTTTCGAAAGGAAAGGGGAAAATTCGTCAAGGTATAAGAAAGAAAGGAGAAATTATGAGTTTACCACTCTTTCCAAGAGTATATTCCAGTAGATTTCCATTGCTACAAATAAAGGATGAGCCACACAACCAACGATGGGAGAGGAATAGGAGCTCAAGAGAGAACCATTCCAATTTTTTAAATTTGGAGAGAAACACCTGCAAAAGTATTCTCTCCTTCAACAATATAACAAGAGGAAATTTTTTAACGTACAAGAAGTTGTGATGGTGAAAAATGTGGCCCTAATTGTGCCTCAAATTTATGTTCGATTGGATAACAAGAAAGTGAATCATCAAGCCTTGATGATCCAAATGGAAGGTATTATGACCAACCTACCTATTTCAATTATTATTGACCCAAGTTCTAATTTCAACTATATCATCCAAAGGGTTATTGAGAAATTCCCTCTAAAAAATAAAACTAAGAATAAATCAATTTTATTCCAGCTATATAAGGGAGCCAAAAGGTGGGCGATAAACTTATTGGAATGATTCCCCATGTAGCTAGGAAGCATGCCCACTACAATATCCATTAACCTCTTTTAATTAGGCTTGTACTATGTCATAATTGGCATGGATGGGATGACATCCAATACAACTATGGTTGATTTCTGTAGTAGGTTGCTAGAACGTCGTAAAAATGAGAGTGAAGGGGTCATACTCTAGGGAATGAGGAATCTAGTTTTAGTCTGGAAGATGTCAAAATTACGAGTAAATATATGTGCTTGAAAATCATGTGTCCTATTTATTTTTTAGGTGACCAAACATATAGGGGTTAGAAAAATCAGAATTAAGGATCAACCATTTATAAAACAATTTTGTGATGTGTTTTTGAAGGAAATACTTGGACACCCACACAGGAGAGAAATTAATTTCTCCATTGAGCTAATTTTTGGGCTAGTGCCAGTCTTGAAAGGAATTTAGTTCTTCATCTAATGGGTGGCTACACTTGAAATTTGAGTAAACCTATAAGGATATAAGTTGAAAATACAAATTAGAAAAGTATTTTTTTACTTTTCTCTCCAAAATATTTACCCCTAGGATGATATCATCAACTTGAATCATATTGGTTCTTTTAAAGTTAATTTTTTCAATACAATTTTTAGGCCAATTTTTTACCTCAAAATTCCCCAAATGTTATCTAGAAAATGTTGTCTTGGTCTGAACAAATGCATGTAAGGAAGGCCTAGGTGGAGTAATAATGCAAGAATGGCATGTGATACATTATGAATCAAGAATGCTAAATGAGCATGAATAAAACTATATTACCCATGACCTAGAAGTTTCAAAAATTGTGGATGAACTAAATATGTGGAGACATGACTTCCTTAGAAGTAAATTTATTTTGATTTTAGACCATGGAGGTTTGAGATACTTGTTTGGTTAGTATAAATTAAATGCAATAAAATCCAAATGGTTAGCTCTCATTAAAGAATTTAACATTCAGATAAACCATATCAAAGACAAAGAGGGCAAGGAGGTGGATGAATTTAACAAAATTTTGCAAATGCATCACTTGGAAGTCATCAGAACTTGTTAATTTAATATCAAAGAAAATATAAAGGAATCATTGATACAAGATGAGTACATTCATCATGTGAAATTGTGTTACAGAAGAAGACAGAAGGATCATTGAGAAATAATTATACACTCTTTAATGTTGGAATGTTGAATTTTAAGGATATATGGTATGTACCTTGTATTATCAACATTAAGAAGCTCATATTGGATGAGTTTCAAAAAATACCATTTTTAGGTTATCTTGCTTATCAGAAAAGCATAACAAGCATATAGAAAATATATTATTACCTGGTCATGAAAAGAGAAATATTGAAATACATTTCCACATGCATGGAATGTCAACAAGTCAAGGTGGGATACAAGCACACAACAATATTGCTACAACGAATCCAAATTCTTGAGTGGAAGTGGGAAGTCATATATGATGGCATCAAAATATGACTTTTCCTGCATAGTTCACTCACACAGTTTATTATCTAGTAAACATATGGTCAAAACCGAGCTGACCATAAATTAATTTATAATCATATTACACACATGGCCAATAATTAACAAAATGGTGCTTCACATTCATTTATTTCTATTAATAAAACTCCAAGTTAATTCTATACCAATATTTCAATCCACCCCTTATACATTACATTTTCAATCTTGAGATCAATTATATTCTCATTCAGATAAGTCAAATTGGAGAATGATTCTTTAATAAAATTGTGAAGCCTCCTAAAATTTAATAGCTTATGGACTTATTCAAATGCTTATTCCAATAAGGCACCTTCCTCTCATTCTATAAGGTCCTTTTACTCATAATATCCTTCCTTAAATTATTTTAATTGAATTCATTCCCACTCTGTTTATACAAATATTTCTCCTGTCCTTCCTACAAAAAAAATACACATTCACAAAACATTTTCCTCTCATTTAATTCTATATTATACAAATATATTGGATTTTTTCATTCATTCTTTCAGAAATTTACAAATTTTCATGATTTTATATTTCATTCATAAAAGATTATACATGAAAAAACTTAGAAACACTCATTCCTCTCTCTCGGCCTAATAATTCTGTGTTATATTTCATGGATGACATATAGGTATACTCGAAAAATAGAGAAAAACATGAAGAGGATTTGAAAACAGTGTTGTAGTTGCTGAGAGAGCACAAGGCCTATTCCAAGAACAAGAAATGTGATTTCTTCCGATGAAAAATTTAGTAATTGGGACATGTCATTTCAAGAGAAGTGGTTGTGGATCCGAAGAATATCAAGGCCATCACGAAGTGGCCCACTTCGAGGATGTCATAAAAGTGAGATCTTTCATGGGATTAGGATACTATTGATTTTTCTTTTGAGATATTTTAATAATTGAGCATCTAGTCACAACCATATAAAGGAAATGAGTTCAATTCCAATGGACATGAAAGAGCACCACTAGCTTTGAACAACTCGATAAATTTTTCATGTGTGCATATATATTAAGAATATACATGAGGGGATTTTGAGGTCTATAATGGGAATCTTACAGAAAATAATAAAATAATAGTTAAAATAATAAAATAACAGCTATGAATTTTTGAACATGCATTTTTCTTGTATCTTAATTTACGTTCAATTTGGCTGTGTTGAGAAGTATGAAGACTGGGTACTTTTCGGATGTGGAATTTAGTTCTTAATCTAATGGGTGCCTACACTTGAAATTTGAGTAAACCTATAAGGATATAAGATGAAAATACAATTTAAAAAAGAAGTTTTTTCATTTTCTCTCCAAAATATTTACCCCTAGAGATGACATCAACTTGAATCATATTGGTTCTTTTAAAGTTAATTTTTTCAATACATTTTTTAGGCCCATTTTTCACCTCAAAATTCCCCTAATGTCATCCAGAAAATGATTTCATGGTCTGAACAAATGGATGTAAGGAAGGCCTAGGTGGAGTAATAATGCAAGAAGGGCATGTGGTATGTTATCAATCAATAATGTTAAATGAGCATGAATAAAACTATATTACCAATGACCTAGAAGTTTAAAAAATTATGCATGCACTAAATATGTGGAGACATGACTTCCTTAGAAATAAATTGGTTTTGATTTTATACCATGGAGGGTTGAGATACTTGTTTGGTTAGTCTAAATAAAATGCAAAAAAATCTATATGGTTAGCTCTCATCAATGAATTTAACTTTAAGATAAATCATATCAAGGGTAAAGAGCACAAGGCAGTGGATGCATTTAATTTTTTTTTGCAAATGGTTCACTTCGAAGTCATGAGAACTTGTTAATTTAATATCAAATAAAGCATTAAGGAATAATTGATAAAATAGCACATTCATCATGTGAAAGTGTGTTACAAAAGAAGCGAGAAGGGTCATTGAGAAAGAATTAAATAAAATCTTTAATTTTGGAATGTTGAAGTTTTAGTATATATGGTATGTACCTTGTATTATCAACTTTGAGAAGCTCATCTTGGATGAATTTCAAAAAATACCATTTTCAGGATCTTTCTTATCAGAATAACATAACAAACATACAGAAAATATATTATTTCCTAGTTATGAAAAGATAAATATTCAAATACAAATTCACATGCATGGAATGTCAAAAAGTCAAGGTGGGATACATGCACACAGCAGGATTGCTACAACTAATCCAAATTCTGAGTGGAAGTGGGAATTCATATCTGATGGGAGAAAAACCAAACTTTTCCTGCATAGTTCAGTCACATAGTATATTATCTAGTAAACATATGGTCAAAACCCAACTAACCATAAATTCCTTTATGATCATATTACACACATGACCACTCATTAATTAAATGGTGCTTCACATTAATTTATTTCTATTAATAAAACTCCAAGTTAATTCTATGTCAATTTTTCAAGCCGCCCCATGTACATTAAATTTTCAATCTTGAGATCAAGTATATTCTCATTCAGATAAGTCAAAATGGAGAATGATTTATTAATAAAATTGTGAAGCCTCCTAAAATTTACTAGATTATGTATTTAGTCATATGCCTATTCTGATGAGGCACCTTCTTCTTATCCTACAAGGTTCTTTTACTCATAACATCCTTCCTCAAATTATTTGAATTGAATTCATTCCCACTATGCTTATACAAAGGCTTCTCCTATCTTTCCTGCAAAACAAATGCACACGCATAAAACATTTTCTTTCACTTAATTCTAGATTATACAAATATGTTGGATTTTTTCATTCATTCATACAAAGAATTAAAAAATTTCATGAATTTATATTTCATTCATAAAATATTATACATCAAATAATTAGAAACAATCATTCCTCTCTCTTAGCCCGATTCTACATGCATTTGATCATTATTTGTTCCCTTAGGCTTACAATGATTAAATACAGATCTGGAAGAAAATTAGTTTTTCCTAGATCCCTAAACCACTCCCTACTTTATTCCCTAAATATATCATGATTAATTCACTAAATCTTGCATGCTTTTCAAGTTAAGTTAGCTTTTCCTTATGGAATTTTTTTTTCCTACCCATATCTTTACTAACATATCACTCATAAATCATATAATAATAAAAGAAACTATCATTATTTACAAATAAGGAATTAAAATTCCTTTTCAATTTTGGTGTCCCTTTGGATATTTTGTTCAAAAAACGTGATGGATTTTGGAAGCTTTAATGATCTTGCATCAATATCTATGAACTTCATCACAATATTATGAGGAACATCCAAGAAACATGATGCCAGTATGGTGGTAGTGGATAAATGGAGTAAAAAAATTCACTTTGTATTTTTAAAGTCTACCCAGAAGGCTACTAACATAGCTTATATTCTAGTGAATAAAATTTTAAGATTGCATGACATACCCAAGAATATCGTTTCATATCAAGATACCAAGTTCACATCAAAGTTTTGGAGAGTTTTGTTGCTATTGCTGGAATCTATGTATAATTTAGTACAAAATATCACCCTGAGAAAGATGGCTAGATTGAGAGGGTGAATATAATTTTAGATTAAATATTGAGGATGTATGTTATGCATCAACCAAAGAGGTGGGAAGTGTTACTATCACTAGTTGAATTTTAATGCAGCAATGAGTACCAATGGTCAATAAAGGTTATCCCTTCTGAGAATTTGTATACAAAACAATGTAGTGCTCTTATTAGTTGTGATGATCCCATGAAGAGGGTGGGTATTGGACCAAATATGTCAAAGGATGTTGACTAATAACTGCTCAATATAAATATAGGAAAAAGAGTATGCATATCAATAGATAATGAATAAAGAGTTTCAAGTGGGAGATAATGTGTATCTTTGTATCATACTAAGGAAGAGCTCTTTGGATGTAGGATATTTTTTTAAGTTGGCACCCAAAATTTTTGGACCATTTCATATTAATGAAAGAGTAGGTCTGGTGCCTTATAGATTTGCATTACCACATGTAGTGAAAGAACATGACATTTTTCATATATTATAACTTAACAAGTATGTATATTCTACTAATAATGTTGTTGATTGGTCTATGATACAAGTGGAACCTAAGGGAGATTTCCAACCATAACCACTATGCATCCTATATTGGATGCACGTTGCATTGTAGAATTTCGTACTAGAGGAGGTTGAGGTGCAATGGAAACACTTTGCACCATATGAAGCCACCTTAGAAATGGAAGATAAATTTATGGTATCTTACCCATTCTTGTTTATTGTGTAGATAAATGTAATATTTGTAAATATAAATCTCAGTGGGAAAATTTTGTGATATTTTTATAAAACATCAAGGATGGTTTTCCTTTAAAGGGGTGGGGTTTGTAACAAGAACTTTTCTATAACACCCCATTTATGCAAACCCAATAGTATAAATTATAGATGTATATAAATCTATTTAGAAAGAAATTGATGATTTCTTATTAGGAGGCACACATAAATCTAAAGCTTTGAGGGGAGAGTCATAGTGTTCCTCTTGGGGTGTATGTGGCATGTTTGTCTATTTTTTATGGCATGCGAAGAGCAAGCCCATATGGCCACAATGAGTTTCCTTAACCTCATCCTAAATATTGACCGAACAAAAATGGAAAGAATTCAAGAATATTGGATGGGGAGACATGGGTGGGGTACGGTGCCCATCCCTATCACCTCCTTAGGGATTCAGATAGTGGAACAACTACCACAGAAAGAAAAAAAGGGGGATGTAGAAATAGATCAGAATTTGTAGTTTCTAATGAATTGTGAAAAAAATAGACACAAATTTATTCTACTCAACTCATGGAAAGGAAAAAATACAATGGAAACAAAATCAATCATTCAATCACAATAAACATAGTATTCCTACTAGGGAACCCAACAAGGAAAAGCCCCTCCTCCATTTGTACGAAATCAAGCGAGAATATGGATCTATTACAATGGAAAATTCAATCCTTGAAGGTCAACCTGCACTAAAATATTGATCTCATGCTTCCTTTTTTTATTTTACCTACACTTAGCCAAGATATGCCTCAACCTTCCTCATATTTCCTTGTGTAACATATAAAGAAATTAGCCCCTACAAAATAGGGAAATATCTTATTTATTTTCACAAATACTAGAGAAATTTCTCACCTAGTCTAATGCAAAACTTGTACCCTCGATCGTATATAACTAATAAGTACAATCTGCCTTTTCCTCTAATTCAATTAGGAAATTAGAATTTCATGCATAACTAGGGATATTTTTTGTAAATATATCACTTAATTGAGAGATTAGTGAGTTAAAAACAATTACTTCTACTCAAATGAACTCTTGATAAGTATATTCATTACTAGAGCTCAGATAATTGAGTTTCACTAATAATAACTCCATTAGATATCTACACCTTAGCAATCAACTCATGTACAACTCTAATTCTATCTCACAAGCTTGAATTGACTTATTTAACTAAGTTAAAATGCCATGTTACTCTTGTTAAATGCATCTCTAGTCATCCTGTTGATGTGGAATTTTGAATTTCTCTTAAGGAACAAGTCAAATGAAGTATTTTATTGCTACAATTTAACACTCACTCTTAGCAAGAAAATGGCTCTAAATCACCCCTATCATGCTCCTATGGAACTCAAACTTTCCTCTTGACAAATCCTTTGTCAAAATTTTTTCATCCCACTCCTCTATGGGAATGTGCTATAACATAATGATCCTCCTTTACACACAATATCTTATGTGATGGTACCTAATGTCTATATGCTTGGACCTATTATTAAACACTAGATTTTTAGAGAGTTTTATACAAATCTGATTATCATAGTGGATAAATGTAGGCTCCATCCCCTCAATAAAGAGACCAAACATTATCTTCCTCATCGGAATATCCTTGCAGTTTCCTTGACTAGAAGCCATATACTTAGTGTGTGCTGAGTTGAGTGATACAAATATTTTTTTCATGCTTTACCAAGAAATTGTTGTTTACCCAACATGAAAGATAGCTCTCAATGTGCTCTTCCTATCCGATGAACTCCATGCCCAATTTTCATTTGTTAATCCTTGGGGCTTCACTCATTTTCTTTCTTGTACCATAAACAAAAATCTATTATTCCTATGAGGCATCTGAGAACAAGTTTTGTTTCTTTCCAGTGAATCTTGGTAGGATCCACCATAAAATAACTAAGTTGATTAACTGCTAAACAAATAATGGGCCTTGTGTTCACCAGGAACATCGAGGACCCCAACAACTGTCTGTAGATAGTTATATCTACTTCCTCTCTTGCACAATCATCCTCTTTCGTCCAGTAGTATCTAGAGGTGTTTCCATGGGCTTACAATCTTGAATATGCAATCTATGAAGGATCTCAAAGGTGTACTTCCATTTTCCAACAATTATCTCTCCATCTCCATTACACACCTCCAAACAAATAAAGTAGTGCATCAAGCCCATATCCTTCATATAGAAATCTGTTGCAAGGTCCTCCTTGAAAGACTGGATCAACCTCTCATCTCTTTTCCATATCAAATCATGTACAAGTAAGTCTAATATGAGGAGACTCCCATCTACCAAAATGTAGTAGAGATTGGAATTTTTTTCACTATTCTTGAATCTAAATTCATTGAGATATGAATCTATGTGATTTTTCAAGGCAAGATGTGCCTACTTGAGACCATAAAGGTCTCTCCTCAGTCTACACACATATGTCTTCTTGTAAAATGTCTCAAATCCCTCACGCTGCTCAATGTAGATCTATTCCTCAACCACTCCATTGAGGAAGTCAGTCTTAACATCTATTTGGTGGATCTTCCACCCCATTTATGCTCCCAATGCAATTATATTCATGATAGATGAGTATATTTACACATGGGTGAAAGTATCCCTATAAAAAACTCCCTCCACCTGTGATAATCCTTTGGCCATAAATATGGAATTTCACTTCTCAACATTCTAATCAGCTGCATGTTTCACCTTATACACCCACCTCGAGCCAATAATAGGTTTTCCTTCATTTTTAGGAACAACCTCCCAAGATTAATTCTTCATGATGGAGTCATAGTCCTCCACCATGGCATCTACCCACACCTAATTGGAAACTACTTTGTCAAATGAAGAATGCTCAAAATCAATTAGTTCTATCATGGGTTCCATATATCTGGTATATCTATATGGTCATATCGTATGTCTGCGTAAGGAGCTAGGAGCTCTAACATGCTCCTAGAAATCTTGCACCAATATGTGTTATTCCCTAGTTCTCTTCCTCCATCCTTTGGAAGGATATGTGTGAGTAGGTTTCTGCACTTGAATTTTTCTCTACTCCTCCACATGTGGTTGATCAAAAACATCTTGTTGATCTAACTAGGCCTTCTCCTTTGGAGCTAGAAGCTCCTCCTCTGGTGGAATTTTTAGTTCTCTCTCTAGACATCTTCTCATGGCCTTCTCCTCAGCAAATCTGACATATTTCCTTATCACATTCATCCTAACTGAAGGCATATACACCCAGTAAATATGAGGTGCCTCTTTGTATCCTACAAATATCCCATTCTCTACAGTAGGATCCAAATTTTTTGTGCTATCATTGGATACACTACAATAGACCATGGATCCAAAACTGAAAAATTGGGAGACATCTTCCTTCCTCCCAGAGATATCCTCTTCATCTGGGACTATTCCAAGAATTTTTTGAGAACTCATGTTCTGCAAATAAATATTTATATTTTATTCTTCTTCCCATATGTATAGTGTCAATCCTTGATCATGCAAATCATTCCTGAATTCCCTATAATGATTCTATTTTTCATCTCTACCACCCCATTTTGTTGTGGGTTACGGGGTGTAAGAAACTCCCTTATAATACCCTACTTGGCACATAATTTTTTCAAGACATTAAACACATACTCTCCTCCATTTTGACTTCTCAGAGATTTAATTTTTCGTCCAGACTCATTTTAAACTAAGGCTTTGAATTCAAAAAACTTTGAATAAAAATCATATTTATTCTTCATAAAATAGATCTCATATTTGCAGGAAAAATCATCTACAAATATCACATAATATATATTTTTTGAGTCTCATACTATAGAAAATGGTCCACACACATCTGAGAGAAATTTCGCCAATGTGGCTCCAGCTCTTCTATCTTGGCCCTGGAAGGATAATTGTACATATTTTATAAGAATGAATCCACTGCAAACATCGTGCTAGTAAAGTGTGCATATTGGAATTCTAATGGTGATTTGTTGCATCATTTTCATATCTCCATGGTGTAGGTATCCCATGCCCATATGCCAGAGCTCTCCAACATCTTGTCCCTAAACATGTTATGCCCTACTATTCAATTAAGCATTTGTATCCACCTCTATATTGTAGGTATTTTTTACCCAAACACTTTTTTTTACTTTTCCAATAGAATCATGCATCAAATAATCTTTCCCCTTATTGAACAACCCACCATATCCACTATATTAAATTACAACTACAGAAACTAAATTTTTCTGAAGAGCAGGCACATACATTACATTATTTAGGTGAACATGAGATCTTAAATTCCTTTTAAAGGTGACAATGCTAATCCCTTTGGTACTATACCTCCTAACATCTCCATGTTCTATGTGTAATAGTAGTGTTGGGTTGTTTAACAGGTAAACAAACACAAGTATTTAATATCAATTTGGGCTATTAGGCTTTAGAAGCATCCCTGAAGTATATGGGTTCCATCTATGATCAAGTTAGAAGATGATATATCAATGCTTAAGGAAATGAATATTACAAATATAAATATAAACTAAATAATTTCTAAATTCAAGTATGCAATCAACAACAAAATAATCTCCTAACTTAAGGGATTTGTTTTTCCTTCTCTCATAAGATTAATTCATGAATTAGAAACCAAAAACCACTAATTGAGAAATAGATAAATATGCATGAAATAATAATTGAAGAGTCTCTTAACTAAATAGATGCTATGTGTCCTTCATCATAGATTCATTCATCAATAATACTATTGTTAGAAAACAAGAATTCAGAAAGCATTAAAAAGAAGGAAAAGATGAATTATAGCTCAAGATCTTAATCAGATAGAAATAATGTTTAACTGAAACATTTGATTTTCCTTTCATATGCTGAATAAGAATAATAATTATCTACATCAACACTCATAAAACATCAGCATATATCTAATCAACAAGTTAATCATATAACAAACTAGTTCAGAAACTGCAACTACAAATAACAAGAAAGTGCACTTAACTCGGTGTGGGGGTCATCCACCCTTTCCTCGCACACTAAAAGTGCTTCCAGATACTAAAAATTAATTCAATAAATTAGAATATAAAAGCATCAAATGGAATAGAACAGTTCTTTAATCAACTCTCCAAAGTCTCAGAAATAATAAAGTTAAGTTATACAATTTCTAGATATCAGTGCCTTCAATGTCTGGGGCTTAAATAGATAAAATATGCAACAATTCATCTAAGATGTCTCCTATATCCATGGATATCCTTATATTATCTAATTAAGTCAAATTCATCCATCAGATCCATCAAAATCTGGAGAATCCCATGAAATAAGAAATTTGACCTAGTTCCTAGGGATCTTCTATAAAAACAGGTGTTGTTTGATCGCCTTTGACCAGGCCTATTAAAGCTCGGTTTGACTAAACCAAAAAGTGTAAATTTAATTTTAGTTCCCAATATTTCTATAAATATATCTAGCTCGAGCCCAATTTTCCTGCAAATATGCAGACCATGAGGCCATTACACGAATTTCCGATCTGGTCCAAAAATGCACTTAAAATTCATTTTTTTATAAAAAATTCTAAGAATTGAAAAAATTAATTTAAATACATGTATATGCACTTATTGGGAAAAATAAGGTGAATATGATGGTGTATAGATGGATAGTATGGCAAATAAAGTGTATTCATAAACGAAAAGAGATAAAAAAATGAGGGCCAACATCTCCCCCAAGCTAACGTTCAAGCATGTCCTCATGCTTTCTTTTTCCTTTTAGACCTCCCGAGTTCTGATGCTGATCCTATTCCTAACACTAAAGCTTCCTATTTTGCTGCATGTAAAAGAGAGTCTATAGCTTTTCACTATTCTTCTTTGTAGATTCGGGCTTTGACCTTCTGCTTCTCATATTTGACCTTCCAAGAATTTTTCTCATTAAGCTACCTTAATGCTTGTACGTAAAGAAGATTGTTCTTGGCTTTCAATTTTTCCATTTCTTCACTTACCTTCTCATTATTTTTTCATCAATTTTTCATTATTTGTCTTATATGTTCATTTTCTCTTTTCAGGTGCCTTTCCATTATCTTGCTTACCTCCAGATTATCAATTATATCTTTGATCCTGCTAAGGTTTTGGTCTTTTTCTTCCTCCTTGGTGTCCTTGGAAACTGAAGTAGCCTCAATCTCATCATTGTAAAAATATGAATCTCTTTCTACTGAATTTTCATAAACCTCTTACTGAAATATTTCAAGAATTTAATTGGCTTGTTTGGTCAAGGGAGGTGTATCAATGATTTTCACTTCTGGTTCGTTTTCTTTAATGCTTCTATATATTGAATTCCTCTTTATCTGTCTCATAGAAATGGTCAAGAATGGCATTTCCCTCTCTACCATTAATTTTTCTTGTTTCTTATTTGATCTGGTTCTTGGATAGAGAGTTGAATTCACTATATTCCTTGTTTATTGTACTAGTTTGATTCTTTCTTCTATGGATTTCTCTAAAATCCTGTTTTGAATTAGGAAATATTTCCAAATCACACCCTTAGTTTTAAACCGGTAATCAAAAATGATTTTTATGAGTCCTTGATGATGAATTTGGGCCTCCTTGAATTTGGGCCTCCTTGGGTTTGGTTTTGAGATTTCACACTTTCAATCATACTCATCAATTTTCTATAAAATAAGTATGTTATGTCTCCCTTGATATGTTGTAGCAACCTAATGTGGTATAGGTGCACTATGCTATGTCTGCCATCACAAGTGAAGCTTACCATTGTTTTTTGCCTTTGTCAAGTAAGTGAAACCAATCCTCTGTTTTCTTGAAAGAAGTGAGCTTACTGCTTCTACAGACACAAATATTTGATGTAAAGAAGTTTATAAAACATAAATAATTATTTTTTTATTAATATAATCCTTATCTAATCCTCTGCCTCTTCAAAAAAATAAAAATCCTCTGCCTCTATTTGTATATTTTTCATCTTTTGTTTGACTATGTAAAAAAATTAAACTTTTTATACAACATTGTCTTCTAATCCTTAAATTTCATATTAAATCCATTCTTTTATAAGGAAAAGAATTATATATTAAATATAAGCTCATTGTTATGTAACAAAATTTGGAAATGGCTCACTGTTTCGTCAAAAATCTCGTAAAATGACTTCACTGTATCTTCGAAATTCACCAAACTCTGCTCTCTGTTATGCAAAAAAAGTTGAGTATGATTTTAAACCAAATATTCACCATAAATATTGGTTTGAATTCCATCACTGAGTATAAAATGAATTTAATACACAACCCATTCAGAACGAATCCACTGTGCATTTCAAATCAAACACTCCATTCTTTTCTTGCATTCAAATTGAAATTGAAGAATGTATATGAAGACATTTTACAAATTTACCTGTTTTGTAGTGATCTTCGTGATTTTTTTTCTTTTAGTTTGACTGGATTTCCTGTGTTTCAAGCAATTCCAACTTATCAAAATCTCACTTAATATCTCAAACATTTACTCATTCAATCAACAAAGGATTTTATGTTGACTAGTGGCAGAGCGTTTGTGAGTGGTGGAAGTGACATATCGTAAGGCAATGACAAGTTAAAAATTGTGGCAAAAGGACTCCATTTATAACTCAAAATTTACTCAACAATCCTGAGATTTACTCATTTGAATAATCGTTGTTTTAAACAAGAAAACCTAGGTTTCCTTTTTACCTCGTTCTTCATGATATTTTTGCCTCTTGACAACGTGCTCGATTGACACATCTTTCGGATATGTTGGATCGAAATCTCAGTCAACTCTTCTTATCCCTTTGTCCTTCTCACTGCTATATCTCCTGCTCTCTTTTCTATGTTGAATTTCCTTTGTTTTCCTCACAACTCTCCCTTCTCTTCTTTTGTTAATTTGTTTTTCATATAGTTTCTTAGATTCGTGATTTGATTACACAACATTCCTTCTCTCACTAAGCTTGAAAATGGAAATGATGGTGGAAAACACACAGTGTTTCAGTAGTTTTAGGTCTTAGAATGGCGAAGGTTCTTCTCTTAATAGTTTACACAACATTTTTAATATTTCATTTTGAATTTGTTTGACCATTCGTCGACCGCTTTACTAATGCCTCCATGGCTTACCTTTCCTAAATGATTTGGTATGTTGGCTCCATTATGTACATCACATCCTTGAATTTACTTATTACACAATCCTCCTTACGTTTCATTCTCATGGGTTGTGATGATCATTATGTCCACATTCCTCCCTCCATCAAAACCCATCATGCCTCATCAAATATGCACCATCATATTTCCGTTCAACCATTGTACATGCATCACTACTTCTCCATATTCTCGTCCATGCATATCATATGCATCGTCGTCATTTATTGTTTTATCATTTCATAGCATCATACTTAGGTGATTTTATTTCATATGAATTTCCTTGTTTCAATTATGATTACATTTCCATTCCATTATCTTAGCTTGTAATCATATTTATGATTGCGCTTTCAACACTATACTTTGCATTTTCGTTTTTTTTTTGAAATTTGAATACTGTTTTAGCATATGATTTAAACTTTAGGTTTTGTCTTTTATTTAATTTTAAACATGACCAATGGAATGGTCATATTTTTAAAATTAAATATTTACAATGAAACTAACCTTTTTTTTTTCTTGTAGGTGCAACAAAGGTTCGATGCTAAGCCTGTTGTTTATGATATTTTTGTTTAGGAAAAGTAGGGTTATTATGGTATGGATAAGAAGTATGTAGGATTATGGAATGTTTATTAAATTATTAGGATAGTGGTGTGGATATGGATATAAATAGGGATAATAATGTAGGTGATGAAAATGTAGGTAGAATATGCATAACCAGTACTAAATTAGGTTTAACAATTCTTTGAATATTTTTAAAAAAAATGAAATTTTAAGAGAAATATTTTACTTACTGTACTTGTATTCCTTTAAACCATTTGATGTTCATGATGTTCAACATTGTGCTTTTTTATGACGATGGCTCTTCCAGACTATGTACAGACTTATTTTTTCTTTGCATTTGATTATTTATTCAAAATGATGTTGTTCAGGTCCCTTCTACGGGTTTAATTTGGACATTTCAGGTCCCTTCTATCATGATATTCTATATTGATGTAGCTTAGATCCCTTCTGACATTTTGTTTTTTTAGGTCCCTTCTGGAATAATTTGTAACAATCTTTGAAAATTTCTTCTGTCGTAATGATATAGGTCCCTTTTGGATAATTTTCTCAATAATAATTCAGGTCCCTTCTGTATATTTTGAATGATGTTATGAGGTCCCTTTGTAATTATAATTCATATCCCTTATTCAATTCGATTTCTTAAAATATATACATATTTTTATTACACATTTCACCCTTGCTGATGTTAAGACTTGTCCTCAAGTCTAACATGTCTCGAAGGGTAGATCTGAAAAAATCATACTGAAGTAAAATGAAAACAAAAGAGGATTCATATTGGCCAAACAAGTTGGTTTTCTGATATGAATTCAAGTTTGTATTGTGCCAATTTTGTGGGTTTTCACAACCAAACTATTTTAATATATATATATATATCTATATATATATATATATATATTTGTGTGTGTGTGTGTGTGTGTGTTCTTCTTCTAGAATTATGGGAAGCACATTTCTATGGTTCCCCATTAGTTCCATATCAGTATCTATCAAACTTTTTCTCATAAAATCCTCTTTATGTATAAGCTTATTGTAAACTCTAAGCCTATGCCCATTAAAGAAAAATGAAATAGATGCTTTATCAATTGTTTTTCTCTTTAGAGCTCCATTATCAAATATTTCTTCAATCTCATATGGCCCAAGCCAATGAGTCATAGAATTTTCTTTGAAATATTTAAACTTGGAGTCGAACAATAGTGTCAAATCTCCCTTTTGAAAAACGTTATTCTTTATGAATCGATCATGCCATTTAATTATTTGTTCTAGCACAAGAAATGTGTGCTCTATTACTTGATGTAATATCTCATCTAGTTGATTTAATTCCATAATTATTTGTTGTTGTACCTTAGATAATTCCATCCCCAATTCTTCTGCTAGCTTGAATATATGTATTTGAAATTATATGGGTAATATGACTTCTTTTCCATACACCAACTGATATGGACTGAACCCAGTTATGTTTTTCCATGTTATGCTATATTCCCATAGTGAATCTCTCAATTTCTATGACCAGTCCTTTATGTTCAGTTGTACAGTCTTTGTCGTGATCTTCTCTAGGACTTTGTTTTTTGATTCCGCTTGTCTATTTTCTTGAGGATGATATGGAGTTGATTTTCTATGTTTGATATTGTATTTCTATGTAAGATCTCGAATAAGCTTTGATGTGAGCTATGTGCCTTGTTTAGTTACTATCTATCTGGGAACTCCACACCTTACAAATATCTCTTCAAAAAGAAAAGACACAACAATATATTATGTTCCCCATGCTACTTCCTTGGCCTCCACCCACTTAGTTACACAATCTGTACACACCAGGATGTACTTTTTTTTTTTTGATGGAGGGTTTATTGGTCCCACAAAATAAAGAGCCCATTGCTTAAATGGGTCAATCAGTACTTGTGGTTTTAATGGAATTTCATCGGATGTCACTAGTCTTCCAATTATTTTTCAATTGTCACATCTCTTCACATAGACCTTGGAGTCTTTGAAGATGGTCGGCCAGTAGTAGCCAAATTTCAGCACTTTGTATGTTGTCCACTTGTTTGCAAAATGACCACCACATGGATCATCATAATATGATTTCAAAATATCTATAATATCATATTTTGTAATAGATTTTCTAATTATTAGATCAGCACCAATATAGAAGAGATCTCCATTGACCCAACTATATCTAGCACTTTCTTTAATTATTCTTCTTTTCTGTTTATCTGTGTAATCAGATGGTAGGATGCTAGATGATAAATAGTTGGCTATGTCTAAAAACCATGGAGTTTTGACATTTACAGAAAAAATATGTTAATCTGGAAAATTATCTAATATTGGATTTGGATCACCAAGTGAATGAAGTCATGATATAAATTCTGCAACTTGATTATCCTTACATGGTCGATCTTGCTCAATAATGTTAAATTCTTACATTAATAACAACCATCTATTTATTCTTCCATTTGTGATTTATTTGTTCATTAAATTTTTAATGGTTCAATGATCCATGTGGATGAAAACATGATAACCTATTGTGTAATGTCTAAATTTATTAAATTCATGTACTACATCTAACATTTCTTTTTCTGTAACAGTGTAGTTCAATTCTCTTGGTATTAAGTTTTTTCTTATGAAATATATGGCATAATTAAACTGATTCTCTTTGTGTCCAAGTGATTATTTGATAGCAGTTTGAGATGCATTAGTTGAAATATGAAACGGAAAAGACCAATTCAGTCCCTGAAGAATGGGTGCAATTGACAATTTTTCTTTTAATTTTTTAGATGTATTTTGACAACTATTTTTCCATTGGAATTCCACATATTTTGGAAGTAACTTGAATAATGGAAAAGCTATTTTACTAAAATTTTCAATAAATATTCTATAGTAGCCTTCATAACCCAAGAAAAATTATAACTTCTTTTTGTGTTGTGGGAGGTATTGAATTCACAATGACTTGAATTTTTTCTAGGTCCACCTTAATTCCTGAAGAAGAAATATGGTGTCCCAACATTATTCCCTCAATTAACATCATAAAACATTTTTCATTACTGAGTGACAGATTTGTCTCTATGCATACATTCAACACTTTTCCGAGATTTTGTAAACAATCATAAAATGTTATGCCATACACAGTGAAGTCATCCATGTAAACCTCTACATACTCATGAATCAAATTAGCAAAGATTGCAAGGACTGCTCTCTGAAAAGTAGAAAGTGCATTACATAAACCAAAGGGTAGTACATTGTATGTGGTATCACTCTAGTAATTTCTTAAGTTGTGGGATTTCAGTTTTTAGTCTAAGAAAACTAGAGGTAACCACAAACCTACTTCAAATCCTAGGATCTGGCCTTCCTAGAATTCAGAGAGGGCTCTCTGTTGAAGATTTATCTTTGTTTTTTATTTATGTTCTTAGGCTAGTTATGATAGAACAATTGGTTTTGTTTATAAAGGTTTTCATGGGAAAAAATCACTTAGAGGTAAAATAGAGAGAGATATACTTTTCCATTGGGCAATGGAGTCTAAATCTAGCTAGCAGCACTAGAAGTCAAGGTAAAAAGGGGACAAATGTATTCAGGGCAAGATAGATAACCCTCAGAGATTTGGAAAAGTGTTTTTTGGTGAAATGGCATGATCAGGATAAAGTGCTATGAAGGATCCTTTTATCCAGACAATGGAAGAAGGAGATAGGGTTAAAATGGGAGTAGGAGCAATTAAGAATTCCTAACACTGGAAATCAGCAAAAAACATTTAAATGGTAACTAGTTAAAAAAAGGGAGTATAAGACTAGCTTGTAGTAATATTCCTAGTTACTCATTAAGATAGAAGAAATATATAATGAGTTGCATGAAACTCAAGAAAGAAAATAATGACAAGAAGAAAGTACTTCACTCATTAGCTTATCATAGGGATCCTGAATTATGATGCCAGTTTAGCTTTGTCCAGTTTGCTACTTCAAAATCAACACATAATAGCCTCCAATGCTCAGCAAAAAGTCTGTAGTAAAGTCTAGCAATTTTATTCCACCCTCAATACTTCAAATGTAGAAGTGTTTATACAAAATATAGTTACAAATATCCTAGGAGACATCTAGGAATATCTTTAGGAAATAGAAAATATCTTTACAAAATAAGAGGGACAGTTGCTTAACAAATCAGTAAGTTGTCCTCTTATCCAAAATAAATAGAACTACTTTATCTAACAAGGAGCTTTTGAGTGATTAGCTGTCCTGTTTTGTTAGCTACTAGAAAATATCTTCATTTGAGTTGCCTTAGCTGATACTCTTTCATATGATACTCTTTAACGCTGCCCTTTAACTCTGATACACTTTTTACTGATCTTTCCACTGATTTACTGTTGTAAAAAATATTTCTTTTTGCAGTAAAAAATCAACAGACTATCCTTTTGTTTCACTGTTTCTTCTTGACTATTTTCAAGGTAATTTCTTCACTGTTTTACCTCTGATTTTCACATTAAGTCTGTAAATTCTTGCCACTGTTCTTCACTGGGAATTTTGACATTTTTAAGCTTTAGAAAATTCTCAGCTGCCTTCGTGTATTTATCAAAATTATGTTTGAACACAAAAATATGTTTGTTCTCATGTTGTAGAAAGAACAAATCTTCAAAGTGTTGAAGGAGGACTTTACCTGTGGAGGTGCTTTATGGCAATGGTTTGCTGACTTTCTCCTTGGAAAATTCCATGATTTTCTTATCATAATATTTCTGGGGCATTAGTTTTTCATTGAAGACATGAATATCTGGAAAGCCCTTATGTCTTAAGGTTGTATATTTCACTATAAAATTTGTTATGGAAATATTCATTGATTCAGACTTCTCTTCCAGGTAGTTCATCAAATTTTTCATTGTTACTAATTTTTTAATCTATAAAATGGTCTCGCTTCTATCCATTACCTGTCATTCTTCCAATTCTGCTCTATTTTTGCTACTCAGGAATGTGATGAGTTTTAAAGCCTGAGCTAACTTATCAATTAACTCATCCTTGGTCTTCTGAATCTCTACCTGAGCTACTAACAATAAGTCTCTCTTCTCACATATAATTTGAATTGAAGGCCATTGAGTGTGAATGGCCTCAATTATGTTTGTCCTTAGATGATTCTTGACAAATGAAATTTGTTTAGTGAATGTTAGCTCTTTTTGTAAGCCCTTGATCTATTCCCTAAGTCTAGTTTACTTTTTCTCATGGGTTTTAGCATTTATTTGAGCTAACTTATTTGTGCCTTCAAGATTTCAATCATCTTCTTTAGATTGTTGATTTCATTATTTTTCGAAGACAATTCCTCCATAGCCTTCAAAATTTGACCTGCTCCATCTGTTTGTTGAACCTGTGTTGTAGAAGAATCTGTGTTTGAAGTAGTAGTTGAACTCACTGGCACTATAGTTTCCAGTGGTTCCTTTGGTGCTAGCTTTTCTCCTAATGTGGATGCCACTGCTGTGGTAATCACTGGTATCACTGAAGGAATGATAGGAGTGTCAGTATCTTTCATAGTTCCCTTCTTTTGGACAAGCTAGTCCATTTGGGATTCCATTTCTTTGATTTGAGAAGTTAGTTTGAGGATGAGTTTCATCATCTCCTCTTTTTCACTTTGCTCTTGAAGAATTTATTTAGTTTGTGGATGCTCACTTTGAGGAAGCTTAAGCTATTTCCTCAAAGCTGCAATATCATCATTCTTTTTCTTAATAAAAAATTCTACTGCCTGAGAATTTGAGGGATCATATCCCACCTGTAAAATCAAATCCTATAACGCTTTAATCCTTAGGTCCTTTGCATAAAAAGATCCTTTGTCTAGCTTCATTTGATCCTACATGTTAAGAATAGTATTCTGAAACTTGGTAGCACTCATTGCTTTTGTCACCACAGTTGAATACAACATTTCAGAGCTATGTCTGTGGAATTCAATTTGGTCCAGCTCATGAACATTTTCAGTGTCTACTTCAAACTCCAAATTTTTATAATTTACCATTGACTTTGGTGTTGAATTATTTGGTTGCAGAAATGACATAATCATTTTGTTTGTAGAATATCCAAAGGCTGTCAGTAGACTATTTTGATTCCCTGGCTTTTGCTTGAGGAATTGACAATATTCTCTGATTTAATTTCATAATTCTTCTACTTTATCTGCTTATACTTTTTCTTGATATATAAGTCTTTTTCCTCAACTTTCTGTGAGGAAGAGGCCTCCATATTTTGTTTCTCAATCATTTGAGTACTATATTTTCCTGATGTTTTCTGTTTTTCAATCGGTGCAAGAGTTTCATTGATTCTCACTATGACTTCATCATTATTTACCTCTGGCTCATTTGTATCCTCAACATCAATTAGCTTTTCTTTTCCAATTTAGTTGAATTTAAGCCTTTTATTATAAATCAACTTGAATTTTTTTTCTGTAGTTTTTTCTACTGTGTATGTTCCTTCTTATCTTATTCCTTTGGCTAAAGTCTCTGGTTGCTTTACAACTTCCATGGCCTGTGTTGTAACCACTTTTCCTGCTGTATCTGTATTAGTGACTGTATCTATCAACGTGTTTTCCACCCATTCTTCTTGATTGGAAAACTTCTCAATCTCAGGTTTGGGTTCATGTATGAAGGGTGTAAGTTTAAATTTTACCCTTAAATTGCTCAGTATCCCTTCAGCATCATAGTTCCAAGGAAAACTTTCCTGAAACTTGAACTCTACTAGTCTCTTTGAAATTTAATTTTTTGCCTCTCTGTTATTTATGATGAAAGGACCAACCTGATTCTTCAACTTGAATTGATTCTTTTTCCTTGCAGCTAAGAATTTTGATAGAGTCAGAATTTAGAATCTGTCTTAAATATTCCAATGCAATAATTCTCATGTTCATGTATTTTGGCAAATTATAAGGTAACAAGTTGGACCCAAAAATTCTTATCTCTCTGTGCTTTTCATAAAGAACCGAGTCTCCCATTTTAATATGTTCTGATAGTTGTAAGATCCTCTTCATTTCTTCATTGGCCCTGGCCTGCTCTACTTTGTACAAAATTCTCATGGTAGGATGCAGAAAGAGGTCTGAAAAATCTGTATAAGTGAATTCACTATTTTCTTTCCTTAGCAAGGAAGTCCAGAAGACAATAGAGAAAGGCTTACCCTCCAAATCCATATTTTTCAATGCAATTGGAAAATTATCAGCTTGGAAGAATAAAAACAAGTGAAACAAGTAGTCCTGATGATGAACCACACTGTTTGGTTCGAAACGCGTCGACAATGTTCGTTTTAATGTGATTATTACCAAAACAAATCTTCATAAGTAGGAAGAGTATTTGAAAACCCCTTGAGTGAGTAGTTTGGTAAGTTGATGATGAATATTATATACTATGAATGTGGCATAATAAAAAATGAGTGCTGGAGGTTGGCCTAGAGATAAGTTAGATAGAAATCCAAGTATGAATTCATCAGTGAATCCTTCTGTAAAGTATCCCAGTATAAAAGAGAGCATTGAAATAATATGCCTAGAATCTTCAGGAAATTTGGAAGTGGAATAAGGAGGGTTCAACTTGGGAATGTCAACATGGTAAGGAAAAAAGCCTTGAAATATCATAAATTTCTTTGGGAAATCCAGGCTTAAGTACAACTAGGTCAAAAAATCTATAGATAAGGGGACTGATTGAGGGTCTGACTGTAATTGAAGCATTTGATTTATGGACTCTGCTATAATAGTAAAAATGATTTCTCTGTCTGCATTAACAATGGCCCTTTGGTTTGGTTTATAATTCTTTTGACACAATCTAACAAGGTCTTGTCCAGTATGGGTTAAAGGAACTACATATTTGGGCAAATGAGTCTCCAAAATAAGCATTTCATATTTTTCCAAGTACTAATCATAGAACTAATTAAAAAGGTTGAATTCTACCACAGGGTCAAAAATTTTGTAGTCCATATCGGTCAATGGAAGGGTTTCTTGAGCAGCTACAGGTGGGTGGAGAGGACTTATTGATACAATGGATTTAACAGTCAAGGCTGGAGTAGATTTGACATCTTTAGGTGTTACAAATTGAGGAGGTTTGGATCCTGTAGGCTTGGATGTGATCTACTTTTTAGTCATTTTGGACTAACTAGTGCAAGCTTAATTTTTTTGCAGGAGTGAATTTTCTCTGTCAGAGGATATAAACTAGAATAAGACAGAAAACAAGGGTTTCTTGAATAGATTGGCTGCAAAAAAGGGCTTTTTAGGATATCTGAAGGCTTTAAACCCTTTTCTGTATGTGATATTGATCTTTAGACGTCATAAATTAAGGGAATTTGGCTAAAAAAGTGCTTCCTTTGGACTAAGAATTTTCTGGAAAAAATTGGCCTAGGTTTTCCCTCTTTTTCGGTGTTTTTGGGCCATTTCTTTGGTAAAACCCTTAATTGGAAACCTAGTTCAATGATTCTTGGTTTAAAATTTGAAATTGAAGGTCTTGATTTTCTATAAATAATTTTAAATGTAGGTATTTGGTTGCTTGAAGGGTTCTTAGGAAATCACAATTGAATTTGAAGTCTGGCCCAGATTGCTGGTGTAGTCGAATGGCTTTAATGATCTTCAATGGGGAATCAGTGGTCAATTTCGACGTTCTCCAGGTATAAGTTCATAATTTTGATCAAAGTGGTTTTTTCATAGTCAAATAGAAATCTTTTACACTTCGGAACATGAAAATAATCATAAGAAATGGTATAACAAAAGGTTTTAAACTTTGATTTTTATTTATCGTAGATGCATTAAATATAGGTCTTATCATCTGGTGGGAGTGTTTTGGATTTTCAAATGAAAAATCGACAACAGTTTTCATGTTGGGTTCAGGTGGTAAGCTGCTTTAACACAAACGAACGCAATCCAACAGAATACTGACACGTCGCGGGAGGAAGAATGGGTAAAACCACCAATTTCGCACTCGATTGGTGTTGGAAAGGGCGTTTGATTTTTCTGTGCGATATTGATTTCACACCGTTATATCTTGCGATATTTGAAAGCTGCGAGCAATCAAAGGTGGCACTGAGGTTAAGGTTACACAGGGTTTGTCAAAGGTTTTATATATGTAAAATTGGATTTCATATATGGTAAAAAAGGGTTAAATGACGATGTTTTTATATATAAGAGAAGGTGCATGAGGCAGGATTAGGCTGGTAAATAGGGATAAATATGAAAAGGATAAGGTTTTAAGTTCTGGGATGTTTAGCCTTAGCCTTAGGTTTAAAAAAGGTGAATTTTTTTGCTTAGAAGCGGGTATGTGCGGGAGTTTCAAAGCTTTCTTCAACCTTATAAAGTGGTAAAATATTTTTCATACTTAGGCAAAAAATGCTATGAGCGGGTTACATATATTTTTTTTTTTACAAAATACATAGGATATGTGTGGAAAGCCACATTTTTTTGAATATTTATTTTATTATATAGTTTTTAGACTTGTTTGAAGTGTCTAATAAGTATAGGGGGTAGGGTATTTAATTAAATTTAGTTTTAGACCAAAGGGGGTATTATTTGGGTTTTTAATTTAGCATGTGCATATTAACTTTGGTCTAAAAACTTTATAATAGTGGGTTTTAGGAGGTATTTTAGATAAAGGGAATTATATAGATAGGATAAGGTTTTATTTTTAGGGAATTAATAAAGTAAGTTAGAAGTTAATATGACAAAGGGAGATGGAATACAGAAAAATACACTAAATGACCAAGTAGATTGAATAAATAAAAGCATAGTTTGTTATTTCATCATTTCACCAATTTACTTAGGATATAGTGTTTTTGAGGTTTTTTGTATTTTTATGAATGAAGTTATTTAAATGGAATTTTATGTTTCATTAAGTAAGAAGGATTCTTTACTTATGAAGATGACTTAAACATATGAATGAGGGATAAATAATGGTAAAGGGTATTTTATCATAAGAATTCAAAATTTTCCACTATCCAGTCATCAAGCCTTGGGTTTGGTCCCAACAGAAGTCAGAGAAATGCTCTGAGCCTCTTTGACAAGAAGTATATAACACTGAATACCTACAAGGGGAGAGAAATTAGTGATTTTTTCCTGGTGATGAATATTACAAGATTTTTCCCACTTCTTTCTACCTACCCAACATTACTCTAACGTTTTTTATTCCTTTTAGCAAGTGCATTTAAGCTTGATACCTTGTAACATTTCATTCTTTTGAAGCATACAACTATATAATTCTACCTTATTTCATCTGAGGGCTCAGATTAAAATGATGAGCTCCCCATTATTCTATACCTATATACTGATTTGTCAGGATTAAACTGTTTGACAAAACTTTATTCACTATCTAAAACATGGAAACTGAAAACATGACAAGTCAATATTAGACAATTTCACTCATCATGGATTATGACATTTATTGACACTCTACCATAATCATTTGAAAAAAGTAAAAAGTAGTGGCATTTGGACTTGCACACTTTCATGTTGTATTTTCATCTTTTTTCTTTTGAGGTCTATATTTTTTCAAGTCCTTTGATCTTTCTTTTAGGAATTTTTACCCTCTTTTTGATTTTGATTTTTTTTATTTTTTCAAAATATGGGAGAACAACTTGCAGAAAGCAAGGTATGTACATATTTTACAAGACTATCAAAAGTAAATTCAAAATTATGAATCCTATATTTATAGGACCCTAACAGCAGCTTCACATGGTGATGACATTTCCTGGTGAAATGTCAAGAATTCTAAGACTAGTAGACTTCAATTTTGACTATGATGATCCAGTAATTTTCTTTTGTTTTCTGCAAAAAGCTCATATTTATGACATTTTACTCTTCAAAGCTTAGGGCCTTCTCTCTGGGCTTCAACTTCAGAAATAAAATATCCAATCCAATCTAAAAATTCAATGTATATTTACAATGATGTAAGAAGTAACTGGGACTAACTATTGGTTAACTCAAAAGAATAGTAGTGTTTTAGCATTATACCATTAACTGGTCCTTCTTGAATATCTGTTCCATACAAATCTTTGATGAAGAAAGAATTGTTACCGTTATATCCATAAATTAGATAATGTCCTTTCCATATAAATTCAAGCTTCCCATGCTTACCTTTGTCCTCTCTCCTCGAATCCCACCTTAATACTTGATCTCTAATGTAAAATTCATCTTCTTTACTTCTTTTATCAAAAATTTTCTTGATTTTATCATGAATGACTTGGGATTTCTCATATATTTCTCCCCTTGTTTATTGTAGATGAATAGTTTGATTTATCCTCCTTTGTATATCATTGATTTCCACTTGTGATTCTTGAATGATATTCATTACTAGGACACCTAAGGATGATGGGAAAACTGCATCCATCCCATAAACAATTTGATAAGGAGAACTGCCAATTGAATTTTTGGTGGTAAGTATATCTTCCCATAAGGAATATACTAGCTTTTTATTCTATGTGTTTTTGTTATCTTCAAGTAGTTTTTTATTATATTTACAAGGATTTTATTTGAAGATTCATCTAGGTCATTACCATGAGGTTAATAAGCAGTAGAGTGGCATAGGGAAATATGATACTTCTGACAAAAGACAATAATTTTCTTACATTTAAATGTTGTTGCATTATCAGTAATTATTTTTTGAGGGCATCCAAATCTAGATAAAAGGTTTGTTTCTATGAAATAGATAATGACTGCATCAGTGACTTGTCTGGTAGGAATGGCTTCAATCCATTTAGTAAAGTAATTTGTGGCAGTCAAAATCCAATTATGTTGGCCAGAGGATGGGGGGTGAATTTATCCAATAAAGTCTAAACCCCATTATTGAAATGGCATCTCAGTTGAAATTGGTTTTAAGGGTAAAGGTAACAATTTCTTTTTTCCTTCAAAAATTTGACATTTGTGACATGAAGTAACAAATTTCATAACATCAAAAAATAAGGTAGGCTATTAAAAACCATCTCTAAGGATCTTATCTGCAGTACTTTTCCAATATAAATTCCCTCCATAGTCACTTGCATGAAATTCTTCAAGAATTTTATCAGCTGCTACTTCCAGTAAACAATTTAGTAATATCCCACTATGTTCTTTCCAAAAAAACACATTATCTAAAATACAAAATCTCATTGCTTTAAGTTTAAGAAATCTATATTTTTTCCTTGATAATCCAGGATGAGCTTGTATGTTTGTAAGTACAAAGATAATATCTGAGTACCAAGGTGAATCTAGAAAGGCTTCACTGATCATTGGAGTCACCATCTCTTCTTGGTCATCAATCTGAGCAATAAAATTTATGTATAATGCATTGCAGTTGGATTGAGCCATCAATCTAGATAATCCTTGTCCTTTAATGAGTTTTGTTGGTTTAATTTGTATGTCATATTCTAGGATACTGGCAATCCACTTACCTCTTCTTCCAGCAAGGTCATCCTGAGTAAGAATGTCTTTAACTACTGAATTAGGGACATAGGCAATTATGTGGGAATAGAGAATGTAAACTCTAAAATCTTTTATAACTTTAACCAAGGCTAAGGATTGTTTCTCCATTATGTAATATTTCAGAGGTGCATCTCTAAGATTCTTACTAAAAAAATCTATAGGTTGTTCAAAACCTTGATCATTCTTATGCAATAAAACTATAGGAATGGTATGCTCTGATGCAAAAGAAAATATTATAAAATATTTTTTGAAATATGGACTGATTAAGACTGGTGTTTTAGTTAAAGCCTGTTTTATGGAATCAAATGATTGTTTGGCTTCAACTGTCCATTTTAAAGTGGAGTCTTTTTAGAGAATATTGTTCAATTCTCTAATGATTTCAGGTAAGTTTGAACTAAATCTTCTCAAAAAGTTAATTTTACCTAAGAAAGCTTGTAATTATTTGATATTTCTAGGTGGATGAATGTTCAAAATTTCTTCTATCCTAGCAGGATCAATTCTTATTACTTATTTTGAAATTATATGTCCTAGTAACTTACCTTCCTCTAGTCCAAAGAGAGTTTTCTTAGGATTTAAAGAGATTCCAAATTTCCTACATTTAATAAGGACCTGTCTCAAGTGATCCAAGTGTTCATTATTTGTTTTGGAAAATATATTGATGTCATCTAGATAAATTACCAAGAATTCATGAATCTCCTTAGCAAAGATTATGTCCATAGTTCTCTAAAAGGTTTATTCTCCTGCATTCATCAAACCAAAGAGAATTTTCACATACATGAATGTGCCCCAAGGAGTGGTAAAAGATGTTTTAGCTTGGTCTTCCTTTTGAATAAGAATCTGGTTGTATCCTAAAAAACCATCTAACAAAGAAATTCTAGAGGAACGAACTACCCTTTGTAATATATGATCCATATTTGGTAAAGGGTAATTATCCTTTAAAGACACTTTGTTAAGATTTCTAAAGTTGACACATAATCTAATTTCACCTGTTTTCTTTCTTTTTGGTACTAGGTTTGAAACGCAATTAGAATATCTAAGTGGTGCAATAATTTGAGCATTATACATGCATTTTACTTCCATTTCTATCAAAGGTAATAGAACAGGATTACTTCTCCTCAATTTTTGTTTGAATGGCTTCTAATTATATTTTATGGGAATTTTGTGTTGGATTATTTTTGTGTCATAAGATTTAAGATATTCATAACTCCAAGCAAACACATCTTGATATTCCTTTAAAAGATCAATGTATTGTTCCTTTTCTTGTTGAGGTAAAAATTTTGACAGTTTAATAATTTTTGGTTTTAATTTTGTTCCAATGTTACATTCCTCAATGTCAGACCTATTTGGTTCCATTTTAGGCTTTTTAGGCACATCATTGGAATCAAAAAGGTCTTCCAAAGGGGTTAAATGTTTAGGGAAAAAGTTGTCTTTCAAATCTAACATGTCAATTTCTCCTTCAATGATTTTCTCAACATCTATATTCTCTAAGTTATCTATATCAGATTGAGTAAATACAGTTGGTTTGTTAAATTTATGGACATCTATGTTATCTAATTCACAATCAAAATATGAATCTATAATACAGTCTGTATCTATTTTACAATTTTGAAATTCTTCCTCATTATTCAAAAAATGATAAACTTGTTCATCCTGAGAGAAAATCTGCTAGTACTTGAGGTTGTCTGGGATAATTGGTCTATGTTTAACCTTAGAAGTATACCTATCAGTTGTTTGGAATGGTAAGTTACAAGTACTAGCAAAATTTTCTAGACAGTGTGCCTGAATGTTTTATTTTCTGGGTATAGAAGCAAACTTGCATTCCAATAAGTCATTAGTTAAATAAATTGTTGTATCTCTGTATCTGGCTAGTCTATGATTATAAACAAAATAATATCCATTTATTTTCTTAATGATCAATTCCAAATCTCCCATAATTAGTATCCTTTTTCCTCCTGAGTTTCTAATGATCAGGATGCCTAGAATAAGTTCCTCCTACTCTGCCATGTTGTTGGTACATTTAAAGTTGAGTCTGAAGGCATGTCCTTCTAAATGATTAGTTTTCATATTTGTAACCCATAATCCTTCTCGTAATCCTGATTTTTTTATAGAGCCATCAAATTCTAAGTTCCAAAGGGACTCATGAAATATGTTGTCATTGTTTGGTTTTGGCTTTTTATCAATCAGTTTATCTTGGATTGCATCGTTATCAGAGTTACATAAAATAAAAGAGTAAAGGTCATTTGGTGTAGAATAAAAGGGGTAATTTATGGATCTCTCAGCACTACTGACCATGACCAAACATTGATATTGTAGCATAACTCATGTCCAATTGTAGATATCCCTACAATTTTGCTCCCCATGAGCGAGAAAGAAGCATACTATACTTTTGTGGGATGTTAGCTACTATAATGTCCATCACCATACTCTTACGAGGGTACTGAACTAAATTCACATATAAGTCTTTAATTAATACTAAGCACTTAACTTTTCTAGAATAAAATGAGAACAAATATTTATAAGGCTTGGTTATTTCTAGATTAAGAGTTTCCATGATAGCTTTGGGCATTAAATTATGGGAAGCTCCTAAATCTAACATATCGTTGTGTAAAATCTGATCATGGATGGTAAGATTGATATAGAAAGGAGGGACTAATCCATCTTAATGCTTTCATCAGGGCCAAAAATCAACTTATGTTGATCATCATTCAAATTAATGGCATCTTCACCATCATTCATATTCAAAGTTTCAGTTATAGTTGATTTGTATAAGTTATTTTTAACCAATTATGTTAAAGGAATATGTATTTTTAACTCAGCAATCTCAGACTGAATATTGAATGATGGTTGAGATTTACTAATTTGACCTAATTCATCTTTAGTAACTGTTATCTGAGTTAGTTTTTCTTGATTTTCAATAGTTGTAGTTTTGTCTTCAATTATCTTGACATTCTCTTTCTGAGTTTCTTGAGTTTTGCTGCTTTCAATTTTCTTTCCAGGGACTATTTTTGTAGAAGAATTAGTTTATCAGACTTCGAATTATCAGCAGGTGTTCTGGAACTATCTGTTCTAGGATTTTTTGATTTAGAATCAGCAAAAATCATTTTAGGATCAGTTGTTGTTTTTACTGAATCAGAGGCTTTAGGAGTATTAGATTTTTGTGCATATTTAGAATATTGAGCTACTTCATCAGTAATATCAACAATTTTGGGACTTGTTGATTTTTTCGGATTGGAAGGATTGGAATTTTTCTTATTTTCCCTTGGGAGAATTTGCAAAAAAAATATTTTTGGGGCTTCTACATTTTTTTTATTTTGATTTTGGGAATTTTTTTTAGTAGAAGATTCATTATTTTCTTGTTTCTAATGTTATACTGACTTTGAAGTTCATTAATAGCAAAGTCATAACCTTCTTTGTAGTCAAAGGATTCACTAGAGTTTAATTTGAGTTGTTGAAGCTCAAATAGTTCCAGATCTTCCTAAGTGAGGAAAATGGTGTTGTTTTCATCTCTTCCCATTAAATGATTGATGTCATCCTTATCTTCATCATTATTTTGAGAAATTTCGGCATAGTTCTCTTGAAATAGGGGCATAATGTTTTGGTTTGGAGCAACTTCTTTATCTTTTCTAGGGTTATTATTTTTTCTGAAATTGGGGTTTCTGATCTAAGGTTGATTATCCCATTGAGGTTTTCTATCTAAATTATCTAATATTTCTACCACCCTTTCTAAAGATTTAGGAATGAAATATAATTTAACATTTGAGTTTGAAATTTATTCTTTAATTGTAACTCTTCTTTCATTTCTAAGTCTAGCTTTCCTAGCTAAAATGTTAATTTCTACACTGACAAAATTTAATTGCATTTGTTCTAATGTTTGGGCATCTATTTCTCTTAATTGATAGGCCATATCTGTAGCAAATCCATTAGGGAATTTGAGCAGAACAGATTAAGGTGTGGGTTTAAGAGTTGCATGAATAGAATTATAGACACTATTGTACTTGGTGCAATAGTCTTGGACAGACTCAGTAGGAGATCTTTTCAAAGCATCAAACTCAGACAAAATTTGAAGGGGGTTATTTTTCTTTTCCCGTTTATTTAAAAATATTCTATGAAATGCAACTAAATCAGCTATACTAGCAACAGCTAAATTTTTGAACCATTTTTTAACTTCTATAAAAATTTGGGCAAATAACCTCATTTCGACATCTGACTCATCAAATTCATAAATTTCATAGTAATCTGTCATTTTTGTTACATGTTTTTGAGTAGTATATTGTGAAATTCCATCAAATAGTGGTACATTTTTTTGGTAATCTTGAGGCATATAATGGAGGTTTTGGGGTAAAACAAGGGGATAATACCTAGCAGCCATTTCTTGAAGCTTTGCTAAGCTAGGAGCTATAACAATAATGATAGGGGCATTGCTAGATATGGTAGCTGATGAATTAACAAATGTATTTGAAGAGCTGGGAAATAAAGAGGTGGTGCTTATAAATTTTGATTGCAAAGTAGTGGATGCAGTGGATTGAGTGGATGAAGGAAATAATATCCTAGGCTGCAAAGGAAACTTTAGAATGACATGGTTGGTAGATGAACTTGCAGAAGTATATATAAACGAAGTGACAGCATATAAAGATGAATTTGTTGTTGGTATTATTGTTCTATGCAATTGAGAAACTAGAGGTTTTATGTAAGACAACAAATGAGCTAATTCAATAGCTTCATTAATATCTTTAATCAATGAAACATTAATTTTTTCAATTGTATCTTGATATTCAAATTTATTTGACTTTGTTCCTACTGAAATATTTTTCTGTTTCTCATTCAAAAATGAAAGGAAAACGAGATCTATAATAGTATTTTTCCAATCAGTTTCAAATTTAGTTTTAAACGATGAATATTCAAACTTCAGATCAAAATTAATATCATTTAAACTCCATAGCTCTTTGGGTAAAGAATTGGCTTTTCTTAATGATACTTCAGTTTCTAAATTGACAGTTTTTTTTTTCTTTTTTCCAATTCTGTTTTGGGTTATCTACTATAACTGCATGCTTAGGATTAGGGTTAGACATGGTATAGTAGATTTTCCTAGAAGCCATAATGACTGTTTTGAATACCCGTAACCTATAAAAATAATCTTAAAGTAAAAATATAATTAAAATATCTTCCTTTAAGACTAAATTTAAGACTGGATCTTGGTTAGATCTCGAGTATGATCGCTAGTATGTTATCACTCTAGTAATTTCTTAAGTTGTGGGATTTGAGTTTTTAGTCTAAGAAAACTAGATCTAACCACAAACCTACTTCAAATCCTAGGATATAGCCTTCCTAGAATTCAAAGAGGGCTCTCTCTTTAAGATTTATCTTTTTTTTTTTTTTAGGCTAGTTATGATAGAACAATTGTTTTTGTTTTTAAAGCTTTTAGTGGGAAAAAATCACTTAGAGGTAAACTAGAGAGAAATCTACTTTTCCATTGGGCTATCGAGTCTAAATCTAGCTAGCAGCACTACAAGTCAAGGCCAAAAAGGTAAAAATGTATTCAGGGCAAGATAGATAACCCTAGAGATTTGGAAAAGTGTTTTTTGGTGAAATGGTATGATCAGGATAAAGGGCTATAAAGGATCCTTTGATCTATAAAATGGAAGAAGGAGGCATGGGTCAAACAGGAGTAGTATCAATTAAGAATTCCTAATGCCAGAAATCAGCAGAAAACATTTAAATGGTAACTAGTTAAAAAAAGGGAGTATAAGACTAGCATGTAGTAATATTCCTAGTTACTCATTAAGATAGAACAAACATATAATGAATTGCATGAAACTCAAGAAAGAAAACAATGACAAGGAGAAAGTACTTAACTCATCAGCTTATCACAGTGATCCTGAATTATGATGCCAATTTAGCTTTTTCCAGTCTGCTACTTCGAAATCAGCACATAGTAGCCTCCAATGTCTAGCAAAAAGTCTATAGCAAAGTCTAGAAATTTCATTACACCCTCAATACTTCAAATGTAGAAGTATTTATACAAAATGTAGCTAAAAATATCCTAGGATACATCTATGAATATCTTTAGGAAATATAAAATATCTTTACAATATAAGAGGGACAGCTACTTAACGAATCAGCAAGTTGTCCTCTTATCCGAAATAAATAGAACTGCTTTACCTAACAAGGATATTTTGAGTGATTAGTTGTCTTGTCTTGTTGGCTGCTAGAAAATATCTTCATTTGAGTTGCCTTAGCTGATACTCTTTCATCTGATACTCTTTAATGCTTCTCTTTAACTTTGATACACTTTTGAATCATATTTCCACTATTTTACTGCTGCAAAAAAATATTTCTTTTTGCAGTAAAAAATGAGCAGACTGCCCTTTTGTTTCACTGTTTCTTCTTGACTATTTTCAAGGTAATTTCTTCTCTATTTTACCTCTCTTTTTCACATTAAATTTGTAAATTCTTGCCACTATTATTCACTCGGAGTTTTGACATTCTTAAGCTTTCTAAAATTCTCATCCGCCTCTATGTATGTAGTAAAATTGGGTTTGAACACAAAAATATGTTTGATCTCATGTTGTAGAAAGAACAGATCTGCAAATTGTTGAAGGAGGACTTTACCTGTGGGGGTGCCTTCTGGCAATGGTTTGCTGACTTGCTCCTTGGAAAATTCCCTGATTTTCTTATCATAATATTTCTGGGGCATTAGTTTTTCATTGAAGACATGAATATCTTGCAAACCCTTCTATCTTAAGTTTGTATATTTCACCATAAACTTTGTTATGGAAATATTCATTGATTCACATTTCTCTTCCAGGTAGTTCATCAAATTTTTCTTTTTTACTACCTTTTTAATCTATAAAATTGTCTCTGTTCTATCCATTACCTATAATTCTTCCAATTCTGCTCTGTTTTTTCTATTCAGGAATGTGATGAGTTTTAAAGCCTGAGTTGGCTTATCAGTTAACTTATCCTTGGTCTTTTGAATACCTATTTATAATCTGCCACTGTCTTTGGTGTTGAAGTAGTTGGTTGCAGAAATGAAATAATCATTTTTTTTGTAGAGTAGTCAAAGGCTATCGGTAGCCTATTTTGATTCCCTGGTTTTTTCTTGAGGAATTGAGAATATATATCTTCTTTAATTTCCTCATTCTTCTACTTTATATGCTTATACTTTTCCTTGATATCTAAGTCTTTTTCCTCAGCTTTCTATGAGGAAGAGGCCTTCTGTATTTTTTTTCTCAATCATTTGAGTATCATATTTTCTTGTTGTTTGCTCCTTTTCAATCTGTGCAAGAGTTTCATTAATTATCACTGTAGCTTCATCATTATTTTCCTCTAGCTCATTTGTATCCTCAAGATCAATTACTTTTTCTTTTCCAATTCAGCTGAATTTAAGCCTTTTATTATAAATCGTCTTGAATTTTGTTTCTATCGTTTTTTCTGATATGTGTGTTCCTTCTTCTCTTCTTCCTTTGGCTAAAGTCTCTGGCTGCTTTACAACTTCCAGGGCTTGTGTTGTAACCACTTTCCTTACTGTGTCTGTATTAGTGACTGTATCTATCAACGTGTTTTCCACCCATTCTTCTTGATTGGAAAACTTCTCAATCTCAGGTTCGGGTTCATGTATGAAGGGCGTAAGTTTACATTTTACCCTTAAATTGTTCAAGATCCCTTCAGGATCATAGTTCCAGGGAAAACTTTCTTGAAACTTGAACTCTATTAGTCTCTTTGAAATTTATTTTTCTGCCTCTCTGTTATTTATAATGAAAGGACCAACATGATTCTTCAACTCGAATTGAGTATTTTTCCTTGCAGCTAATAAGTTGATAGAGTCAAAATTTAGAATTTGTCTTAAATATTCCAATGCAAAATTTCTCATGTTCATGTATTTTGGAAACTTATAAGGTAATAATTTGGACCCAAAATTCTTCTTTCTTTATGCTTTTCATAAAGAAATCAGTCTCCCGTTTTAATCTGTTATGATAATTGTAAGGTCCTGTTCATTTCTTCATTGACCCTAGGCTACTCTGCTTTGTACAAAATGCTCATGGCTGGATGCAGAAAGAGCTCTGAAAAATCTGTATAAGTGAATTCACTATTTTCTTTCCTTAGCAAGGAAGTCCATAAGACAATAGATAAAAGCTTACTCTCCAAGTCCATATTTTTCAATGCAATTGGAAAATTATCAGCTTGAAAGAATAAAAACATGTGAAACAAGTAGCAAGACTATTTGAAAACCCCTTCAGTGGGTAGTTTCGTAAGCTGATGATGAATACTATGTTGGAAATACTAAGGGGGGGGGGGGTGAATAAATATTCCTTTCAATTAGAGCATTATTTAATCTTCAATTATTATCAGTGTTTTTACAATGATAGCAACAAACAAGAGGAACAAGAATGCACACAGTTTTTAAGGTGGAAACCCACTCCAAGACAAAAACCACCTAATGATTTTCTAATAATTCTGTAATATTCAAATCCAATTGAAAATAAAGCTCCAACTTCCTATAATCTAGAAAATAATTCTTCTCCAGCTCCCACTGGATGGATGCTCCAATGCCCGAGATTCTTCAGTAGTCAACTAAACGGATTCCCCAACACCCAATGAGCTACAACTCACCCTATCACCACCCTACCACCCTATAGAAGAATAAAAGAAGAATGGACTCCCGTACCAGGGAAAATGGTCAACTTTACAATGATATAGAATGATGGAGAAGAATAAGATATACTAGACCATAACCCCAACTTTGACACAACCATCTAAAGATAATCCTAGACCTCCCAACACTACCTCTTCAACCCTTGGTAGATAGATACTAGTACAATTTGTACAATTATGTATTTACAATGACTAAGTACAATGATACCTTTACAATGATTGTATGCAATGCTGCCCATTTGAAGACTTCATATGATGAGCTTCTTGCTACTGTTATGCACCTTGGATGTTGCTCTTGTCATGCTATCCTTTGTTGCACCTTGCTTTGCTTTGTTGCCATAGAAAGTCTGGTCCTTTGCAACCCTTGACAACACATGATTTAGCTTTTCCTTTCATTCTAGGAGCTCGATATTGAATCTAGTGTATCTATGTTCTTTTAGATCCTCAATATCTAATTTTTGGTCTTGTAGTATTCCTCTGAGTCTTCTTTCCAATGCCATAGGTCTGACCCAATTTGGATTCTTCAAGAAAGAGTTATTCCCAATCTCTCACAATGCCCTAATTATGGACTGTTTCAGCAGAGCTCAATTGTACAGAATTCCACGTGTCATTGTTTCATCATTTGGATCTGAAATTGATAGAGAGAAAATTACAGACTGTGCACTATCTGCCACTTTTTATGGCATTCCAATCCGATACTTAGAGAGATAGTTATGATGATTTTACCAAGGTAACTTCCTTGAGATGAATTTCAGGAGCCTGCAAAAACCCTGACTTCCACAGATCATATCTCCAAAAATATTGTACACCTTGATCTGAAATTTTTGTTGGTAAAAATAATGAGAGGGGGGGGGGTTGAATTAGTATTTAGGGCTGAACAATTTTTCTTTTCTTTCTCTCAAAATCATATGTTACAGTACTGCATTCAATATGTATGTCCAGATATCTCATTATGTCTTTACTTAGAGCATTGCATCAGATAAGCATTAAGCATGAATAGAAATAACAGAACAAACCATCAAACGTAAAAAACACATATGAACACCAGGATTTAAGTTGGAAATCCAATTCGGGAGAAAACCACCGCTGTTGTAATATCAGTCTTCAATATTTATTATAGAGAAAACTTCTTACAATATATGCTAGTGCAGACTTATAACAGCACGTACGCACCTACTTACAGAAAGTTACAACCTTCTCTCGTTTACCAGCCTCTCCTGGAAGGGAGCTACTACCCCCTGCTCTTTTTTACCAGCTACCACTAGAAGGGAGCTACAACCCCCTCTCTGAAGGCTTCGACCCTCAACACCACTGCAGACCACGTTTCATCAATTTTCATACTGGATCCATCAGTTTCCATACGACATATCTTGTCGGTTACCAGATTTATTTATTTTCTGTATACTCAACCAACTCTTCACAATTTCATCTATTATTCACACTAGAGATTCATCATCGTCAGATCATTATATTCATGGGTGCATCATAGTTTCAGATTTATCGGTTAAGAACAGAGCTCGCCCATACAGATATTAATTTTGGAGAAATTTTATTCATGACCCTTACAATGCCCATCTTTCTATTTTTTTCTTCTCCTTATATAGTTTTTCCTTTATTAAAACCATGAGTCAAAACCATGAACAGCTAATGGTATTACTTTTAGTTTATCCCACGGGGCCTTTTTTTTTTTATCTCTTTTTAATTTTATTTATCAATTTTAAACAAATTGACAAATAAATATATTTACAACTTTTGAATTCCCAAGCCTTATATCTAAAGATTAACCCTTTGGATTTTATAGAAATATCCAACGATTCTAAATGAATTAATCTTATGATATACCTTTGACCCCGGGCCCACATACATAGTCTATAGCCAATCCAATATGCCCATCGTACCACAGTAAACTTAGTGCAAGTCCAGCGTTTGATCACCGTTAGATTAGAAAGCTTCCAGATCAATGGCGTCTATACATATCGTTGGACCTCCGATGTCGAAAGTTAACGTGCGATGGTCCGCCGTACCTATGTTAAACTTCGTGCATCTTCAAAAAATGACGACCGTCCTATGACCCCTTCCTAGATCAATGACGCTCAATGATATTGCTCGGCGTCCTGGGTCAAACTATAACACGTGATGGCGCATAGTGAAAATCGGTTTTGTAAAATCGTACAAGGATGTGTGTCGTCCGTTCTATGGAATCGCTCTCCACCTCTTCAATACCGCTTGCCCATTGAAAACGGTGCAATAAAAACCATAAACCCCCTTCACTGTTCCTCCTTCATGGTTCCGCCCTTCACTCAAGGTTCCGTTCATGATTCCAAAGGGTTTGCGCTATAACTCTGGTCTATTTTGGTAGGATGAAAAAATGTAGTTCTCTTCCAACAGGATCTCCTTACAAACATTAACTCGTTACAATTCAATGTCATTCTTCAATTCTACTATGATATATATAACATATCAACCCTGCATTTCGGAGTTCTATCATGTCACAGTTCTGCTTCCACCTGTACATTCAAAAAACATCATATCTCTACCACCAATAATTTCCTCAATGGATACACTGAATGACTCGAGAGCCCCTCATATATTCAACCAAGTAGTTCCACGACTACAAATATCAAACTAAGCTAGTTCTTCATTAGAAGAAGGTCTCATCCTGGAATTCGAATTCTACCACCATGATTCCTCAACAGGGTTTCATTTTTAACTCCATATGTAGAGACTCATGCAAAGGTTCAGGGGATTCCATAGTTCTTTATTAACATATACAAATATTGGTTAGATATTCAATTTATCCTTCAATCCATTACCTTGTCTCTTTTTCCTTTTTGGTAGTTTAGGAATTGCTTCTGTTTTTTCCAATTCCTTTGCCATCAATGACAACATTTCCAACAATCTCTCACTTTGGCATGGATAGTAATACTCTTCCTCTGATGGCCTTATAGAAGCCCTTAGAAGCCCTTTGTTGCTTTTCCTCCCCCTTGACATCAATGGCGAAGAGTTTGATCAAGATCCTTTGAACCGACAATGCCATGCTCCCCCTGAGATCATGCTGCATCTTCAAACATAATATGACCAATAATTCATCATTTTCATATGACCAATGCTCCTCCTGAGCCTATGCATTCATATCACTTCACAACCAATTTAATATTTTGTATTTAAGTAGATCTGATCCTCTGCATGGCAGAGACTACTCCCAGTTTCTATCTGAGATATTCGAACGCTTCCCTGGGTAGAGGTTTGGTAAATATATCAAAAACTTGTTCTTTAGAGGAAACATACTCCAATTTCACCTTTTTTTCAAGCACTTTTTCACGTAAGAAGTGATATTTTATGGGAATGTTCTTGGTCCTGGAATGCATAACAGGATTCTTTGAGATACTAATAGCACTTGTATTATCACACATAATGGAGATAGGAGGTGAACATTTGATTTGAAAGTCTTGTAGGGTTTGCATCATCCAGAGAAGTTGAGTGCAACATGATGCTGCAGCCACATATTCTGCTTCTGCTGTAGATAAGGCAATGGAGCTTTTCTTCTTGCTAAACGAAGATACTAATCGGGTCCCCATAAATAATGCACCACCACTAGTGATTTTCCGATCATCAACACTTCCATCACAATCTGCATCAGTGTATGCATGAAGAGTAAGATCAGCATTCTTTGGATACCATAGTCCGAAGTCTTGAGTTCCTTATAGATATTTGAATATTCTTTTAACGGCCTGAAGATGAGACTCCCTTGGATTAGCTTGGAATCGTCCAACAATACCAACTGCATGCATGATGTTTGGTCTTGTCCTATTGAGATAAAGTATACTTCCTATCATAGATATGTATTCTAGTTGACTTACGGTGGGGGAATCATCATTAGAACTGAGATTACATCTAGTTATCATTGGTGTACTTACAGGTTTGCAATCTTCCATGCCATACTTCTTCAGGATTTGCTTGAGGTACTTTGCTTGTGATAATAATATACCATCTGTTGCTTATTCCACTTGCAAGCTAAGAAAGAATGTTAGTTCCCCATGTAAAGACATTTTAAATTCTTGCTGCATATCAGAAGAAAATTTCTGACTCATAGACTCTTCATTACTTCCAAAAATGATATCATCAACATATACAACCACAATCAACAGTTTGTCATTTTCAGTTTTTGTGTATAATTTGCTATCAGCAAACCCCTTTGAAAATCCTTGTTGATGAAGATATTTGTCAAGACGATAGTACCATGCCCTTGGGGCTTGTTTGAGACCATATAGAGCCTTTTTAAGTCTACAAACAAGTTTTTCATAATTTCCCAAAATGAATCCTTTTGGTTGTTCTATATAAACTTCTTATTCTAAATCACCATTTAGAAAAGCAGATTTAACATCCATTTGATAAACTTTGATTTGTTGGAAGCTTGAAAAGGCAAGAAACATTCTTATGGCTTCAAGTCTAGGTACAGGAGAAAATGTTTCTTCAAAGTCTATACCTTCTTGTTGAGCATACCCCTTGCAAACAAGTCTAGGTTTATTTCTTATAACATCCCCATTCTGATTTAACTTGTTTTTGAATATCCATTTAGTTCCAATGACATTTTTGTCATGAGGTCTTGGTACTAATTCGCAAGTGTGATTCTTTTCACTTTGATAAAGCTCTTCAGTCATGGCTTGAATCCAACATTCATCTTTGCTAGCTTGACTGACATTGTGATGTTCAATAGTGGACAGAAATGCCATATTGCTAGAAGATCCCACTAGAGTCCTTCTTGTTTGTACACCTGATCCCTTTTCTCCCAAAATTTGAGATTCTGGATGATTCTTTTGAACATATCTAGATGGAGCTTTTCCAGATAAATCATCTTCAGGTTATTCATTGAGTTCACTGTCTATATCATCCTTATTTGATGTAGTAGGATATGTGTCATCATCATCTTCATCTGTTGTTTGCTTTTCTTCTTTTGGAACTGCAGGAGGCTCATCAACAACAATATCAATACATTCAAAAATCTTCCGAAGTCTTTTATTGTAACATTTATATGCCCTACTCCTAGAGGAGTAACCAAGAAATATTCCTTCATCTGCTCGGGGTTCAAACTTGCCAAGTTTTTCATCATTATTCTTGATAAAGCATTTTCTTCCAAAAATTCTAAAATGCTTTATAGTGGGAGGATTACCATACCAGAGTTCATATGGATTTTTATCACTATTTACATGAACATGTGCCTTGTTGAGAATGTTTATTGTTGTATGTGCTGCTTCTCCCCAAAATGTGTCAGGTTTTCTAGAATCATCAAGCATAGCTCTAGCCATTTGTTGAACTGTTCTATTCATTCTTTCTGCAACACCATTTTGTTGTGGAGTCCCGGTTACAGAAAACTGTCTTTTTATTCCATGTTGTTCACAAAATTCAAGGAATTCATTTGATGTATATTCTCCTCCTCGATCAGATCTGAGACACTTGATTTTTAGATCTAATTCATTTTCAACTAGTGCTTTAAAGATCTAAAATTTCTCAAATTCTTCATCTTTGTGTTTAAGCAGCCCAATCCAACACATTCTAGAGAAATCATCAATGAATAAGATATAGTATTCTTCACCACGTGGTGAATTTTTCTTCATAGGTCCACATATGTCAGTATTAATGAGTTCAAGGGGCTTACTTGATGATCCTTCCTTGGCATTAAATTGTACTCTAGTTTGCTTACCGAATTTGCAAGATTTACATATGATATTTTTAGGTAGAGTAATATTTTTTGGTTTTCTTGATTTGTTGATTTGAGAGAAGCTAAGATGCCCCAACCTTCTATGCCATAGCCAATTTTCTAAGGATTTACTCAAATAACATTGTTCTTTGCAGTTCTTCAATATATACAGGTTGTTTGGAGTCCTTTTTCCTTTTATAATTTCTTTACCTGTATCAAGATCACGTACCACACATTCTTTTGAACTAAAGACAACTTCAGTTCCTTGATCACACATTTGACTTACACTTAACAAGTTATGCTCTAATCCATCCACATACATGACTTCATTAGCTTTCACCTTATATTTTAGAAAAACAGACCCTTTTCCATTAATGACCGCGGGAGTATCATTTCCAAATGTAACATTCTTTTCCTTTTCTAGAGCACTATATGCAAGAATTTTGTCTTTATCACCTGTCATGTGTCTTGAGCATCCACTATCAATGTACCATTGGTTTTCTTCATCTTCTGCAAATAACGCTATGCCACAATTTTCAACCTGTAATTCCTTCTTTTCCCATATTTTGGAGTTTGAAGAAACATGTTCTTTTGGTAGAACTTTTCTCCTGCATTCAGATTCTTCATGGCCAAAGTTATTGCAATAAGCACATTCAACTTCATTTTGAAGAGGAGAAAAGTTGTTATAAATATTCTTCTTTGTTTCAATATCAATCCTTTTCTTTCTTGCTTCTCTTTTCATGATGGTTTTATATGCAACACATTGAACAACTTTATGACCAAAATTGTGACATGAGAAACATTGTCCATTGAAGAAGATATTTCTACGATCATAAAATATTCTATATGAATTTACCTGTTGATTGGTGTTTCTTTGAAAGACATTCCTGTTAGTGTTATTTGAATTGAGATGATCATGCTTTACCTGTAAATATTCTTTATTCCCTTGCTGAGTGGCAGCATATTGTAAACTAGCTGTAACTGCTTTTAGATAATTTGGTGCTGAAGCCTGAGAAGATTCTTCGATATATCCAAGACCTCTCTTTATAAGGGGAGAACGTTGTACCTTGATAATCTCATCTAAGGTTTCAAATCCTTTAGCAAATCTAAGATTTAGAGTCTTTACTTTCTCAAGTTCTTTTCTTAGACTTACTACTTCACACTCTAATTTCTCATTGTGTTTCTCTTTTTCTTCAAGCTGATTTTTCAGAGTTTCTATGTTTATTTTACTTTATTCTAAGAAAATTTTGAGTTTATTGTTTTCATCAATAAAATCATTGTCTTCTAGAGCATCCACAAAAGTATCCTTTTCTTCTCTAGATTCTCTTTCAAATGCCATGAGAAGTCTAAGATCTTGTTCACATTCTTCCTCACTATCAGATAACCCATCACTATCTTCATGAGTATAGTAACTCTTTTTAGTGCTAAAACGATTCTATTCCTTTTTGCTACTTCCTTCACATTTTTATGTGTTTCTTTATAAGGACATTTAGCAGCATAATGACCAACTCTTCCACAATCAAAAAATTTGAAAGGAAGCTTACCTCTGAAACGTCCTATGCCAAGTTGAAGTTTCTTTACAAAGTTTATCTCATCTTCTTATGAGTCCATCCCGATCCTTCTCTTTTTTGTACTTCTTTCCCTTTTGTAGAAGTTATAAAGACTGCTTCTTTGACTTCAGATGGTCCTCCTCTTCTCATTTCATATGCAGTTAGTATGCCATGAAGTTGCACCACAATAAGATTTTGAAGATCCTGTTTTTCTTCAAGAGCATAAAATTTTGACTCAAATTTTGTCGTTAGTGATCTTACGACTTTCTCAACCAAAGTAGATTCGGTTATTGTTTCTCCCGGATTTCTCATACGATTTACAATATCATCAAGACGTAAAAATAAATTGGCAATGCTCTCCTCATTATCCATTTTTATATTCTCATATTGAATTATGAGAGTTTGGAGTTTAGCACGTTTTACCTTTGCATCACCTTCATAACTTAGAATGATTTTGTCCCATATTGTCTTTGTTGTATTCAGCTGCATGAATTTGAAATTTTTTGATTCATTTAGACTTCCCAATAGATCATTGACCACCTTTTCATTTGTTTCATAATTATTTCTTTCCGTCGGATCTTTTGGCACTGCAACTGGATATTGATATCCTTGTTCAACAATTGCCCATACCTCTTCTCCCAGAGACTGAAGATAGGATCTCATCCTTGTTTTCCAGAAGATTAAATTATTTTCGTTAAAGAGAAGAGGCCTGATAGACGATGTTCCATCTTGATTTCTCATCTTTCTTGTTCTTCCTTCTAGCGGCTAAGCTTTTCAAAAGGACCTGCTCTGATACCAATTGTTGGGAAAAATACTAAGGGGGGGGTGAATCAGTATTTAGGGCTGAACAAATTTTCTTTTCTTTCTCTCAAAACCATATGTTACAGCACTGCATTCAATATGTATGTCTAGATATCTTATTATTTCTTTACTTAGAGAATTGCATCAGATAAGCATTAAGCATGAATAGAAATAACAGAACAAACCATCAAACGTAAACAACACATACGAACACCAGGATTTAAGGTGGAAACCCAATTCGGGAGAAAACCACCACTATTGTAATCTCAGTGTTCAATATTTATTATAGAGAAAACTTCTTACAATATATGCTGGTGCAGACTTATACCAGCACGTAGGCACCTGCCTGCAGAAATTTACAACCTTCTCTCGTTTACCAGCCTCTCCTGGAAGGGAGCTACTACCCCCTACTCTTATTTACCAGTTACCACTAGAAGGGAGCTACAACCCCCTCTCTGAAGGCTTCGAACCTCAGCACCACTGGAGACCACGTTTCATCAATTTTCATACTGGATCCATCAGTTTCCATATGACATATCTTGTCAGTTACTAGATTTATTTATTTTCTATATACTCAACCAACTCTTCACGATTTCGTTCGTTATTCACACCAGAGATTCATCATCGTCAGATCATTATATTCATGGGTGCATCATAGTTTCAGATTTATCGGTTAAGAACAGAGCTTGCCCACATAGATATTCTTTCTGGAGAAATTTTATTCACGACCCTTACGATGCCCATCTTTCTATTGTTTTCTTCTCCTTATATAGTTTTTTCCTTTATTAAAACCATGAGTCAAAACCACGAACCGCTAATGGTATTCCTTTTAGTTTATCCCACGGGGCCTTTGACCATGGGCCCACATATATAGTGTATAGCCAATCCAATATGCCCATCGTACCACAGTAAACTTAGCGCAAGTCCAGCATTTGATCACCGTTAGATTAGCAAGCTTCTAGATCAATGGCATATATACATATCGCTCGACCTCCGATGCCGAACGTTAACGTGCGATGGTCCGCCGTACCTGTGTTAAACTTCGTGCATCTTCAACAAATGACGACCGTCCGATGACCCCTTCCCAGGTCAACGACGCTCAATGATATCGCCGGGCGTCCTGGGTCGAACTATAACGCGCGATGGCGCATAGTGAAAAGTGGTTTTGAAAAATCGTACAGGGACACGTGTCATCCGTTCTATGGAAAATCTCTCCACCTCTTCAATACCGCTTGCCCATTGAAAATGGTGCGATAAAAACCATAAACCCCCTTCACTATTCCTCCTTCGTGGTTCCGCCCTTCGCTCAAGTTTCTATTCATGATTCCAAAGGGTTTGCACTATAACTCTAATCTATTTTGGCAGGATGAACAAATGTAGTTCTCTTCCGATGGGATTTCCTTACAAACATTAACTCGTTATAATTCAATGTCATTGTTCAATTCTGCTATGTTATATATAACATATCAGCCTTGCATTTCGGAGTTCTATCCTGTCACAGTTCTACTTCCACCTGTACATTCAAAAAATATCATATCTCTACCACCAATAAGTTCTTCAATGGATACACTGAATGCCTCGAGAGCCCCTCATATATTCAACCAAGTAGTTCCACGACTGCAAATATCAAACTAAGCCAGTTCTTCATTACAGGAAGGTCTCATCCTGGAATTCGAATCCTATCACCATGATTCCTCAACAGGGTTTCATTTTTAACTCCATACGCAGAGAATCATACAGAGGTTCAGGGGATTCCATATTTCTTTATTAACATATACAAATCTTGGCTAGATATTCAATTTATCCTTCAATCCATTACCTTGTCTCTTTTGCCTTAAAGGTAGTTTAGGTGCTGCTTCTGTCTTTGCCAATTCCTTTGCCATCAATGACAACATTTCCAACAATTTTTACTGTAGCTTCCTCAGGATTTCGGCTTTTCCTAATAAAAATTTCAACTTTTGAACCTTCGTATAAAAAGCGTTAAAGCTAAAATGCCACGATGACATGTTTCAGATGGCCAAATCCCTTGCATAAGGAGGAAATGAATATCACAATTTATATAAATGCTTAGGTTGAGAGGGGCTTCAACAAGTGAATGTGGGAGGGATTTTAGGAGAATAAAAAATATTAATAATGACTTTTCAATGACCCATGCTCCAACCCCATGGGGTGTTATACCACTAACTGGGGTTACAAAATTCAAACATGAATATCTCTCAAACCGTGAAGAATTACATGGCATTCCATATATCAATGGAAACATATCGACAAGTAGAAGCCATAAAAATCATTATTGAGCCAGAATGTATTAATTTGGTAGGTCAAAATTCCCATGCAATATTGGGTTAGCCCCTGGTGCTACATGGGTTGACATCAATGAAAACCGCTGATCAACAATCACCCCCTTTGGCATTGATGGCAACACAAGTACTCCCCCTACGATCATGACACCTCTTCCTACAACATTCTCTCCCCTTTTGACATCAATGGCAAAGGATAACTCCCCCTGAAACACAACCATCCTGCGGACCTATACACACTTCCACTCCCGCTGACACACAACCGTCTTGCAGACCTGTACAAGCTTCCACTCCCCCTGAAACACAACCGTCCTGCAAGCCTGTAATCTAATGAGAACTTGGGATAATCCCAAGCTTTTGACGAAGATATTCAAATGCTTCACGAGGTAAAGGTTTATTGAAGATATCAACATTTTTTTCTTTTCACAAACATACTCAAGTTTGATATTCTTTTCAGCGACTTGTTCTCTAACAAAATGATATTTGATAGTTATGTGTTTTGTTTTTTAATGCATGACAAGATTCTTGGAGATGTTGATTGCACTAGTGTTGTCACAGAATATGATAATAGGCTCACTGAATTGTACTTGAAGATATTGCAAAGTTTGTTTCATCCAAAGGACTTGAGTACAACATGATGATGCTGCAGTGTATTATGCTTCCGCTATAGATAACAAGATTGAAGTTCTCTTTTTTCTCAACCATGATATGAGACAACCACCTAGATAGAATGCTGCTCCACTAGTAATCTTACGATCATCAATGCTTCCTGCCCAATCTGCATCTGTAAAGGCTTGAATAATGAGATTTTTACCCTTGGGATACCACAAGCCATATTCTTCTATGCCCTTGAGATATCGAAGAATTATTTTGACAGCAATAATATGTGATTCTTTTGGTGCTGCTTGGAATCTTGCTACTTGTCCAAATGCTTGCATAACATCTAGCCGAGAGGCTGTTACATATAGAAGACTACAAATCATAGATATGTACAACCTTTGATCCACATCCTTAGATGAGTCATCTATGCTCAATTTGCAACCTATTACCATCAGAGTAAGGATGGGTTTGCAATCTTCCATTTTGAATTTCTTAAGCATTTCCTTGATGTACTTGGCTTGACATATAAATATTCCTTTCTCTTGCTAAGATATTTGAAGCCCTAAGAAGTATGTCAGCTCACCAAGTAAAGAAATATCAAACTCACTTTGCATCTTTGTAGAAAATTTCTTACTTAGTCGATCATCATTGCTACCAAATATTATATCATCCACATATACCTCAACGATTGTTAAATTATCTTTATCTATTTGTACATAAATATTAATATCAAAAGTACCTTTCTTGAACCCTTGTTGATGTAGATATCCATAAAGACGAGAATACCATGCTCTAGGAGCCTGCTTGAGACCATATAGAGCCTTCTTTAACTTGTAGACATAGTCTTTTTTTTGTGATAGTAGAAAACCTTCAGGTTGTTCGATGTAAACTTTTTCTTCTAATTCTCGATTCAAAAATGCTGACTTAACAACCATTTGGTAGACTTTGATTTTTCTTGAATATGCATAGGCGAGAAGAATTCAGATGGCTTCCATTCTCGCAACTGGTGCAAATGTTTCGTCGAAATCAATTCCTTCCACTTGTGCATAGCCTTTGCAAACCAATCTTGATTTGTTTTTGGTAACCTACCCATCTTCATTCAATTTGTTCGTGAACACCCATTTAGTCCCAATGAAATTTTTATCTTTTCATCGTGGAACTAATTCCAAAGTGTTATTATTCTCAATTTGATCCAATTCTTCATTCATAGCTGCTACCCAATGTTCATTCTGGCTGGCTTCCTCAAAACTACTAGGCTCAAAGGTTGCTAGAAAAGCAACGTGAGCTTGTTGTGATGAATGAAGCTGTCAACCTTCATTTATGTCACCAATGATTTGATTTGATGGATGGTTCTTTTGAATCCACTCTTTTGTTCTCCTTGGAGGAGCTTCTTGTTGTTGTTCTAGTATATCTTGATGATAATTATTTACTTATTCCTCGTTGATAGTTGCTTCTTGTTCTACATTTTTATCTGTGTCTTTTTCAGTCTCTATCTCAAGTTTCAAAGATTCTAGATCCTCATCATTAGTCGCTAGGACACCATCTTTGTCAAATGTAACATTTATACTCTCCACTATTTGCTTGCGTCTTATATTATAGCATTTATAGGCCTTTCTTTTGCATGAGTAACCAACAAAGATACCTTCATCAACACGTGATTCAAACTTACCCAAATTTTGATCTTCTCTTTTGATATAACATTTGCTTCCAAAGATTCTAAAATATTTTACATTAGCTGGTTTTCCTTTCCATAAGTCATATGGAGTCTTGTTGCAATTATTTCTGAGAAGGCTTCGGTTGATAATGAAGACTACCATATCAATTGCTTGAACCTAGAATTTTTCATCCAATTTTGAGTCCTTCAACATTGTTATACCCATTTCCTTTACAGTTCTATTCTTTCTTTCAGCAAATCCATTTTGCTGAGGTGTTGATGTTGTTGAAAATTTCCTTTTTATTCCATTTTTGTCACAGTATTGCTGAAATAATTTGGAAGTGAATTCTCCACCATTATCTGATTTTAAACACTTTATTTTCAAATCAGTTTCATTTTCAACCAACTCCTTGTAGATATTAAAGCACTCAAATGCTTCAGATTTTTTCTTTAGGAAACTAACATCTGTCATCCTGGTATAGTCATCTATCATTAACATGAAATATAATTCTCTGTCTAAGCCTTTTGTTCTCACAGGACCACATAGATCAGTATGTATCAATTCCAATGGATGTGATGAAAAGTGTTCTTTTGTTTTAAATTGGAATTTTGTCTGCTTTCCATGCTAACATGCCTGACATAGTGTGTTGGAAGGTTTTGAGATTTTAGGCATTTCTCGTACTGCTTCCTTTTCTCTTATCCTGACAATATTTTCAAAGTTTATGTGACCCATTCGTTTGTGCCATAACCAAATTTCATCTTCTTTAGCTAGTATACATGCTTTAGTTGCTTCATCCATAACGTATATGTCGTTTGGAGCTCGACTTACTGTAGCCACAATTTTACCATACCTGCCTTTCCTGATTTCACATTTTGTGGAGTTGAATAGCATTGTGTGTCCTTGATCACACATTTTTCCAACACTGAGTAGATTTTGATTCATGTTTTCGACCAATATAACATTCTTAGCTATAACATCTTTGCTTCCAAGAGTGACAGTACCTGACCCTATAACATTTGAAGATCCATCATTTCCAAAGGATATGGTTCCATCCTTCTTCTCTTTCAGAGATAAAAATTTCTTTCTATCTCTAGTCATATGCGTTGAGCAACCGCTGTCAACATACCACAAATATTTATTTATTTTTTACCCTTGAGAGCAAGAGCACAATTATCAGTCTTCTTCTTCTTCCATGTTCGTTCATTTTGTGGCTTCGAAGATTCTTTTGGAGGATTTTCAAGTCTATAGTCTCTATCTATGTGTCCAAAGTTCTGAAATTTGTAACATTCCATATTATTTCTTAAATGTTCAAATCTATTGATGTTTCGTTGAGCCCTGGGAGGTTCATATTTGAAGAATATATTGGAATTGTATTTGTTCCTAGGGTACGTGCGACATTCTATAGCTTTATGACCAAATTTTCCACATGAATAATAATAGCCATGAAAAATATGTTGGTACATGGATGAAAATCTTTGTCGAGGAATCATCTTCTGAGGATGTGCTTGCGAATCTTGTCCAATGAAGTCTTCATGTATGTTAGATCTCATAGGTTCATTGTATTTTGTTGTAGAACGTCCTGCTTTTTCTTCTTTGTAACTGAGGCCAGTTCTGTCATTGTAAGATCATTGATTTTTGATGAGTTCTTCCAATGCCCTTGAGCTGTTGGCATAGTTTTGGAAAGTTTTTCCCTTCTTCACTTCCTTACGAAGCGATACTACTTCGGCTTCTAATGCTTCCCTTTCTTGGTTTTTTTCTTCCAACTTCTTTTGAAGTGACTCTTCAATACATTTGTGTTCTTCAACCTCAATTTTGAGACCTTGAAATTGTTCTTCAAGAGTATTGGAATATATTTTACAGCATTGAGCTCTTTTATAAGCTTGATTGCCTCCTCATAAAATTATTCTATGGTTAACCCTTCTTGTTCATTGTTTGATACTTCATGTTTATTATGTTTGGCCATAAGAAATACTTTCTCATTGGCTTCTTCTTTGTTGTCACTCTCTTCATCAGATGATGAGCTATCTTATTTAGAGAGAAAGTTCCTTTTGTATCCTTTCTTTTTTCCTTGCTTTTTGAATTTCTTAAAACATTTCTTTCCTTTTGAGTTTCCATCACTTTTGTTCGGACATTTTGCTACGAAATGCCCAACCTCACCACTACCGAAACATATCAATGGAAGTTTACCTTCAAATTTTCCCTTACCAGGTTTTATTTTTCTCATAAAGCAAGCATATTCTTCATTTGAAAGACCTTCTCCATCATCTCCCTTTTCTTCACACTTGCAGGTGCATGTCATTTCAATTGAAGGTTGTTTTTCCTTATTGCTTTGCTTAGATGCAACGAACGTAGTTTCTAGATTTTAAGTACCCTTTTCTTCATCAAGCCTCATTTCATATGCTATGAGAACTCCATGAAATTCTTCCTTGCTGAGTTTTTCCAGATTTGCACTATATTCTAAGACCGATACCTTTGGGTTGAATCTCTCTGGCAATGTTCTAAGAATCTTCCATATAATAGTCTTCTTGTCAACTGGCCCTCCCATTCCTTCCAGAGTATTGGTTATTTCATCAACGTATTGGAATTATGCATTAATGTTGCAATATTCTTTCATTCTGAGTTGCTTAAATTTTTCTCTATAGATTTGAAGCTTTGCTTCTTTGACATTTGAGTCACCTGCATATATATTCTCAAGATTGCCCTGTACATTTTTGGCGGTTTTACAACTCAACACCTTATGATAAGCAGATTCAATAATTCCACTAATAATAATATTCTTTTCTTTTGCATCATTTACCAAATTCTTCTTACCTTGTTCATCCCCGGTTGATGTAAATCCATTTTGAACAGTGTCCCATACTTCATAACCTTGCGCCAAGAGATAGACCTCCATTCTTCCTTTCCAAAGTGCATAATTATTTTCATTGAATAGAGGTACACCATTCTTGGTATGCTCCATGACCTCCTTCCAGCTATTAAGCTGCTATTGAAGGAACCGAGCTCCAAAACCAATTGTTGGAAATAGTGAGAGAGGGGATGAATCAGTATTTCTTTCAATTATAGCATTAGTTAATCTTCAATTATTATCAGTGTTTTCACAATGATAGCAGCAAACAAGAGGAACACAAATGCACACATTTTTTAAGGTGGGAACCCACTGCGGGACAAAAAACGCCTAATGCTTTTCTAATAATTCTTTAATATTCAACTCCAATTGAAAATAAAGCTCCAACTTCCTAGAATCTAGAAAATCATTCTTCTCCAGCTCCCACTGGATGGACGCTCCAACACCCGAGATTGTTCAGTAGTCAACTGAACATATGCCCCAACACCCAATGAGCTACAACTCACCCTAGCACCCCCCTACCACCCTATAGAATAATAAAAGAAGAATGGACTCCCGTACCAGGGAAAATGGTCCACTTTAAAATTATATAGAGTGATGCAGAAGAAGAAGATATACTAGACCATAACCCCAACTTTGACACAACCAACTAATGATGATCCTAGACCTCCCAACACTACCTTTTCAACCCTTGGTAGATAGATACTAGTACAATTTGTACAATAATGTATTTACAATGACTAAGTACAATGATACCTTTACAATGATTGTATGCAGTGCTGCCCACTTCAAGACTTCATATGATGAACTTCTTGCTATTGTTATGCACCTTGGTTGCTACTCGTGTCATGCTACCCTCTACTACACCTTGCTTTGCTTTGCTGCCATAGAAAGTCTAGTCCTTTGCAACACTTGACAATGCATGATCTAGCTTTTTCTTGCCTTTTAGGAGCTCGATATTGAATCTGGTGTATCTCTATTATTTCAGATCCTCAATATTTGATTTTCAGACCTGTAGTATTCCTCTGAGTCTTCTTCCAATGCCACAGGTCTGACCCAATTTGGATTCTTCAAGAAATATTTATGCCCAATCTCTCACAATGCCCTAATTATGGACTGTTTCAGCAGAGCACAATTGTAAGGTGTGCCACATGTCATTGTTTCTTCATTTGGCTTTTAAATTGATAGAGTGAAAAGAAAATATTGTGCACTATTTTCCAATTTTTATTTCATTCCAATCCAATACTCAAAGAGATAGTTATGACGATTTTACCAAGGTAACTTCCTTGAGGTGAATTTCAAGAGCCTGCAAAAACCCTGACTTCCACAGATCATATCTCCAAAAATATTGAGCACCTTGATCTAAAATTTTTACTGCAGATTCCTTAGGATTTCGGCTTCACCTCATAAAAATTTCAGCTTCTAAACCTTCGTAGAAAAAATGTTTGAGCTAAAATTTCACGATGACCTATTTTAGATGGCAGAATCCCTTGCATAAGGAGGAAATGAAGATCACAATTTATATAAATGCTTAGGTTGAGAGGGGCTTCAACAAGTGAACATGGGAGGAATTTTAGGAGCATAAAAAATATTAATTATGACATTTCAATGACCCATGCCCCAACCCCATGGGGTGTTAGCCCACTAACTGGGGTTACAAACTTCAAACATGAATATCTCTCAAACCGTGAAGAATTACATGGTGTGCCATATATCAATGGAAACATTTCGATGAGTAGAAACCATAAAAATAATTATTGACCTAGAATATATTAATTTGGTAGGTAAAAATTCCCATGAAATATTGGGTTAGCCCCTAGTGTTGCTTGGGTTGACATCAATGACAACCGCTGATCAACATACTTTCTGCTATGAATGTGGCATAATAAAAAATGAGCGTTAGAGGTTGGCCTGGAGATAAGGTAGATAGAAAGCCAAGAATGGATTCATTAGCAAATCCATCTATAAATTATCCTAGTATAAAATATAGCATTGAAATAATATGCCTAGACCCTTCAGGAAATTTAGAAGTGGAATAAGGAGGGTTCAACTTTGGAATGTGAACATGGAAAGGCAAAAAGTCTTAAAATATCATAAACTTCTTTGGGAAATCCAAGATTAAGTACAACTGGGTAAAAAAATTTATAGATAGGGGGACTGATTGAGGATCTGACTATAATTGCAACATTTGATTTATGGACTCTATTTTATTAGTGGAAATGATTTCTCTGTCTACATTAACAATGGCCCTCTAGTCTGGTTCATAATGCTTTTGACACAATCTAACAAGGTCTTGCCTAGGATGGGTTCAATGAACTACATATTTGGGCAAATGAGTCTCCCAAATAGGCATTTAATCTTTGTCCAAGTACTTATCATAGCACCAATTATGTATTTCTAAAAGGTTGAATTCTACCACAGGGTCAACAATTTTGTATTCCATATCAGTGAATGGAAGGGTATCTTAAGTAGCTACAGGTGGCTAGAGACGATTTATTGATACAATGGATCTAGCAGTGAGGGCTGGAGTAGATTTGACATCTTTAGGTGTTAAAGATTTAGAAGGTTTGGATCCTCCAAGGTTGGTTGTGATCTACTTTTTAGTCATTTTGGACTAACTAATGCAAGCTTAAATTGTTTGCAGGAGTGAATTTTCTTTGTCAGAGGATATAAATTGGAATAAGACAGAAAACAAGGGTTTCCTCAATAGATTGGCTACAAAAAAGAGGTTTTTAGGATATATGAAGGCTTTAAACCCTAGTCTATATGTGAAATTTAACTTCAGAGGTCACAAATTGATGAAATTTGGCTTTAAAAGTGCTTCTTTTGGACTCAAAATTTTATGGAAAAAATTGGCCAGGGTTTGGCCTCTTTTTCGTTGTTTTTGGGAAATTTCTTTGGTAAAACCCTTAATTCTAAACCTAGTTCAGTGATTCTTGGTTTAAACTTTGAAATTGTAGGTCTTGATTGTCGAGAAATGCCTTTGAATGCGTGTATTTTGTTACTTGAAGGGTTCTTAGGAAATTGCGATGGAATTTGAAGTCTGGCCCAGATTGCTGGTGTAGTCGAATGGCATTAATGATCTTCAATGGGGAATCAGTGACAATTTTGACTTTATCCAGGTATAAGTCGATAATTTTGATCAAAGCGGTATTTTCACAATCAAATAGAGCTCTTTTAAAGTTCGAAACATGAAAATAATCATAATAAATGGTATAAAAAAAGGTTTTAAAATTTGTTTTTTATTTATCATGGATGCATTAAATGCAGGTCTTATCATCTGGCAGGAGTGGTTTGGATTTTAAAATTCGAAATTGGCAGCATTTCTTGCGTTGGGTTTAGGCGGTAAGCTTTTTTAACACAAACAAACGTGATCCAACAAAATACTGACACGTCGTGGGAGGTGAAATGGGTAATATCACCCATTTCGCACTCGATTGGTGTTGGAAAGGGTGTTTGATTTTTTTGCGCGATATTGATTTCACACCGTTAGATCTTGTGATCGGGGGGGAAGGGTGAGGACCTGTTTGAAAACTTTTGGCAATCAAAGGTGGGACCAGGGCTAAGGTTAAGTGGGGTTTGTCAAAGGTTTTATATATGTAAAATCGGATTTCATATATGGTAACAAAGTGTTAAATGATGGTGTTTTCATATATAAAAATGTTTTATATATAAGCGAAGGTGCATGAGGCAGGATTAGGCTGGTAAACAGGGATAAATATGAAAAGGGTAAGGTTTTAAGTTTTGTGATGTTTAACCTTAGCCTTAGGTTTAAAAAAGGTGACATTTTTTGTTTAGAGTCGGATATGTGCGGGAGTTTCAAAGATTTTTTCAACCTTATAAAGTGATAAAACCTTTTTCATACTTAGGCTAAAAATGCTATGAGCGGGATACATGTATGTTTTTTAACAAAATACATAGGATATGCATGGAAAGCCACATTTTTTTGAATATTTATCTTATTATATAGTTTCTAGACTTGTCTGAAGGGTCTAATAACTATAAGGGGCGGGGTATTTAATTAAAGTTAGTTTTAGACCAAAGGGGGTATTATTTGGGTTTTTAATCTAGCATGTGCATATTAACATTGGTCTAAAAACTTTATAATAGTGTGTTTTAGGGGGTATTTTAGATAAAGGGAATTATACAGATAGGATAAGGTTTTATTTTTAGGGAATTAATAAAGTAAGATAGAAGTTAATATGACCAGGGGAGATGGAATACACAAAAATACACTAAATGACTAAGTAGATTGAATAAATAAAAGCATAGCTTATTATTTCATCATTTTACCAATTTACTTAGGATAGAGTGCTTTTGAGGGTTTCTGTATTTTTATGAATGAAGGAAGTTAATTAAATAGGATTTTAAGTTTCATTAAGTAAGAAGGATTCTTCACTTATGAAGATTACTTAAATGTATGAATGAGGGATAAGTAATGCTAAAGGGGATTTTATCATAAGAATTCAACATTTTCCACTATCCAGTCATCAAGCCTTGGATCTGGTCCCAACAGAAGTTATAGAAATGCTCTGAGCCTCTTTGACTGGAAGTATAGAATACTGAATACCTACAAGGGGAGGGGAATTAGTGATTTTTTCCTAGTGATGAATATTACATGATTTTTCCCACTTCTTTCTACCTACCCAACATTACTCTAACATTTTTTCTTCCTTTTAGCAGGTGCATTTAAGCTTGCTACATTTTATCATTTCATTATTTTGAAGCATAAAGATATCTAATTCTACCTTATTTCATCTGAGGGCTTAGATTAAACTGATGAGCTACTCATTATTTTCTACCTATCTATTGATTTGTTAGGATTAAAATGTCTGAAAAAACTTTATTCACTATCTAAAACATGGAAATTGAAAACATGACAAGTCAAGATTAGATAGTTTAATTCATCTTCGATTATGGAATTTACTGACACTCTGCCATAATCATTTGCAAAAAGTAAAAGGTTGTGGCATTTGGACTTGCACACTTTCATGTTTTATTTTCATCTTTTTTTTTGGGGGGGGGTCTATATTTTTTTAAGTCCTTTGATCTTTCTTTTAGGACTTTTTAACCTCTTTTTTATTTTTGATTTTTTTATTTTTTCAAAATAAGGGAAAACAACTTGCAGAAAGCAAGGTATGTACATATTTTACAAGACTATCAAAAGTCAATTGAAAATTATGAATCCTATATTTACAGGACCCTAACAATATGCATATGATTGCCATGGGCATGTAAATGTTGTCTTATATTGGTGTTCCAATGCTATCTTTGTCTGGTTGTACCCACTAAATCCTTCAAGAAATGAAAAGAATTTCTTTCCAACTAATAAATCTAACACTTGATCAATAAATAGTAAAGGAAAATGATCATTTTAGTGTATCTTTATTGAGTTGTCTGTAATCAGCACAAATTCTCCACTTTCCATTTTTCTTAGGAACTACAACTAAGGGTGAAACCCATTGACCATCTAAAATAGGATAGATAAATCCGATGTGTAATAGTTTCTGTAATTCTTCTTTCACTATTTCCTTCATCATAGGGTTCATCCTTATTTGTGATTTCCTTAAAATTTTAATTTCTTCATCAGTGTAAATGTGATGGATACATGTTTTTGGATCAATCCCCTGCATGTCTATGTAGTTCCAAGCAAAAGATCTTGAATATTTTGGTAACAATGTTGTTAGATATTGCTCTTGTGATGATCATAAGTTATTACCAATATTCAAATGTCTCCCAGGACTGATCTCAATGATTTTTCTCTTTGAATTGGTAATTGAATGAAGAGGAAAAATACTTTCAAATGTATTTTGCAATGATTGTACAGTGCAGTTTTCCTGAAAACACTGATTTAAAAGGTGACTTTCAGCTTCGCATTGAGTTATTCTAAGCTACTATGAAATGTTTGGTTATGAGATGAAAAGATCTAATAATTCCTTATTTTATTCCTCCTCTCCAAGATTATAAACTTTATTAATACTAAGAACAGACTGAAGCTCTTCTTGTTCCTCTCCATCAAGCCATGATAATAAAGAAGGAGATTGAGCCGGAGGATATAATGTAACATGTTTTCTTTCATCTCCATGTGAAATAATCATACTTTTTGACCTTCATCCAATGTAAGCATATGTAGTGGCTAACGATGGCCTGCCTAAAATTAAGGGATGCCCTCCTAAAAAAAATTGGTTACAAAATCAAGAAGTCTACATGATACTCCCATGAATCTAGTGAGATAATGATATCTTCCAATATACCTTCTGGTACAACTTTAGATCTATCTGCAAGTTCTAAGATTGTAGTATTAGGTCTACTATTGTTCAGATTCAAAGGTCTCATAGTCTCTGTAGTCATAACATTTATAGCTTTTCCCAAGTCTATTAAAGTTTTTGGAACTAAAAATTTGTTAATCGAAATGGTAACCATAGGAATCTCTGGATCAACATATTTTTCAATGGTTGTATTTGTAGACATGAGACTAGCTAAACTTCTAATTACTTGCATTGTAGGTGGATCTCTCTTTCTTCTGCCAGATTTCTTAATGCATAATTCCTTTTTTGTTTTTGCATATATCGGAATATCTTTAATTTCGTGCAACAAAGGAATTTTGACATATGTATTTTTTAATTCATCCAGAATATCAAATTCAGGCAAAGATATTGGGATTTTATGTTGTATTAATCTCTCCATATATGGTCGAGTCTGATTCATAACAGATTTACCTTTTTGAATTTTTTGTTCTAGTTGATATTATTGACTTTGTTCTCCTTGTTTAGTGTGTTCTTCTATTATGGGAGGATAATTTTTTTCTAACACCTTCCCAGACCTTAGGTGGACATATTGTATGGGAAGAATAGAATAGGTAGGATAATATGTTGCTTTTTCCACATGGTATGCTAGTCTATCCACCTTGTTACTTTGATTAGATATTGGCCGAGCTGGAAATTGTGTTAGTCTGGGTGGTGGTTAGTTAGTAGGCAACTGAAGCTGCTAAGGTTGAGTTAACATTGGTTGATTTTGGGGTGGAAATGGCATTGGTTGATGTTGCTAGAATTGTTGGTATTGAGGAAATGGTTGTGGAGGGTATGGTTGTTGATATTGATACTACTGAGGATACATATGCTCAGGTGGCTGGTTTCCATAACCATATCCCCTCCAACCTTGTGCAGGTTGATTTTGATATTTTTGTGGAGGCCAAGCCTACCATGGCATTGGAGTATTCTATGAATTTTGAGGATATTGAAAATTCTGGGGGTTTTTCTTAGGGAAATGTTGAGGCATCCTTGATTTCCAAGGTCTCCTTGGTGCCATGTAGTAGATGGAATCTACTCCTTGCACTTATTCCACTTGAAACTCTTTTAATTTGGGACAATTTTCTATTGCATGATTTTCTGTGCATAGTCCACACTCTTGTATACCTTGCAAAGGACATTCCCTGAGTGGATTTTTTTGCCTACACTTAGGACAGAAGATTTCTAATATTTCATCTTGTCCTTCCTTATTCTTATTATCTTTTAAGACATATACTTGTGTTCGCAAAGTGATTACTAGATTTATTTTGAAATTTTCTAATAAGCTTCCTATCTATGCTCTTGTTACTACACTTGCTGCAAATTTGGAAGCTCTTGATGAAATATATCTCTTTCCACTCTTTGCTCTTCCCATAGAGTATTTCTGACAGAGTTCAACAATTTCTTCAAATGGTAAATTGGAGATATCTCCTTTTCCCATCACATTAAGGATGTATAAATATTAATCTTTGATGCCCTTATGAAATATTGTATGGATGGTGTCAGTACTTAGAGAATGATGTTTAGATTTCTCCAAATTGTAAAGAAATATTTCCTAATATTATTCCAAACTTTTGTCTTCTTGTGGTGTCGTTCTAAAATTGTCTTATTTTGAGTCTCTAGCCCTGTAGTAAGCTTGATAATTTTAGGAAATTGTTTCTTCATTTCATCTCAAGAAGAAATTGTGTGTTGATAGATTGTAGGTTTCTGTGGTGTAGATATTTAGATGCAAAACTTGGAATCTCCATAGTCCTCATTTTTCAATCTACATTTCGAGTCTAAATCAAGACTCATCTTCAAGAAAAACCTGCTAAGAAGAGAATAGATTAGGGTGAATAAATAGAAGAGAAATATGATGGGTAAAAGAGCCGACCAATTTCTAAATTTTTTTAATAAAAGGTTATTTATTTGATTAACTCGTTATTTACTTTTTCTTGTTTTTTATCCACTTTTATTTCTAATTATATTAATAAATTTTTTTATTTTTTATTTTAATATTGTAATGTTATTTATTATTTATTATTTTTTATTATTTTTTTATAAAGCCCTATGTTAATGGATATTACTAATATTGATATTTCTATTAGTAATATTTATAAATTTAAGTAATCATGATTATGGTTATCTATAATAGATTTAATAAGTTTAATTAATTAAATGAATGTATAACCTAGATTATGATAATTCATTCATCATTTGTGATTATAACTTTTTTATTTTTACATTATGTTTTCTAACATATTATTAATATTAACTAAGGTTTCGATTTGTGCTAGTGGTGCAATTTATTAAGAAGGGTATTTATTTATATTGGAAGTTTTTATTAAGATTTATGTTGGTTGATTTAAGATGATATTTTTAAGAGTGTTTTTTAATAATTTTAAAGTTTCAGAAGGGAAGCAAGGTATTGGGATGGAGAAGGGTAAGGAGAGTATTTGAAAAAGGGAGGATAGAGGGAAGGGGGAAGTGTATAGGGAGGAGCATTGTAGAGAACACTACGGACCATGTAATGTTGGAGGAAGAAAAGGGTAGAGGCAATGCAAACCAACGACTCATGGGGGCTAGCTTATTATCGGGAAAGAACGTGCATCCAATTCCTGCTAACTTCCAAACCTCCATCTCTATTTAGGTTGTGAGGGTGCTTGATGATTTCCAGGGCTTCACAAAATTTATGTTTAAAATGATGTTTTTATTTGGAAATGACCTCTGCATCTTCAAAGCATATGTGGTGACACGTTTTGTTGGAGTGTTCTGCCAAAGCTGACGTTTTCGTTCTTCCAAGCCTGATATTAGCACCATGTTCTTTAAGCCTTATTTTGAAGGTCCTACCTATTTCCCCAATATAGCATTCTCTGCATGAACAATTTATTTTGTAAACAAATTTTTGTTGGAGGTGGTCAGGGTCATGTTTGACCGATTTCATCCTTTGCCTAATGGTCACTAGAGGTTTGAAAGATGCTCTAATGTCCTTTATAGCTATAACTTTGGCTATCTTGTCTGTGGCTCCTTGAATATACGGGAGGTATGATTTTGATATAGAGAAATTATCAATTGTAATTCTTTTGTTTCCGGATCTGGATCTTTGAATAGTTTTTTTGATGTCTCTATTACTGTATCCCAAGTTTAAGAAAGATTTTCTTAAATATTCAATTGCTTATTCAACATGTGTTTTGTCTCATATTATGAACGTCCGTGTAAAAAGAGTCAGCAAAACCCTTGTCTTATGGGCAGGGTAGTGGTGTTAATCAACCTGAAGATAATTATCCATATGTGCTTTCTCCTAAACCCATAAACCATTTCAAGCTTGTTGCTTTCAGAGTAGCAGGAAAGAGTTGAAGCTTGTGTGTATAATCTATATATCCATAAGTTCTACACAAGATATCAAAATCAAACATGAAGGCATCAGGATATTCTATTGAAATTCCATAGAAATTAGGAAATACAGAAGGTGGAATTTTTTTCATTTTTACTTATTTTCCTAATATTAATCTTTCATCTAATATTGGAAAGCCAAAAATAGTTTCATAATCATTGTTATTTTCTTGTTCATTTTCATGTGTTCTTCTATTTTTATTTTCTCTTCTTGCTTCTTCTTTTATCACTCTATGTGCTTCTACTCTTATGTCTTCCTCTGCCTTTCTTTCTTCCTCTCTTTTTCTTCTCCATTCCCTTTGTTGTCTCTCATATTCAAGTCTTTTCTCAGGAGTAATGACTGGCCTATTTGATCCTTCTCCTTCGTCATTTATTTCTTGTTCAGAGATATGTAGTGTTTCATTATGAAGTTGATTTTGTATTTCTTCCACTAATTTTATTTGTTCAAGGATAGGTTTCCTGAGTTGTTTAAAAAATGGTTTTCTTATATCTTTTTGTTTCCCTGAGGAAGAAGGTTATTTAGGCGATTGTTTTCTTTTTACTTCCAAGGCTAACAAGATTTGTCTTTCAACTAAAGTTAATCTTTGTCTTGATCACTTTCTTTCCTCTAACTCTTCTATAGTAGGTCTTCCAACAACTGGTGTTGTTAGTCCTGTGGATGAATTTTTTTTTGCGGGTTTTGTTTCACAAAAATACCCTTCTCATCTCTATCTGCAAGCATAAAGAAACATAAATTTAAAGAAAATTTATTTAATTTTTTGTTTTTTTTATATTTGTTCTCTTTTTATCTTCCCTAGTTGACAATTTTGAAATATTCTTCCCAAAAACGACGCCAAAATGTTGAGTTGTTTAATAGGAAAACAAACGCAAGTATTTATTATCAATCTAAGCTAGTAGAACTTAGAAGCATCCCTAAATTATATGGCTTCTAGCTATGATCATGTTAGAAGATGATTTATCAATGATTAAGGAAATGCATATTATAAATATAAATATAAATTAAATAATTTTTGAATTCAAGTATGCTATCAGCAGCAGAAGAATCTCCTAACTTAAGATATTTTTTTGTCCTTCTCTCACAAGATTACTTCATGAATTAGAAATGGAAAACCACTAATTCATAAATAGATTAAGATGCATGAAACAATAATTGAAGAGGCTCTTAACTAAAGAGATCCTATTTTTCCTTCATCACATATTCATTCATCAATAATACTATTGTTAAAAAACATGAATTTAGAAAGCATTAAAAAGTAGGAAAATATGAACTCTAGCTCCAGATAGAAAGAATGTTTAACTTAAACATTTGATTGTCCTTTCATATGCAGAATAAGAATAACAATTATATTCATCAACACTCATAAAACATCAGCATATGTCTAATCAACAAGTTAATCATAGAACAAACTAGTTCAAAAACTGCAGCTACAAATAACTAGAAAGTGCACTTAGCTCTGTGTGGGGGACCTCCACCCTTGCCTCACACACTGAAAGTGATTTCAGATACTAAAAAATCTGTCAAGAAATAATTAAATAAAAAAATCAAATGGAATGGAACAAGTCTTCAATTAACTCTCCAAAGTCTTAGAAATAATAAAGTTAAGTTATACAATTTCTACATATCAATGCCTTCAAAGTATGAGGCTTAAAAAGATAAAATATGAAAAAAAATCATCTAAAATGTCTCTTATAACCATGTTCATCCTTATATTATCTAATTAGGTCAAATTTATCCATCAAATCCATCAAAATATGGAAAATTCCATAAAATAAGAAATTTGACTTAGTTCCTAGGGATCTTCCATAAAAACAGGTCTTCTTTGACCACCTTTGACCGGGCCTATTAATGATTGTTTTGAATGAAAAAACAGGTGTAAATTTAATATTAGCTTCCAATATTTTTATAAATATATCCATCTCGAGCCCAAGTTTCCTGCAAATATGCAAACCATGAGGCCATTACGAGAATTTCTGATCTGGTCCAAAGATGGACTTAAAATTCAATTTTTATAAAAACTTCTAAGAATTGAAAAGATTAATTTAAATACCTGTATATGAATTTATTGGGGAAAATAAGTTGAATATTATGGTGTATAGATGGATATTATGGAAAATAAAGTGTATTTTATAAAAAAAAAGAGATAAAAAACGACGGCCAACAAGTAGGTCCCTCTCTTCTAAGCTATTGAAGAACTGCTTGCTTCATGTCATATGAAATGAAGCACTAGAAAATAAGTAACATATAATGCCTCATATAGTTACTTATATGCATTTAATTAGTGTGAAATATAGCTGTAATTTTGATGTGAGAGTATAACCTCCTACGACTCCTCCCGAATTCTGTCTAGATTTCTAGAGTGGACATGGTTGCATAGTGTCCAAATCCATGATAGTGAAAACATTTAATTTTAGTAATGTCTTTATTATTTCCATGGTTCTAGCTATATTTTTACTTGAATTGGGACTTATTGAACATGGATTTATTTCCTTTTATTTCTAGATAAAAGTTGTATTCCTCTTTAGTTTTACATGTGACACCATCTCTAGTGTTTCTTCTAATCTCCTCCTACACCAAATCAGAACAAAGTCTCTCCCAATATGGGAGAATTTCTCTTCCATTAAATGAATCCTAATAGTTTTTCTAGGACTTACGAAGGCCAAGGAGTGCTCAGCTCATTATTTTATATGTTGGCATATTTTCTCCTACTCCTCCAAGTTCATCTCTAACCCGAGTGAATCTAGATATATATTGAGGAATGGTTTCAATTTTCCGCATTCAAACACTCCTCAATTTATCTCTTGATGCCCATTTTTTAGCATCACTACTACTCTATAATGTATCAGTGAGATTTTTTGACATTGAAAATGGAGTCTCCTTTCCATGCAATTTTGAAACCACATGATCTTTGACTCCCTCCACGATACTCCTATTTTTTGTTGTGTCTTTATTCCATTCGGCTAGTTATTGTGCATCTTATGTGACTGGTTTTGGAATATCAATTTGAGTGTACTCCCATACTCCATTGTAATCCAACAAAAATTCCATCTTTTAATTCCAAGCACAAAAATTCAAGGTGCCCTCCAATGCATAGTCAAGCCTTAATTCATTGAAAGACATTATTCTTGCGCTAAAGAAAATATGTGCTAAGAACTATGTTTTTCCAAATTTTTTAGAGACAAGGTATGGAACTCAGTTTCAATGTAGTATTCAATAGCTATGATACCATGTATAAATAGTTTGAATTTGTGGTTTCTAAGCAATTTGGAATGAAAACAATAGAAAAAAATTTCTTCTACTTAATCTACGGAGCAGAAAACATACAATAGAAACACATGCAATCATTCAATCATAATGAACATAGTATTTTTACTAGAGAACCTAGCTAAGAAAAATATCTCCTATGTTTGTATTAAATCATATGGGAATATGGATCTATTAAAATGATAAATTAAATCCCCGAAGCTCAACCTATACTACAATATTAACCCCCTTCCTCTATGCCTTCTCTAGCGAAGACTTATCCAAAATAGGCCTAAGCCTTCCTACTATTTCCTTGCTCAATTCCTGAGGAAATTAATGCCTAGAAGATAGGGAAATCTCGTATTTCCTTACGAAAATCCTAGATAAATTTCTCACCTACTCCAATGAAAAACTTGTACACTCAATAGTATAAATTGATAATTACAATGTGCCTTTTCCTCCAACTCAAATATGAAATTGTAACTACATGCATGAATAGGGCCATTTTTGGTAAATTGATCAATTAACTAAGAGATCACTGAGTCAACAAAAATAACTACTACTCAACTAAAATCCTAGTGACTCTATTCATGAATAGAGCTCACATAACTAAGTTAACTAACAATAAATCCACTATTTTTCTAGATCTTAGTAATCAGCTCATGCACAAATCTACTTCTGGCCCACAAGCTCAAATTGACTGATTTATGTAAGTGACAATGTCATGTCACTACTACTAACTGCAACTCAAGTTATCATGTTAATGTGTAATTTAAAATTTACCCATTTGACTAAGGCATAAGTCAAGCGAAGCATTTTCTTGCTACAATTTTGTATAAATTATACAAGAAGCATGTATATCATGGATTCAATACAATCTAACAATTTGCTAAATCTAGATATTGACTCACTTCTACAAATCAATTGTGGAATTAAAAACACAATCACCAATCACATGAAGCAAAGAAGAATCAAGCAAACCACATCACAGATAATTTCTCGGGGAAAGATTGCTTCTCAAAAGCCCATTATCTTCTATTGTGTATTCAGCATGGATACATGAAACAATTGCATACAAATATTCTCACAAGAGCCCTGTTGTACTTAGCTAATTGTTTCACACTATATTGGATAAAACTAATCAATACTTAGCCAATTTTCTCCCTTCTAACGGCCTGCCTTTATTGTACAGTTCATGTGCAATGAAATACCTATTGCATAGGATTTTTGGCCTTCCTTGACTGTACAAGGATCATGGGTAATCCAATGGGTGTTTGGTTGCATGGGTGCAACCCAATAATCCTACAACTGATATTCAACTTCCGTTTCACCAAGATCTCGACTAGGTCTCCACTGGAACTGACATGCATGCAGCTAGTAATAGTATATCCTTAGTTGCATGTGAGATCACTGACTCTGAATTAAATAATATTTAATTCAGTTGATCTCTCACTAGTGTATCAAACAGTTACAACTATCAGAATTGAGTTTAACTCACTTAACTGAGTTAAACTGATTACAACCTGCATTAACTAATGCACCACTACACTTCCAACTATGTTACAACTAGAATTACTTTGCATGCCTCACCAACTACCCTCAACTCAAAATTCATGGATTAACTGAGTTTATCACACTCAGTTAAATATTACAAGTTTTTGAGATTATATTACATTTTATTTTCCATTTTAATTAAGGGATAACTAAAATAAGCATGCACCAAATTTATCCCACACCAGTGTAGGTGTTGCTAAGACCTATGTTTCCACACTAATGTAGATGCTGCTTGGACCTCCTGGTCCCACACTAGTGTAGGTGCTAAAATTTCTTGTTGAATTTCAACACTCCCTCTCAACAAGAAAGGGTTATCCTTCACCCTGATCATGCCTCTATGGTATTCGAATTTTCTCTTGGTAAGCACCTTCGTCAAAATATATGCATCCTGATATTCCGTGGGAATTTACTGAAGTAACATTATTCGCCTCTTCACAAAATCTCTGAGATGGTGGTACTAGATATCTCTGTGCTTGGACCTACCATGAAACAGTACAGGATTAATTGAGAGTTTAATGTGACTCTGATTATCATAATGTATCATTGTCGGATCCATCTAAGAGCCAAACAAACCAACTGTTGGTCGATATAAATGCTAGATTTACACCCACATTTAAATTTTCAACCCAGGGGGAAGTAAGACTTAGAGACATAGCACAATCTATGCCAGAATACTGCTTCGGGGATTTTTCCAATCAAAACCCAAGATCTAATGCAGAAAGGAAATCATGCAGGAAAATAAACAAGACATTTTTAAGAGAAAACACTACAAATTAAAAATCTATGCAAGAAATAAAAATGCAAATCTTCTTAATCAGCTATACTTGAAAATACAAAAGCATGAAATCGAAATCTGTACTTAAAAATGCTTCTTCAAGATTTGTACTTAAATGCCACTTTAAAATCTGTACTTAGAATGTTGCTTCCAAATGATGTAGGTACTATTGATGGAATGAAATCATAAGTGTGTGAAAATATTCAATGCAAACTCACCGAGGATATATTCAAGAATACTTTTGGACACTTCAATTATGTTAAAAATATGTTTAAACTAATCTTGGTATTTAAATAGACGTGATCTCCTGACATTCCCAAGATCAATTCATATAATAATTTAAATTGTTTATAAGTTCTCAATAATACAAATAATGAACTAGATGAAAACCTTTTTGATCTTGTCCTCGTCTTAAATCCCTGTTACTGAATATATATTTATAAGATAACTTAATCAGGGAAAGGATGAAATTGAGAAAAAGAAGCAGTTCCTAATTGATAATATATTTAATTTCTAGAACAAAAATAAATTCTAGATTAACACCAGCATGAAATTTATCTACCTTATGCAATCAAATGTAAAGGAAATTATAAAGTGGAATTGCAGTGTTCAAATTAATTGATTGATTGCAGATATTATCAAGTAATATTTGTTGAAAGTATCCTCATGCTATTTCTAGGAATTATAATTAAAATTTTAGAGAATTCCCATATAAGATTGGATCAATTAAATCCAAGTTTTAAATCATCATATCATCTCCATTATAAATCTCTGCAATCAAAAATATATTTCGTTAGATAATAGATGAAGCACGCAAATAGTGAGGATGGAAAAAATAAATAAAAGAAGTGCCGACTAACTAAATAAACTCATAAATAAATTCTAGAATAATTAAATCACTAAATTCATGAATCAAATCTACAGTAATTAAATAGCAAAACACAAAGAATGAAATTGCAGAAAATTGTTTAAATCACTCAAGCATTAAATCAAATGCAGATAATGAATCATTCTTAATAATAAATGAAATTAAATGAACTAAACAATCCAAGCAATGAGCTGACTGATGGGCCCGATCACCCAGCTCCTGTAAAATAAAATCAACACACCATATTCATCAGTTAAAGAATTTGGAAATGCAAATTGAATGTTAAATGACATTACAAATGAAATCACATTGCAAGAATCGAGTTACAAAAAGATTAAATCAAACGATACAAATGTTTAGCTACTTCAATCCATAATACAAAATTGTTGTAGCTTCCCAGCATCTCCCATTCAATCCACTACCTTAATGCATTGCTCTCCTATCTGCACACATCACTCTCCTATTCAATCCACTGCCTTAATGCCTCGCCCTCCTATCTGCACACATCTACTACCTATCTCCTACATAGAGTTATATCCCCCTCTATCGACTACAGCAACTTATATATACATTTCTAATTACGAAACTGGAGCTTCAACCCAGAAATAGAGAAAATTATTGGTTTTACAAATTGTCGGAATGAGAGTTAGTTTGAAATAGATTGTCAAATTTGGAAATTGCTCCTCTTTTCATGGGATTTTGCTATTGCTTGCAAATGCCTTCTTGGTTTCTAGAGGAGATTGACTTCATATGGCTGGCAGAGGTATCATAAGGCTCGAAATGCTCCAATCTCTCTTTATTTTCTGTAGTAATGAAATAGTTTGTGTCCACATTTTCAACTCCCTATGCTCTGGAAAATTCTTTAGCCCCATTAAAAGCAAGGTAGACATGTGGAGACTTTTCCATGAAAAATCGAGCAAGGGAAAGAGGATTTTTAACAATAGAAAGACCAGAAACTGCTCTACATTTATTTCTGAAACCATCCATAATTCTTGCTTCCATTTCTACTCTGCCTTCTGTAGACAATGCTGAGCCACGGCCTAAACTGAAAACTGCTTTGGTCTCAAGCTCCCTTACCAAAAGCTCAACAATGTTAGTGGAAAGAAGAGATTGCGTCATCATTTTTTTTCAAGCCCAACATATGCTGCCCCAATCCTGGTGCAACGCTTGGATTCTGAGGCTCAATTACAGCATCCAATTGAGCTGGCATCAGTTCTCTAACTCTTCTATCATTAGATGCAGCACCACCTAGAACTTCACCATCCCTTGACGACTTTGTGTGATAATAAGCAATGCCAACACAATCAAAGCTTCCAGATGGTGTTGTTATAAGGAATTCATACCATCCAAAATGACAGAAAGAAACCTTCTCTCTTTTGAGGAGATAACCAAGAAATGTCTCAAATTCTAATGATTGTTGCTGATTCTGGCCAGCTACATGAAAATAAGCCCGAGGCAACTTTCACAATGGAATAATTGTCATTGGAGTCATCTCCTCTCCACTTTCGTATGACATAAACTTGTGTGCATCCTCTGCTAAAACCAGTGTGTGCTGACCATGAGGCCTATCAATGAGGGTGACAATGTTCTTCAAGCGTGCTAATATCTTGGTGAGACGATAACCAACTTTACCATGTCTCTGGGTCTTAATCAAATACCCTTCGACTTGTAGTGTCTTTCCATACTTTTCATAACAGAGTTGAGGTAGTGAAGAAATAGAAACAGTGGCTCTCTTGCCTCTCAAAATCTCCTGCAACTCAAGCTCCAATCTTTCCAATGATCATAAATCCTTGAGAAACATGACTATATATAATTTCTTATTAGATTTGAAGGCAAATACAACAAATCATAAAAAAATCACGAAGATGATCAGTGAGTGTGAACAAGTTCTATGATCAATGTGGAAGGATAGTAACCAAGGTGCTAGACGATACAATCGACATCCCAAGATTCTGTTTTCTATGATGTGTGTATTTATAGATTGACCTCCCATTTGTCTACGTAGCCTTTAGTAGAAATGGTATTCTTTTCAACTGTTTTCAAGATATTCTGTATGCCAAATAAGAATGCATCATTAAAGCATTATAAACATTGATATAAAAAGTAAGCTTTTCCTCATGCTTGAACTTTCTAGGTTCAACTTTTTTTCCAATCGATGAACAAGGGACTTGAAATTATGTAGCACTCGAGTAGCATAACTTAACCTATTATTATCCACACAAATCCATGGTACCTCTATCATTGAATTATATGCTCCAATGCTTTCTCCTATACCCTTAACTTGGAATGGATCAATCAAACTTATTTCACATGCCTCTTTGTTACTGCAGTGAGGACTCCATGAATCAGGGAAAATATACTTGATGAAGAAAAAGATGAGGTTGGAGAGTTTGTGAAACCGATAGGAGGCAAAGGTGGTTCAGTGAGTTTACAATAAATTGCATCCATACAATGTACCAAATCTTCAGATATCCTATTAGGTGACTCAATGACGTGATTCGAAATGGAAGTACCCAATACGTTCATGTTCAAAAACAGTTTTTGGTGGAATATTCCTCTGATGATAACTCTTTTACGAAGTCGAATTTTGCCAAACAGTTTTTGGGTTATAGGAAAAACGGTGCTCTGAACACAACCCACGTCTCGGATTTTATAGATTCTACTCCATTTGGTAGGAAATTGATATTTTCACCTACGACAATATCAGACTCAACTACCCAGTTGTTGCTTTTATGCATGGATCCATATTTGAACGTAGTCTCATACTAGACTGATTCACCTGCCACCAAAGAGATATTTATTAATAAAATTTACACATGAAACATTCATCAATTTAAGTAATAAGAAGAATTCATAAATTAATGTATATCATCCCTAAATGCCTCTAATCGTAAACTTAAAAGGACAAAAACACTAGGTACAAGCATCTAATTATGTGATAAATATCGTGAAAATTTGGACAAAAGTGCAGCTCAACATCCCCCCACGCTTAACTTCTTGCACATCCTCGTGCAAGCCAAACCTTTAAACTATAAAAAATTATAAAATAAGGTAGGGGAAATGCTTGAAGATCATGCTTTCGATAAGCGTGTCATCACAAATTTCATCAAGCAAGGACGAAGATGCCTTAGCCTACAAAATAACTATTACAATGCCTGCCAACCACGTTATAGTATTAATTGTAGGAATGTAACAAGATCAGGTACAAAAAATAGATATTATAAATAAAAGTGTTGCACACACCTGTTACCTTGTCCCCTATTTTGTTTCTGCCCAACGTCTTATGATTCAAATCAAATTCTTGTTCAGAAGGTGAAATTAAAAAAAAATACCGCAAGTTTCATGCATATATTATAATAATTTTGTACCTAGGTCATGTAGCATGTATTTAGAGGCAACTACAATCAATACACATTATTATCAACCAGCATCTTGTGAGAAGTCATCATTGATTAATTCATCACTCTAAATACCATGAGGATGAATGTGAGTTATGATGATAAGCAACCTCTTTATTGAACACTCTAAATTGCGTTGTAATCCAGATTCAAAAACAAATTTCCTCTTAATCCAGTACAAAGAATAACCTTCACTAAGGGTACCACATTATTCAAAGATTCTTGATTTTTGAAAAGTAGAACTCAGGGCACTATGTCTAAATCATCTTAAAAACATTGTCCAAGAAAAAAGATGAGTTTTAGGGAAAGAGAAGGATAACCAAGCAAGTCATAGTATGCAATTAAATTTAATACCACAGACATGGCCCTGCTATCCGCAGGTGTCCATAACCTCGACAGGGATGTCTTTTGACCCAGGGAAATGTCTTTGTCCCACTTACTAGATATAGAATTAGAGTTTGTTTATTTAACTTTTTAGATGAAGGTCACTATCATGGCTTGGTGACCAGATGAAGGCAGTGCCACTGACAAGAAATAACATGGATGAACGGGTCAGCTCATGATGAGACCTCCTGTCTTCCAGCTTTTGGCTGAAAGTCATTACTTTGGCTTGGTGACCAGCAGCAACAATGTCATGCACGTTAGGTCTCATGATCGTGGTAGGTCGGCTCATCACGAGACCTCCTATCCTCCCCTAAATATTTTGTAAGCTTTGATTATGATTAACCTTAAAGGTTACTTAATAAGTGGGGAAACATATCTACTCCTTAAGAGTACGGGATGGCGTGAAATTTTTTTAATGACAAATCATTACTAGCTAGTTCCTCTACCTTAAAAAATTATTAAAAATATCCCAGATAATGACTGAAAGATTCTTTGAGTAAAAAATGCTAGAATTTGCATGACATCTCATTATGATCTTTACTAAAGTGGTCCACCATAGGGGGCTCTCAAATATAACCTTCTAAGGGAAACTGAAAAAATATATATCCTAGACGAAAACTCATTTGAGTAATTAATCATGGTTACTTTTGCAAAATCATGAGGTATTAGAGTGAATTGTACTCAACACGTTTTGTGACAAATGTCTGCATTAAAAATCTAATGTGTATCAAAATCAGTTTCAATGGCTATGATTTAAAATTCAAAACCATAATAGCATTATAACAGCTTTATTCATTTATTCTTCTATCCTACCCTACACTAAGAAACATAAGACTCCTAAGTTTAATTATAGCAGTACTTCTAATGCATCCAGGTGCACAACAAAAGGATAATTATGCTCATGTTCAAATTCAAAAAGTGTATGCAAGAAAATATGAAAACATGAGGTACCAGCTCCACTAACTCATGTGATGCTACAAATTGTCGAATGATAAATGACAAGTGGATACTGATAGTCATTTGGAACCAAGATTCTATGGGATCCATATACTCTTGTTCACTTGATTCATGAGTAACATTCAGTGCATCATGCAAGTCCTCCACACTTCTTTGTTTGTCCTCTAAAGTGAAGGTCAGATTAGATAGATGTTTTGCTTCTAGTTGATCCTCCTCATCATGAATGATCCACAGCTTCTCAGCCTCCTTAGGAATATCTTTAGGATCTTCATGAGTCTTCTCTTCCATAGGAATAGACCTTTCCCTGATTGATGCCAAAATATGATCTTTCTGTGAAGTAGAGACCCTAGCTTCTGCTAGGATTTGAAATAAATCTTGGAACAACATCACACTTCCTGACATTTTATTGCAAGCTGGAAAGTCTTATTAGCACCAAAATTGAAATCTTCATTTACGGAAAACCAAACTTTGGAGTGACCCCAAGAAAAACCGGATGTGTGGCTCTTCACTCACCTCTTACCATCATCTCCACCCTTTAGTTTCCCTGCGAAGGTAAAAGCGAAAAATAAATCAACTTCAATTGTAGTAAAGAAAAGAATCCACACTTTGCAGAAAATAAAATCACACCTTTCAGAAAGTGAATAATCTAGATTGTAGAAAATAAAGTTACCTAATGAAAGAAATGACTCCTTAAAAACTCAATTGCAGTAAAAGAAACAAAACCCACTTGCAATAAAATAACTCATTTGCGGAAAGGAAAGCCTGGCTTGTGAGATTTCTGGCAATATCGTCCAGTATGCTTCAGCAAGAAAGCAGAATCTCATTAATCTAAAACTTGATTTCGAAAGAAAGGAAAAAACCATAACAAATCATGAGGCCTTATCCTATAATGCCTCCCCGGAAACGGCGCTAAAATGTTGGTCGGTATAAATGGTAGATTTACACCCACATTTAAATTGTCAACTCGAGGGGACATAAGACTTAGAGACGTAGCACAATATATATCAGAATACAGCTTTGGGGATTTTTCCAATCAAAACCCTAGATCTAATGCGAGAATGAAATCATGCAGGAAAATAAACAATACATTTTTAAGAGAACAAACTACAAATTAAAAATCTATGCAAGAAATAAAAATGCAAAACTTCTTAATCAGCTATACTCGCAAATACAAAAGCATGAAATCGAAATTTGTACTTAAAAATGCTTCTTCAAGATTTGTACATAAAATGCCGCTTTAAAATCTGTACTTAGAATGTTGCTTCAAAATGAAGTAAGTACTATTGATGGAAGGAAATCATAAGTGTGTGAAAATATTCAATGCAAACTCACCGAGGATATATTCAAGAATACTTTTGGACACTTCGATTATGTTAAAAATATGTTTAAACTAATCTTGGTATTTAAATAGACGTGATCTCCTTACATTCCGAAGATCAATTCATATAATAATTTAAATTGTTTATAAGTGCCCAATAGTACAAATAATGAATTAGATGAAAACCTTTTTGATCTTTTCCTTGTCTTAAATCCATATTACTAAATATATATTTATAAGATAACTTAAGCAGGGCAAGCATGAAATTGAGAAAAAGAAGCACTTCCTAATTGAGAATATATTTAATTTCTAGAACATAAAAAAATTCTAGATTAACACCAGCATGAAATTTATCTACCTTATGCAATTAAATGTAAAGGAAATTATAAAGTGGAATTGCAGTGTTCAAATTAATTTATTCATTGGATATATTATCAAGTAATCTTCGCTAAAGGTATTCTCATGCTATTTCTGGCAATTATAACTAAAATTTTAGAGAATGCCCAAATAACATTGGATCAATTAAATCTGAGTTTTAAATCATCATATCATCTCCATTATAAATATCTACAATCAAAAATATACTTTTTTAGATAATAGATGAACATGGAAAATAGTGAAGATGGAAAACAAAAATAAAATAAGTGTCGACTAACTAAATAAACTCATAAATAAATTCTAGAATAATTAAATCACTAAATTCATGAATCAAATCTACAGTAGTTAAATAGAAAAACACAAAGAATGAAATTGCAGAAAATTGTTTAAATCGCTCAAGCATGAAATCAAATGCAGATAATGATTCATTATTAATAATAAATGAAATTAAATGAACTAAAAAATCCAAGCAATGAGCTGATTGATGGGCCCAATCACCCATCTCTTGTAAAATAAAATCAACACACCATCTTCAATAGTTAAAGAATCTGGAAATGCAAATTAAACGTTAAATCACATTACAAATGAAATCACATTGCAAGAATCAAGTTACAAAAGGATTAAATAAAACGATACAAATGTTGAGCTGCTTCAATCCATAATATAATGTTGTTGTAGCAGCCCAGCATCTCCCATTCAATCCACTGCCTTAATGCATATCTCTCCTATCTGCACTCATGGCTCTCCTATTCAATCCAATACCTTAATGCATCACTCTCCTATCTGCACAGATCTACCACCTATCTCCTACACAGAGTTATATCCCCCTTTATCGACTACAACAACTTATATATACATTGCTAATTACCAAATTGGATATTCAACCCAGAAATAGAGAAAATTATTAGTTTTACAAATTTTTGGAATGAGAATTAGTTTGAAACAGACTGTCAAATTCAGAAATTGCTCCTCTTTTCATCGGATTTTGCTGTTTTTGGCAGATGCGTTCTTGGTTTCTAGAGGAGATTGACTTCGTATGGCTGGCAGAGGTATTGTAAGGCTCGAAATGCTCCAATCGCTCTTTATTTTCTGCAGTAATGAAATAGTTTGTGTCCAGGATTTCAACTCCCTGTGCTCTAGCAAATTATTCAACCCCATTAAAGGCAAGGTAGACATGTGGAGACTTTTCCATGACAAGTCGAGCAAGGGAAAGAGGATTTTGAACAATAAAAAGACCAAAAACTACTCCACATTTATTTATGAAACCATCTATAATGCTTGCTTCTATTTATACTGTGCCTTTTTCAAAAAATGTTGAGCCACGACCTGAACTAAAAATTGGGTTGGTCTCAAGCTCCTTTACCAGAAGCTCAACAACTTTAATGGAAGGAAGAGGTTGCATCATCATTTTTTTTTTCAATCTCAGAAAGGATGGATAATGAAACTTCAGATGACTTGATGTGAAGACTGATTTTAGGCTAGGTATGTGTGTGAAAGAGTTTGATTGAATTTAATGATGTTTTGTTGGCTCAAATGGAAAGGCATATTTGGGTCTGGGGAATGAGGCTTAGTTTTGCAGAGATATCTATGGGGCGAGGTAGGAAAATGGTTTGGTACTTCAAATTGAGTGAGATGGAGAGCTCTTAGACTGATGATTAGTTGGATAGGGCATAAAATTCTCAGGGATCCTCTTCAAATAGCTGAAATCATAAATAACTAAACAAACCCTAGGTAGAGCACTACACTTTCAATGTATTCTACCTTTATCTTTGTTTGATTTAGTTAAGATGAAATAAAGAGATATATGGCATACATAAATCACATGTAAAACGTGCAATTACAGAGGGAAACACAATACCAAATCAAGATGCCACAAGAATCCCATAAAGTGTTGCAAAACCTGGTCTATTCCTTTTCCAAGCTACAAAGATGAATGTACAATAATGCTCAAAGCATTCCCAAAATTCCAAACATGATAATGACTGAGAAAACATAAGTTATAGGAAAAAAAAAACTCATCCTAGCCTCTAGGGGTTGAGCTCATGATTTTAGGAGCTGTTCCAACAAATTCTAAACTAAGAACTAAAAATTAGGCAGTGGAATAGCTTGCCTCTAAAAACTAGGGAACTGATTCATTCAGTTGTAAACTACCTTTTCATGGATGAATCTACCTCCATGAGTGAAAAATAAGCATAATAACATCAAAAACCATCATTTCACATTAAATTACATCATTATTTTGACAATCTGAAGGAAAAAAGTCAAACTGTGAAAAAACTAGGCAAAAAACAGAGTTTTTGACCAAAAATGAGCAAAACTCCTCCAATGCGCTGCGCTAATTTCCCTATGCGTAGCGCCTTTTTGTAAATGATTTTGTAGGTCTTCCTGGTGTCCAAATTTTCTCAAAGTGGCCTTTTCGGAAATTTTTACCTGTCTATTTTCCAGCACAAGTCGAATTTTTGAATTTGGCCTCCATTTGCCTCTCCAAAACTGAGTTCTCCCAACACTACTTCCTGTGTGTCCAAAAAGGGGCAGAAAGGTCATTTTTGGGGTGTTTTTGACCTTTTTGGGGGCTCAAAACCTGTCAAAATTTCTTGGACATTGGTAGGCATGCATATTTTTCCATGAAAAATCCAAAAATGTTGATTTTTCATGAAAAGGAGTCCCCCATCAAAAGAGAGCGCCAGGTGGCACGACGCATTGGGCAGAAAAACCTGTATTTTGGCCCAAAAATTCCAAAAATGCAAAAAGTGTCCCAAATTTTTTGAAATTTGGGCTGAATGTCCGCCCTTAAGTTTTTTTTTGTGCCAAGGAGGCCTTAGCCAAGATTTGAAGTCTATCATGTTTTTTTCACCTCTTTGATGCCTTCTTCAACTTGGCCTTCAAGTTCCTGATTCTTGCTTTGCACACCATGTTTCTCGCCCAGTAGTGCTGGGCCATGTGCCTCAACATGTTTTTCCTTTGTTGGCCTTTTCCAACATCTTTCCCAAATGTATATTTATCCTTTCAAGCTAATATTCACGATCAGCTTCAATTTCTTGTTCAAGTGGTGTCAACTTGGTTTTCCTCCTCTTGGCAGCTTGCCAGTTTTCTCGTATGTTTTGCAGCTCCATAATGGTTTGTTGATCCTCTAGCTTCTTGTTTCTTTGATCAAGGTATTTGATTATCCACTTGGCTCTTTCTAGGTTGAGGGACAAAGCATTAATGTCTACTGGTTGCTCCTGAATGATCTCCCTGAAATTTGAGCTTTCTGTGCCCAAATCTGTGTCATCTTCTTGAATGAGAATGAAATCCATCTCCTGCTCTCCTAAAGGCCCCTCATAATGTAATGGCCTCTTGGCCTTTTCCTGAACCTACTCTTCTAATGGAGAAAGTGAGACCCCTTCCACCTCGAGTGGAGATAATACTCGCTTGCTGCTGCAAACAACCTTCTAGTGCCCTTTTGATAGGTGACAAACACTGGCACACTAGCGATCTGCGTCTCATGACCCTCTTGCTGATGTGAAGGTCCACCTATCTCATGAAAAGCTTCTGGAGGTACTTGAGGAGAGGTGAATAACTCATGACAAATGAAATCCTCCCATGAGATGTCCTGCAAATCAAACTAATGCATGACCACAATTTTGATGAGTGCAAAATGATATATACTTTTATACTGCTTCTGAGGAGTTTTATTTTGCACTAGGGTGGTCATCTTCTCAATATTTCGGCACATGAAGTAGGGGAGATTCATCATTCTTGCCCTGGTAAAGTGCATCAACAATTTTATGTGATAGGCATATAGGTGAGAAAACCGGCCCTCACAGCTAAAATACTTAATGATGAGTTTCATCAAGGAAGCATATGAGTCTTTCAGGTACCGAAAGGGAAAAAATCTGTTCAGTTCTCTCAAATAACCAGGCTTGATGTATGGCTCATAATGCTCCCTGTCAATTTTTTGCCTTTTATTCCACTGCTCTCTAACATTTGGAATGTGGGTTGCTAGAGAAATAGACTCTGGTGTCAAGGTGAATGTCACACCTGCAAGAGTGACTTGGCCATTATGTAGATGAAGCATAAAAAACCTGGCCAACTCATGATGGTACTGGACTCTAGCAACCATCTCACAGAACTGATAACAAGATAGGTGTTGGAATCATGTGATAGTAAGAGGGCAGGCCTGCAGTGCGGCAAGTGAAGTAGGCTCCTCTCGTATATGTTTGCCACCCTTGTGAGGTATTTCTTGAGTATGTTTGTGATTTCCCTTTAATTTTCTACAAGATTGGGCACAAAGTGATGTAAGAAATTGATCTTACCATTGAGTGATTGGATCTCCTTTTTCCTTTGGGGAAAATCAATTTGTTGAATGGCTTCCACTCGAGCTAGACCGATGCAGATGGCATCCTTTGATATAATATGACCGAGAAGCTTGCCTTCATCCATGGCAAAAAGACTCTTCTTTGGATTGAGAGATATGCCATATTTTCTACACCGCTGAAATACAATATTAAAATGATAAAGGTGTTCTTCATCTTAATTAGAAAAAACTTTCAAGTCATCAAGATAAACAACTAGAAAGACATCTTTTTCATTAGCAAATGAAATATCCATTTCTTGCTGAAAGGTCGCACTAGCATTCTTCAATCTGAAAGGCATTTTGGCATAGTGAAATGTTCCCCATGGAGTGGTGAACGTTGTTTTATCTCTGTCATCCTCATGGACCAGAATTTGGTTATAACCAGAATAACCGTCGAGTAGCAACATGTGGGATGCTCCAACTACTCGCTGAAGTATGTGATCCATCTTGGGAAATGGATAGTTATCTTTCAAAGATACTTTATTCAGATTTATAAAATCAAAACATAAGCGAATCTCACCTGTTTTCCTGCGCACGGGCACCAAATTAGAAATCCAATATGAAAATATTATGGGGACAATGATACCGTCTTTGTACAACTGATTCACTTCCTTCTCTATTGAGGGCAGCAAATTTGGATTTATTCTTCTTAACTTCTATCGAAAGGGCTTTTGATTTGGCTTGATCAGGATGATATGATGAATTATGCTTGTGTCATATGCTTTCAAATCTGAATAATCCCAAGAAAATACGTCATCAAATGAAGATAATAAACTGATATACTTTGCTTTTACCTGTGGGGGCAAGACCTTTGATAATTTCACCATTTTAGGATTTTCTGTTGATCCAATGTTCACATCCTCAACTCCTTTCTCGGTTGGGAGCAAGCTCAGTTTTCAAGCTACATCATCTTGGTAGAAAAGCTCCTCTAAAGGTATTAGACCTTTCAGAATGAAATTGTCCTTCAGATGCAAAACTTCCATCTGATTGACTTCTATATCCGCATCGCCATCATCATCCTCCCCATCAATAGAAGTATCTTATAATTTACCTTCATTTTGCATAAATTCATCGATTTCTTTATCGTCTTGAAACACTTGCAAATACCTTTGATTGTTAAGGACAGTCGAGCGATGCTTCACATGAATTTCAAACTTGTTGTTTTAATTCATCGGAATTTTCAAATTACTTGCTGTTGTTGCAAGTGCACCTGCAATGCCATTCTGAATATGAGGGACACATGTAAAAGTGTAATCTGAAAACAATCTTAAGATATCTAACACCGCATTGTGGTAGGCCTGCATTCAAGGATGCTTAGCTTGGTATTCACCTTTCACTTGCTTGATAACTAACTCAGAGTCGCCATACACTGAAATCCTTTTGGAATTTAACTTTCTAAGAATTTTCAAACCGGAAATTAAAGCCTCATATTCAACCTCATTATTTGAGCAGTCAAAAGCCAATTTATAAGAAAAGACCCATACATTACTTGGTATTTTGTTTGGGGAGAAAATAGGGCTACATATCCAAATGCCAATTCCAGCACCTTCCCTTCCTACCATGCCATCAAAATACATGGTCCATAAACTAGCTTCGTCCTCTTCCAAATGCTGAAATTCTATTTGCTAGTTTACTTTTCCTTGTTGTCCATCAATATCTAGCTACTGTTGGAAGGTTGATTGCTCAGCGGTACTATCAAGTCTTTGTCTTTATTTCTTTAAGACCTCTCTAAAATTTTCAGTGATTTCTGGAATTTCTTCTACTTCAATTACTTGGCTATTTACATCATTAAAGCTATCTGAGTATAAAAAAAATGATTCTAAATCAGTATGTACATAATTGATTGGATGATTTATGGGTTTCTCCTTGCTAGTGATCATGTACTTCATCTTTTTCTCCTGGTATAGTTTCTTCATCTGACCAAACACATGAATAGTAGCATAGGAGAAATTGAGCTACAATTTCCCTTCAAGTTTCACTCCCCAAGGTCTGGAAAGAATCATGCCAAATCTAGGAGGAATATTTGCCACAACCACATCCATCAAAAAAAATTTAGCCGAAATCTGATCCAAACTAACCACTAAATCTTTGATAAGGCCAATGCATATTACTCTAGTAGAATCAAAAGAGTAAAGGTCATGATACTTTCTGGTGATATCCAATCCCAATTTCTCCATGATTTCCTTAGGCATGAGATTATGAGAGGATCTGAAATCAAACATAGCATTGTGTAACACATAGTCATGCACCCTAAGGCTGATGTAAAAAGGAGGTACATCACTATCTTGAGACTGAAATTCCAATGGTGGACCAAAAATCAACTCAGGTCAATCATCCGCCATGTGTTACCATATCAGATAATGGATCTAAATTCAAATCATATATCAAAGATATTTTTCTAAGTAGTTTTTTTTTCCTTTGATATATTTGACTGATTGGATCTTTCATTTGCTGATGGTGGTGTTCCAGTGGTGGGATCAGCTGTCTCTTTTCCCTTTTTCTGCACAACGAGTGGATCATTCTTTGGTGTTGTCGCCTCCTTTATTTTTTGAATTGGATTAATGGGTACATCTCTAATTCTGAGTGAATATTGTCACTGTTGGGCTGTCAAAGAATTCATGTACCCCCTCTGATATTCATCAGACTCTTTTTCAAGAACTGTTTCATTCGCCAAGATGAAATTTTCATCTTTTTGTACATCTGAGTTCTCGGAATACTCCTCTTCTTTAGTGATAAAAATTGGCATATCATCGGGTGTAAAGAAATTATTCTCTTCTCCAATTACATTCTCCTTTTCATCTGATTCCGAACCATGTACAAAATTCTACTGTAAAGGTGTCTTCACTTGCTGATGTATTGCTTGGTCTTGTGCTCATTGCTCTCTTTGCTTGATTCTAAATTGTGGTTGCTGTTGGCCACGAAAGTTAGGATTTCTGACTTGCGGTTCAAACTTGTCAATTTTCAATCCGTCAAACATCTTTTCCATACTACAGAGCACTTGATCTGGAGTGGAAACCGCTTCCTTTATTGTTACTTTCTTTTTAGCTTTCGTTCTATCTCTCTTGGAAAGCAGATTTGCTTCAACGCTAACTACAAATTTCTGCATATCTTCCAAAGTGGACAGATCTCTTTCTCTTAATTAATAGGCCATATTAGGATTGAAACCATCCAGAAACTTAATCAAATACAACCCCATAGGTGGCTTTATATCAGCAGGGATTGCATTGTAAACAGAATTGAATCTAATACAATAATCTTGAACAGACTCACCCACATTCCACTTGATATTATCATATTCGGAAAGGATCTAAACAATATTTTTCTTCACTTCCCATCGATCCAAGAATTGCCTCTGAATATTAGTCAATGTAGTAATACTTGCGGCCGTCAAAGCTCTAAACCACTTCCTCACTTCACCTCCAAAGGTTTGTACAAACAGTCTTATTGTCACATTTTCCACATCAATATCATGAAGGTCAAATAAATCTGCCATCCTATTCACATGTTGTTGAGCTATAGCACTTTGAGGAGTGCCATCAAACAATGGAATTTTTCTTTGATAATCAGTGGGCATGTTATCCAAATTTTGAGGCAACACAAGGGGTGAAAATTAGGCAACCATTGCTCTAGGTGGATTTACAACCGGTCTTGGGGATATAGGAGGAGTTGGAGCAGCTATTTTATGAGGTGTATGTGGTGTGGATGGAGGTGACACCATTGTAGATTTTTTATCAGAGATAGAAGGCTGCACGAGAATGGTGGGAATGAAAGGAGGCTCGGTAGGAATTTCTAAACTAGATGCAATTGCGGATGACCCAAGAGTTGCAGATGTAGAATCTAAGTATTCAGGAATGTTTGTAGCCATAATGGAAGTCTGAATATTCAAGATATAATTGTCAATTGATCTATTGGCATTTTCAATTTCAAGATCTTTGACAAACTTTTGATTTAGAGCAGTATAATCAACAACACTTTCGGACTTGGTCTCAAACAATGATAGCTCAAATTGTTCGTCAAACTCAAGATCTTCAAGATACTAAAAAAAAATAGGACATGAATGAGATTAGAACATGGGAATCACAAGACTTTCTCGACAAAGGATTCTCAGAACAAGATTTGGATTTTCATACACAGGAGGTGGATCAGGATCCGGATTTTCCCTGGTGTGTCGTCTGGAATCCAGTGTGTTGAATTATTCCCAAAAATCAAACGAAAAAAATCAACTTGTTCAGCCTATCAGATTCTAAACTCATCATCCAAAAGTCTAGAATTATCTGATGTATTGGGGCAATTTGCAAGTCAGGTGTTACTTTTATAAGACTAGACCGAAGATTGACTAAAGCAGCTTTTATCTACTTATGCACTCGCAAAGCAATGTGCAGTTCAAAGGCTACCTAGCATAACTTCAGGCTCCGTATGTAGTTTATAAAATGAATAACACTAACAAACAAACAATCTTGATTTTCCCAGTGTAGTCGCCACTATGTTAGGGCCTAAATCTACCTCAGGCTGAGAAAGGAAGAATCTAGGGTAACATCAAAACACGCTTAACCTGGTAGCTAGCCCTACCAGGTTGGGAGAGGGCTCTCTCCTTATCAATCTTAGAAAGGATGGCCAATAAAACTTGAGATGACTTGATGTGAAGACTGATTTTAGGCTAGGTATGTGTGCAAAAGATTTTGATTGAATTTAATGATGTTTTGTTGGTTCAAATGGAAAGGCAGATTTGGGTCTGGGGAATGAGGCTTAGTTTTGCAGAGATCTCTATAGGACGAGGTAGGAAAATGGTTTGGTACTTCAAATTGAGTGATATGGAGAGCTCCTAGACTGATGAGGAGTTGGAGAGGGCATGAAAGTCTCAGGGATCCTCTTCAAATAGCTGAAAACATAAATAACTAAACAAACCCTAGGTAGAGCACTGCACTTTCAATGTATTATACATTTATCTTTGTTTGATTTAGTTAAGAAGAAATAAAGAGAGATATGGCATACATAAATCACATGTAAAACTTGAAATTACATAGGGAAACATAATACCAAATCAAGATGCCACAAGAATCCCATAAAGTGCTGCAAACCCTGGTCTATTCCTTTGCCAAACTGCAGAGATGAATGTACAATAATTCTCAAAGCATTCCCAAAAGTCCAAACATGCTAATGACTGAGAAAAAATAAGATATAGGAAAAAAAAAACTCATCCTCGCCTCTAGGGTTTGAGCTCATGAGTTTAGGAGTTGTTCTAACAAATTCTAAACTGAGAACTAAAAAGTAGGCAGTGGAAGAGCTTGCCTCTAAAAACTAGGGAACTAATTCATTCAGTTGTAAACTACCTTTTCATGGATGAATCTACCTCTATGAGTGAAAATTTAGCATAATTACATAAAAATACATCATTTCACATTAAATTACATCATGATTTTGACAATCAGAAGGAAAAAGTCAAACTGTGAAAAAACTAGGCAAACAGAGTTTTTGACCAAAAATGAGCAAAATTCCTCCAATGCGCCGCACTAATTTCCCTATGCATAGCACCTTTTTGCAGCTGCTTTTTGAGGTCTTTCGTGTGTCCAAATTTGCTACAAGTTGGCTTGTTGGAAATTTCTGCCTGTCTACTTTCCAGAACAAGTGGAATTTTTAAAATTTTCCTCCATTTTCCCCTCCAAAAGTGAGTTCTCCCAACACTACTTCCTATGTGTCCAAAAAGGTGCAGAAAGGTCATTTTTGGGGTGTTTTTGACCCTTTTGGGTGCTCAAAACCTGTCAAAATTTCTTGGCCATTGGTAAGCATGCATATTTTTCCATGAAAAATCCAAAAATTTTGAGTTTTCATCAAAAGGAGTCCCCCATCAAAAGCGAGTGCTAGGTGGCGCGATGCATTGGGTAGAAAACCCCGTGTTTTGGCCCAAAATTTCCAAAAATGCAGAAAGTGTCCCAATTTTTTTGAAATTTGGAATGAGTGTCCTCCCTTAAGAGCTATGTTGGGCCAAGGAGGCCTCAACCAAGATATGAAGTCTATCATGCTTTTTTCCCCTCTTTGATGCCTTCTTCAACTTGGCCTTCAAGTTCATGATTCTTGCTTTGCACACCATGTTTCTCGCCCAATAGTGGTGGGCCATGTGCCTCAACATGTTTTGCTCTTTTTTGGCCTTTTCCAGCATCTTTTCCAAATGTATATTTATCCTTTTGAGCCAAGATTCATGATCAACTTCAATTTCTTGTTCAAGTGGTGTCAAATTGGTTTTCCTCCTATTGGCAGCTTGTCGGTTTCTTGTATGTTTTGCAGCTCCATAATGGTTTTCTGATCCTCTAGCTGCTTGTTTCTTTGCTCAAGGTATTTTATTATACACTTGGATCTTTCTAGGTTGAGGGACAAAGCATTAATTTCCTCGTGTTGCTCCTGAATGATCTCCCTGAACTTTGAGCTTTGTGGGCCCAAATCAGTGTCATCCTCTTGAATGAGAACGAAAGTTCTCTCCTACTCTCCTGAAGGCCCCTCATCATGTAATGGCCTCTTGACCTTGTCCTGAACCTACTCTTCTGAAGGAGAAAGTGAGACCCCTTCCACCCTGGGTGGAGATAATACTCGTTTTGCTGCTGCAAACAACCTTCTAGTGCCCTTTTGATAGGTGACAAACACTGGCACACTAGCGATATGTGTCTCATGACCCTCCTGCTGATGCGAAGGTCCACCTGTCTTATGAAAAGCTTCTGAATGTACCTAAGGAGTGGTGAAGAACTCATGAGAAATGAAATCCTCCCATGAGATGTCCTGCAAACCAAGCTGATGCATGACCACAATTTTGATGAGTGCAAAATGATACATACTATTATACTGCTGCTGAGGAGTTTTCTTTTGCACTACGGTGGTCATCTTCTCAATATTTCAGCACATGAAGTAGGGGAGATTCATCATTCTCACCCTGGTAAAGTGCATCAACAATCTGATGTGATAGGGATAAAGGCAAGAAAACCGGCCCTCACAGCTGAAATACTTAATTATGAGTTTCATCAAGGGAGAATATGAGTCTTTCAGGTACCGAAAGGGAAAAACGATGTTCAGTTGTCTCGAATAACTAGGCTTTATGTATGGCTCATAATATTCCCTGTCAATTGCTGCCTTTTATTCCACTACTCTCCGACATTTGGAATGCCAGTTGCTAGAGAAATAGACTCTGGTGTCAAGGTGAATGTCACACCTGCAAGAGTGACTTGGCCATTATGTAGATGAAGCACAAATAACCTGGCCAACTCATGATGGTACTGGACTCTAGCAACCATCTCACAAAACTGATAAAAGCATTGGTGTTGGAAGCATGTGATAGCAAGAGGGCAGGCCTGCAGCTCGGCAAGTGAAGTAGGCTCCTCTCGTATATGTTTTCCACCCTTGTGAGGTCCCCTTGGTGCATGTATTTTTGTAGGAGAGTCACTCTGTGTCTCTTCATCTCAGTCACAGGAAGGATCAAACTGCATTTTTGCTAATGTGTGAGTTTTTTTTTTTATGAATATGAAGATATTTATGATGTTTTAAGTTTTCTGCCACCAAGGGTAAAAATGTATAAGGGACTGTGGAGGGAGAGGGTATGAGGGGTTTTGTGAATGTTATGACAAGTTTTTTTTGGGAAATAGGGGGTTTAGAGAATAGTATGTAAGCTTAGGGATAGCAATTAGGGTTTGGGGATTTTCTAGTTAGGATTTGGGAAAATGGGAATTGGGGATAGGGGTGAATGATTTTTTAGGAATATGGAAATTAAGGAATGAGTGGATGAAACTGAAAAATAAATGGAGTCAAAGAGTAAGGGAGTGATGGAATAGACTTGGTAGCAAAAACATAAATACAAACCCTAGGCAATTATTTTTGAGCTAAATTGCAAAGAGGTATGGTTTGAGATTTTACACACTAAGCCACCATAAACTCTAAGAAAAACTCTTTCACTAGCAAGGGAAGAACTCTAGACTTACTTGCACACCATAGGATTGAGAAAATTTGGAAATTTGAGGGAGTTTATGGTGAAATCGGGCTTGTAGCTCTATGTGTCACGCCACAAACCCAACATGCTGTGCCTATTATATGCGTCGTACCAGTGTATTTTTTACATAGTGGAGGTCGGCCTAATGTTCCGTGCCACTTGTATGCACAGCGCCTCTCACCCAATGTGTCACGCCCTTGAATTTGCATAGTTCTGGTTCAAACTTGCTTCCTTTCTCCAACACGACTTTATTTTGCTCAATATTTATTCTTTGAATGCAAATGAGCTCTTTGAACATGAAAAATGACTTATATACAAGAGATTTTGATTTTTCATTCATAAAACGCACTTTTATAATGTTTGCATTGTGACTTACTTTTTCAACTCTATTTTTTGGGCAGTTTACTTTATTTGTGCCTTTGATGAACTAAATGACTTGATTTTTGTTTGCCTTGTAGGGGATGGAGCTGCTGAAGCCTATAAAGGTGACCAGGGTTTCCATTGATGTTATTTACATATGAGAGAACTAAAATTACATCAAATTTATACATAAAAAACTAAAATACTATGTTTTTCCTCAAAATAGGGTTTTGAGGAAAAATACATTTCTGAGCATGCGATTATGAAATTTATTGGTACTGGAACTTTATTCAACCTCCTCATGTGCCTACTGACCATTATTGGACATTTTTAAGAACTTTTTGATGAAACCCTAGACCTAATGAAACTGAAATCCTAGAAATGACTCTTGCAAATTTAAAGACAAAAAGTGACTGCAAATGATCTTGATGAATGGAAATGGGCCAGCAGGTAAAGTACATGAGGTAAAATGTACAACAAGCCACTACCGTCAGATGATCCATGATCCTAATGGAGTGCAGCTGACTGAGTGAGACACCTAACATGCAATGCAACAAGAGAATTTGATCACTGACGAAGGGATGAAGATACCGACACTAACATAACCCTTGGATTATGAGGCTCAATTACAACATCCAATTGAGCTAGCATCAGTTCTCTAATTTTGTTATCATTAGATGTAGCACCACCTAGAACTTCACCATCCCTACATGACTTCGTGAGACGATAAGCAATGCCAACATGATTAAAGCTTCCAGATGGTGGTGTTATAAGGAATTGATACCATCCAAAATGACAGACGGAAACCTTGTCTCTTTTGAGGGGATAACCAAGAAATGTCTCAAATTCTAATGATTGTTGCCGATTCTGGCCAGCTGCATGAAAATAAGCCCGAGGAAAATTTGACAATGGAAGATTTTTTGCTGGAGTCATCTCCTCTCCACTTTCGTATGCCATAAACTTGTGTGCATCCTGTACTAAAACCAGTGCGTGTTGACCATGAGGCCTATCAATGAGGGTGACAATGTTCTTCAAGCATGCTAATAGCTTGCTGAGATGGTAACCAACTTTACCATGTCTCTGGCTCTTAGTCAAATACCCTTCGACCTGTAGTGTCTTGCCATACTTTTCATAATAGAGTTGAGGCAGTGAAGCAATAGAAATAGGGGCTCTCTTGCCTCTCAAAAGCTCCCACAACTCAAGCTCCAATCTTTCGAATGACCATAAATCCTTGAGAAACATGACTATATATAATTTCTTATTATTATTGCAGGAAAATATAGCAAATCATAAAAAAATCATGAAGACAATCAGCGAGTGTGAACAAGTTCTACGATCAATGTGGAAGGACAGTAACCAATGTGATGGACGATACAATTGACATCCCAATATTGCTTTTTCTATGATGTGTGTATTTATAGATTGACCTTCCACTTGTCTACGCATCCTTTAGTAGCAATGGTATTCTTTTCAACTGTTTTCAAGGTATTCCGTATGCCAAATAAGCATGAATCATTAAATCATTATAAATGTTGATCTAAAAAGCAAGCTTTTCTTCATGCTTGAACTTTCTAGGTTCAACTTTTTTTCCAATCGATGAACAAGGGACTTGAAATTATGTAGCATCCAAGCAGCATAACTTAACTTGTCATTATCCACACAAATCCATGGTACCTATATCATTGAATTATATGCTCCAATTATTTCTCCTGGACCCTTAACTTGGAAATGATCATTCAACCTTATTTCACATGCCTCTTTGTTACTGCAATGAGGACTCCATGAATCAGGCAAAATATACTTGATGAAGACAAAGATGAGGTTGGAGAGTTTGTGAAACCCATAGGAGGCAATGGCGGTTTGGTGAGTTTAGAATAAATTGTAACCATACAATTTACCAAATCTTCAGATAGCCTATTAGGTGACTCAAGGACGTGATTTGAAATGGAAGTACCCAATACGTTCATGTTCAAAAATGGTTTTCGGTGGAATATTCCTCTGAGGATAACTCTTTTACGAAGCTGAATTTCGCTAAACGGTTTCTGGGTTATAGGGAAAATGGTGCTATGAACGCAACCCATGTCTCAAATTTTAGATATTCTACTCCATTTGGTCACAAATTGATATTTTCACCTATGAAAATCTCAGACTCAACTACCTAGCTGCTTCTTTTATGCATGGATCCATATTTGAACGTAGTATCATACTAGACTTATTCACCTGCCACCAACGAGACATTTATTAATAAAATTTACACACGAAATATTCATCAATTTAACTAATAAGAAGAATTCATAAATTAATGTCTATCATCCCTAAATGCCTGTAATCGTAAACTTAAAAGGACAAAAACACTAGGTACAAGCATCTAATTATGCGATAAATATCGTGAAAATTTGGACAAAAGTATGGCTCAACGCCAACCAAGATATTTCTCATCCCGATAGCCTCACATGCAACTTGACTTTCTGCCATGTACTCTGCTTCTGCTGAACTGAGTGCCACATATCGCTACTTCCTATTGTAACAAGAAACTATTTTCGATCTTATTTTGAAGATCCCTCCTGATGTGCTCTTTCTATCTGATGGAATTCTTGTCCAATCTACATCCTTGAAGCCTTGAAGCTTCACTCCCTCTATCCTTTTGTACCATAATCCATACTGTGATGTTCCGATCAAGTATCTCAAGATATTCTTCCCCGCGTTTCAAAAGATCTTGGTAGGCTTAACCATAGCTTAACTCAGTTGGTTAATCGTGTAGAAAATGTCGTCTAGTTTTCACTAGATACATTAGTGAACCGACTAACTTCCTGTAGATAGTAGCATCCACCACCTCTCCTAAAGTAGCATCCTCTTTCCTCCAATTTCCTAGAAGATGAGTGTCCATGGGTTTGTAGCTCTCCATGTGAAACTTACCCATTATATCTTTGGCATTTTTTCCTTGAGAAAAAATTTTTTCACCATCTCATTGTCATATTTCCAAACCAAGGAAATAATGAAGGAGTCCCATGCCCTTCATTTCAAACTCCCTTGCAAGATCCTCCTTGCATAAGTGTATCAGCTGCTCATCACCAGTGAAAATTAGATCATCAAAATAAAGTACAATAATCAATAGCTTACCCTAAACCACAAATTGGTACAGGTTTGCATCAGCCTCACTTTTGGTGAAGCCCAGTCTAGTGAAATAACTGTCGATCTGAGTGTACCAAACATGAAGTGATTGCTTCAGCCCATATAGCACTCTCTTGATTTGATAGACATGTGATTCACTGTCGAAGATCTCGAAACATTATGTTTGCTCTATGTACACTTCTTCCTCAATGACTCCATTGATAAATGCAGTTTTCACATGCATCTGATGAATGCACCACCCCATCTATGTTGAGAATGTAGGGATGGATCTAATGGAAGAGTACCTTGAAACAGGTACAAAATTCTAATCATAATCAATCCCCTCAATCTGTTAGAATCCCTGGGCCACAAATTTGGCCTTGTATTTCTCCACACTCCCATCAACAACCTTCTTTACCTTGTAGATCCATCTAGATCCAACCACTAATTTACCGATGAGTCTTGGGGCAATCTCCCATGCACTATTCTTGACGATGGAGTCACACTCCTCCACCATTGCATCAACCCAAATTGGTTGTTGCACTGCCTCTTGAAAGGAATACAGTTCAGTCACAATACATTTTCTCTTAAGAGCCATGTATCCAGTAAACCTGTCTGAAGATTGTCTTTGTCTGCACTGTGAAGTAGGGGCTCCTACATTCTCTGCAGCATCAAGTCTCAATCTATCAGCTTCTGTGGTGCACCTTTTACCATTTCTGATGGATGGCTCTGCATGAGTGATTTTTTCCACCCCATGATCCTCCATATGTGGATGCTCCACATATTGAGGCTCATCCTTAGGAACCATGAGTTCCTCCTCTGCATGCAAATCCAACTCCCTCTCAAGGGACAATCACATGGCCTTATCCTCATCAAATTTTATATCTCGTGGCACAATATTCATTCTGTTTTTTTGAAAATACACCCAATAGTTGTGGGGAGTTTCAGTCTACCCCACAAAAATCCCAATCTCAGCTATTGGTTCCATATTCTTCCTAGCATCTTTGGTCACATGCACATAAACAGATGAGCCAAAAATCTTAAAATGTGAAACATCATGTTTCTTACCAGTGAAGGCCTCTTCTAGTGTACTCATGCCAAGTATCCTATGAGGACAACGGTCTTTCAAAAATATCATTGTGTTGCATGCTTCCTCCCACAGATGCATCGGTAGGCCTTGATCATGAAACAACGCTCTTAATGCACCCACAATCATTTTGTTCTTTCTTTCAGCGACCCCATTCAGTTTTCTGTTATGAAGAGCTATCATTTCTCTCTAAATTACTTCTTTTCTGCGAAATTTCTTGAATTAGTTACATATGTACTCACCACCATTATTTCTCCTAAGATCATTCGCTTACATCCCCGTGTATTTCTCCACCAATGAATTAAACTCAAGAAACTTTGCGAATGCCTGATATTTCTTCTGCATGAATTAGATTCAGCACTTACAAGAAAATTCATCAACAATATCACATAGTACTTATGCTTTGTTGTCTTAGCAATAGGGAGTGGTCCACACACCTCTGTGTGAAATTTCTGAAGGATCCCCAAGGCTCGGTTCTCCTTCTCATGAAAGGTAGCCTTTACATATTTTCCCTTAGTACATCCCTTGCATGTGTTTGACTGTGAAAGTGTACTCTTGGGAAGACCCATAGAAATATGTTGCATGAATTTCAAGGCTCTGTGGTGAAGATGGCCAAATATCCTGTGCCATAACTCACCCTCATCCCGACTGACCACTTTTTCTGCCTTTCCCATAAATGTTGTGCAGCCTTCTACATCTATCTTGTAGATATTCTTAACTTGAATCCCAATATTCTTGGCTTTTATTTTTGTTTTGTGTCGCAGGAAATATTTTCCTTCACTGAAAACAACATCATAGCCTCTATCCTCCAATATTTCAACTGAGACAAAATTTTTCTTCAAACCTAGTACATGAATTACGTCTTTTAATTGAAAGGGTTTACCTGAATATCTATGGAAGGTAATGGTACCAATCTCTGTAGCACTGTACCACCTGTCATCACACATTTCTATATGCATCTGGATATTCTTCTCCTACAATCTACTGAAAAGTTATTTGTCTCCTGTCATGTGAAATGATGCACCACTATTCAAATACCACACATATGCCAATGCACTTGACACCATGCATGAGATCAATGAGAAGTCAAGAAAAAATTGTGAGGCCAAATAATCACCAGTTGGAGATCCTAAAGCCTTCTTGTTCTTCTTCTTTTGTGGAAATTTAGTGGTGTAATTCCCATGCTCTTGATAGGGAAAACACTTCACTCTGGACATGTCATGCTTATTGCCATCTTTGGACTCGGATTTGGAATGGAACTTCTTTTCTTTCCCCTTCTTTGCCTTAGCAGCCAAAGCAAAATATTCTTCATCTTAATTCTTACATGAAGATCCATCTCTGGTATTCCTTATAAACTCCTCCTGCACCAAATCCAACCACATTCGTTCCCAATCTAGTAGCTTTTCCTTTCCATTCAGAGAGTCTTGATAAATTTTCCAACCCTTGGGAAGTTCTAGGAGATCTAAACTCACCAAATCATCATCTGCGAAAGTAATTCCAATGCACCCTAGCTCATCCCAACATTGGACAAACTTTGTTAAATATTTTTGCATGGAGTGGCCTTTCTCCATCTTGATCTCACTGAGTTTATCTTTCAGTGCCAATTTCCTATGGTCACTGGTGCTCTAAAATAGATCCGTTAACAAAGCTTTCCACATATAATATGGTGTCACTTTTCCATGGAGACTTGAGACAATGTGGTCTCATTCTCCCTCCAGTAGGATCCTCCTCACCGTTTCCACTTTATTTTTCCATGCATCAATATTTGTAGCATCTGTCACAGTGGCTTTAGGAAAATCATTGTGAATGAATTCCCTCAAAGCATTGTCTTCAATTACTGCCTCCATCTTGTCCTTCCAAGAAATATATCTAGAGCTTCCCTTGATTTCATACTCTGATATCAAGCCATTGAAATCCATTTCGATCCTGAATCAACTATAGCACCAAGAAAGTCTTTCTATGAATTCAAATTCTATTCAGTAACAATATCAACTCCTCCTTCAATATTGTGATTTCTTGTGCTCTGATACCATGTAGAAATTATAAAACAAACATGTATATCATGGATTCAATCCGATATAACAATTTTCTAAAGCTAGACACTGAATCACTTCTACAAATCAATTGTGGAATTAAAAACACAATTGCCAATCACATGAAGCAAAGAAGAATCAATCAAAACATAACACAGATAGTTTCCTGGGGAAAGCTTGCTACTCAAAACCCCACTATCTCCTATTGTATATTCATCATGGATACATGAAACAATTGCATACAAATCTTATCACAATAGCCCTCCTATACTCAGCTAATTGTCTCACACTATCCTGGATTAAACTTACCAATACTTAGCCAATTTTCTGCCTCGTGACAGCTTGTCCTTCTTGCGCAATTCATGTGGAATGAAACCACTATTCCATAGGAATTTTGGCCTTCCATCACTTCCCAAGGATCATGGGAAATCCAATGGGTGCTTGGCTTCATGGGTGTAACCCAATAATCCTAAAACTGATAGTCCAATTCCCTCTCACCTAGATCTTAACTGGGTCTCCACTAGAACTGACATGCATGTAGCTAATAATAGTAAGTCCTTTGTTGCATGTGAGATCACTGGTTTTGAATTAAATAATATTTAATTCACTTGATCTCTCACTCGTGTATCAAACAACTACAACTATCACAACTGAGTTTAGCTCACTTAACTAAGTTAAATTTATTACAAACGACATTAACTAATGCACCACTGCACTTCAAACTCTGTTACAACTAGAATTACTTTGCATGCCTCATAAACTACCCTCAAATATAAATTCATGAGTTAACTATTACAAGTTATTTTGAGTTTAGATAACATTTTATTGTCCATATTAACTAAGGGATAACTAAAATAAACATGCACTAAATTTATCCCGCACCAGTGTAGCTGCTTCTAAGACCTATGGTCCCACACTAGTGTAGGTGTTGCTTGGACCTCCTAATCCCACACTGGTGTAGGTGCATAAATCTCTTGTTGAACTTCAAAAAAATTAACATGGGATTGGTGACGAAGAGAATAATTATAAGAAAGGAACACAATGTGGAGAATTAGATAAGTCACATAACAGAGCACACATGAGTGAATCCTTGTAGAGTGAGAGCAAGTTGTTGCTGGAGATAAGTTTAAAAACTGAGTTTGATTGGAATGTTTGAGAGCTATTGATCATAATCCTATGGTTTTATTCCTACTCTTATATTGAGGCCATTAGACAATGATTCTAAGCCTGAATGGTTAGAGGGAAGATTACAATGCTTTAACTACTAGGTGCTTCTTGTTTCTTCATTAAACACATGATAGGTAAATATAATCATTATAGTGCTTGATGAAAGAGTTGTAAACCACTTTTTCAATGTAGTATAAATCCTATGGTTCTCACTAAGAAATAATTTTTTTTGAAACCACCTAAAAAGTAGGTTCATCCTCCTAGAGTTGAGTAATGGCCATCTAAATCTTGGGTGAATCCCTGTGTTTTTTACTCAATGATTGAGTGAACCACTTATGTGCTTACGAATAATGAGAACTTATTAAACCACTAGGGAAACAGACTCTTCATAGGAATGTAACTAATCCTTGGTGTGCATTTCCCTAAACAAGCATCCCCTTAGAATTTGGTTCTAGCTCGAGGTGGTGAGCTACAAGAAATATTTTAGTGCAACTGACTTATTATTGGGTGGAGAGTTGAAGTCCATCCTTTAGTTGTCAAGTATCTTTAAACATGCATATTGATGTAAATTTATTGTGTATCTTGTATTATGGACTATGCTAATTATTATTATATGTGATCGATGCAATAATTTATGTGTTGGTAAATCCATATGATGGATAAGAAGAGAGGATCACTATTATGCTCATGATTGGAATGGTATTTTCTGTATTCATAGTTTTGATGTCAATTTCGATTTTTTTGTTGATGGTTATATTCATGAAAAATGTGATACTATGTGTTTATGAATACTCAAACATACTTTGAAAGTTTGTGAATGAATAAATATATAAATTAAAATTGTACATAAACTTAAATACTATGTCTAGACCAAGTGTTTGTGGTTTTAGGCATTTTTGATGAAGCTCATAAATAAGTACATTTTAAGGGGTTACAATGCCATCCTTCAACTTATTGAGATATTTATCTCTCACTTTTTTTTTACATTTTTTTCATATTATGCTTAGTGAGAAGGGTGAAATATGTTTGTCATGTCATGTAGCTTAATCTGAATTAATTGCAAGAAATGAAGCCATTTTTAAGAAATTTTCTACCTAAGGGATCAGAGTAGACAACAAGGAGATTGTAGGAGGGTTTTCCACCTCTTTAACTCCCTCAATCATCCCAATATCACACCAAGATCTCTCCCAACAACTCGAAGGAAAATGAATCCAAGAAAGTGGCAGTTATGAGGAACCAAGCTCAACTCTTCTCAAGATCAAGGAGACCATACTCCTACTTTTTAGGGAGTCGTGGGTAGCTACCATTTGTATAAATACGCATTTAAAAGATATCATAAGGATTCAAAGTTTTTATTCAGCTAGATATCTCTTGAGATCTGAATTAGTATTATTTTTTATTGCCATTATGATGTAGTAAATCATTTTTATGCAATGATAAGGAAGTTTTTTTGATACACTACTGATTTAGTCATAGAGGGATGATGCTTTTGGGTTACATCCCAATCCATTTTCTAAGTCCCTCTTGTGTATTTATATTCTCTTTTTATGTTCCAGGTCTTTTTTTAGTTTCCTTGCATTTTAGTAGCAACAAAAATCTATCAAAACTGTGCTTGTAGCCTCTCTTTCTCACCTCTCTCATGGGAGAACAAGGAGAAGGATATCCAACAACAATCCTAAGGTATTTTGTTTATGATTTCTTGGAAATTTAAATAGCGTTATTATCATGTTCATCGTATGCTTACTATATGTTAGAAGTTTCATTTGTGGCTGAGATCATATTTTAGCATTGGTTAAGTAGAGTTTCTATTCAACTTGTCATTTCCACTCTTAAACATGTTAGATTGTCAATAATAAATGCATGGATGTGTTTAGTGGTTGTAGGAATGACTATATTTATAGGAAAAAGACACATTTCATCAGTTTCATATTCTAACTCATGCTTAGGGGTACAATGCACAAGTGGTAGCTGGAGTAAGATCCCTCTCGAGCCTTCCTGGGACCCAAGGTAGACTATCAGGTTAGCTGCAACATTCATAAATATAATATATGTATTTTCATACAAGTATTTGATTGAAAATATAAAATAGAGAAGCATTAAATCTATGTGTAGTGTCGATCTATTGGAGAGCTCAATGCAGTGTGGTGGGAGTCTGCCTCACCAACTGCAAGTCTGAGTCCTGCAAAAAAACAACGAAACTAGTAATCTTCACAGTGTTATCATAATAAACAATCGAATACAAGAATATAATAAAACATGAAATAATACAATTCTAAGCCACTTATAACATGTATCTCTAACAAATAACTAAATAAATGTAATAACAAGACACCAAGTTGACAAAATGGAGGCAGTTCTATTATGTTGAATGAAGGAGAGTTACAACCGTCGGTTTTATCAAGCCTCCCTCAGTCCTCTAACTCCAAGCTCTCTCTCCTCAATATCCTAGTGTGAAAATTATTTATCAAATAGTTCTCAATGAAGCATGCCAACCATGGAACCTCACACTAACAAAAGTTCACTCCTCACACAATCAACCTTTCGACCTCTGACAATGATCCCTTACCTCCAATTTATAACAGTTCGAGAGGATTGACCTTGCCATTCTTATACATTAGTTTGATTAGGAAAAATTCCATGATGTTTCCATGATTTTCTTGTTTTTTCCCTCTTTGGATGCTTATTTAGGTTTAGAAATTTCCAATGAGAGGATTGCACTACAGGTTTCCAAATTTTTCGACTAACTCCTTGAGAAAAAATCGTAAATGTCAGTTTTTTAACTCATAATCCCCCCCCCCCCCCTCCATTCTTCATGAAACATGGGTAACGCACTAATGCTCCCTACAGAAAGTAGATAAGTGTTATAACTTGGCCTCACATTTTTTTGGGGTGTGTTACCAGGGGAAAATAGGTCTATGTCTAGGTAAATTTATTCCATCCATGTGTCCTTGTCCTCTGAGCTAATGAGGAGGGAATTTGCAGTATAATAGATGTGTGCTAAAGTGTGAGGTCATAGATGAATACAATGACCAAAATACTTTATATATGTGTAGTAGAGTGAGAGGGGTTGGAGGACTGAGGGAAACCTAAAACAAACAACATATGTCAAAAATATATAAATATGTCGTGAGATGGGAATTTCCATGCTCAGTAGTTGTATCAAAGTGATTTCTCCAAGAAGAGATATGACCAATATGTCCACTAATAAGCACAATGTGGAAGCTTGTGCCATGACAGGATCAATATGATAAGTTGTCTCCTAAAAAAATATAGGCAACTTGGGAGAGGAAACAAAGTTGAATGATGTAAGCCTCTACCCAAAATCTTGGTTTCCACTTCTCTAAACTACATATTTCTACACATGTGAATAAAGGAGTTGTAGTCGAAAATCTAAGAAATCGTCTGATTACCATTCAATAATGAAAACTATTAAAAAATGTGAGGATGGAAACCAATAAGGATGATGGTCTCCAAGATGCACAATACAATCTATTGAGTGTGAAAAATGGTGTTGATCTCGAACACTAGTAGAGTTATTCGACCAGGAGGCAATCATGAAAACCCCCAATCAAACACAAGGTAACCTGCCACTGAGGTATGCAAGTTCCAGGGTAGTGATATGTTTGTGGATCACCTTCTTAGATAAGATGTTGAAGTCGATAGGAAGAGATCTATCAAAATGCAGGAAATAAGGCATCCTACATGAGTTGATACAAAACAGGACAAATATTATTTGTTTTGAAGATATTATAGAGCAATGGTGGAAACATACGGTGGGAAAATGATTTTTGGCATATGATGGCTTTGTCGATACAAGAAGCAGTAGATAGCATGATCTCTTGAACAATAAAAGGCACAACATATAGGGTACTAGGTAGCTTACAATCATGAACACCAAAGAGCGTTAGCAATCAAAGATGCAAGAGCATTAGAATATGAAGGCTAAACTCATAGAATGGTAGGGCTCAGTGATAAGATGCTGAAAGGAAGTTTTATGAGTAGTTCCATGTTCAAGGTCTTGCCTCCAAATAATCCTACAAAATATAAAGAGTGAGTCTCTACTTTGTCCAATTTTTTTCTCCATCTGATTAGGCTTAATGATTCCATAAGGGTAAATTTGATGATATTTTCATGTTTAGGGATTCTGAAAGAGATCATAAAAGACAACTTCAAGGGCGTACCTTTGTCATGGTTGATGACCAGGTGTGACATAGGGGTAATATTATGCCTGGCATAGTTCCTTTTCTGTAAGTTATTCCATTGAGTCTGGATAAAGTGATAAACCTATGTTCCATAGACGTATACCTCATTTTGTTATGAGTATGAGGAGACAAAGTAAAATCAATCTTATTACTGAAGTTTTAATGAGTCAGAAAAAGAAAAACTCCATTCTCTTCGTGAAAGTTTAATGATTCCAATGAAGAAAAACTTGGTGTCTTTTTAGTTTTTAAAGAGCTAGAAAAATATGGAAAATAATGGCTCATAATCTTCCTCATGGTAGTTTAACGAGCTCAAAGAATGAAACTCAGGGTTTTTTCAATTCTATGAGCTAGAAAATGTTAGAAAAATTATATATTACAGAGCAATTCAACACATAAAATGTGCAGAAACACAAGCACATAAAACATATAAAACAAGAGAGACATAGATATACGCGGTTCACCCAATTTGGGCTACATCCACCTCGAACAACCAGTCCTTCCTTTATATTATCCAGCAAAATGAAGAGACGCAACCTATAGCGTTGTAATATCTTTTGTTCTATCTCATAGCCTCCCTATATGTTTCTCGCTCTAAGAATACACATAAAATACACAGCCTCAATACAATACCCTCATATAAAATGATGGGTTTCCTTCTAGGGAAAAAAATTCTAAATTAAACATAACTTATACCATTAGATCATCCGCCTAATGAACAACCCAGATTGACTATAAATTACAATACTTTTACAAGGCAATTTTACATTTCGTTTTAGCTTCGTGATGCCCCTAAAACCCCCCACCAAGGAGCGGCCTCCATAAAGTTGCATTCACCCCCCTAGAACCCCCAGGAAATGTTTAATTACAAGTATCATTGTTGCCCCACTAAGAACGGGGGTCCAACATCGTGATACAAAATAAAGAAGATAATCAGGCTCCAGGCCCAACTATTTCCCACTTGAAGACTGATTGTAGAAACTCCACCGCTACTTCATTTGTTGGAAAATGACTCCACTTTGGACATGGTTGTTTCTCATATTCATCATCATACTTGAAGACCAATTGAAACTGAGCATAATCTTAGCTTCTACCTGGTTACAACTTTTTTTAGCATATATGCAGGATTCTGGCTAGCGTGTGTCTTTTCGAGCTTCAATTGTCCCTCTTCCAACAATGATCGTATGAAATGGTACTTGAGCTCCATGTGTTTAGTCCTAGAATAAAATATTGAGTTCTTTTCAAGATGAATGGAAAATTTTCTATGAATGTATAAGGTGCCCATATCATGCTTCTTACCCAATTCATCCATAAACCTTTGTAACCAAATCATTTCTTTACTAGCCTCTGTAGCATCAACATACTCTTCTTCTATTGTTGAAAGTGCAATGACACTTTGGATTTTTGAATCCCAATTAACAGTTGTTCCACCTACATTAAATACATACCCTATAGTGCTCCTCATGTTACCTTTGTCACCTACCATATCTACAGCAACATATCCCTGTAGAGTAATTTTTGAACCACCAAAACATAATGCTTCCTATGTAGTACCTCTCAAATATCCAAGAATCCATTTCACTTACATCCAATGTTCTTTTCCTAGATTGCTCATGTACTTGCTTAAAACTCCCATTGCATGTGCAATATCAGGCCTTGTGTAGACCATTACATACATTAAGCTTCCAAATGTTGAGGCATATGGAACTTTAGACATATAATCCATTTCTTCTTGGGGCTTAGGGCACAACTCCTTACTAGGTTTGAAATGGCTAGCAAAAGGTGTACTAAATAGTTTTTCATTTTACATATTAAATATTTTCAAAACCTTTTGTATGTACTCATTCTGCGAAAATGTGAATTTGTGATTCTTCATGTCTCTAGTTATTCTCATACCAAGGATTTGTTTTCTAGCTCCCAAATCCTTTATTGCAAATGAATTTGCCAATTTTATTTTGAACACATTTATTTCCTGCATGTTAGACCCTTCAACAAGCATGTCATCTACATACAATAAAAATATAATATAGCTGCCATCATTTTTCTTTTTCAGATAAACAAAATGATCAGAGAGACATCTAGTATAACCTTTTTCAGGAATAAACCTATCAAATTTTAGACACCACTACCTTGGAGCCTATTTTAAGCCATACAAGCTCTTCTTTAAGTTGCACCCCAATTTTTCTTTCCCTTTGACCTCATATCCTTCTGGTTGTTGCATATAGATCTCTTCCTCAAAATATCGATGGAGAAATGTTGTTGTTGGAACAGGGTCTCCTACAAGCTGTGAAACTGGTCCCTTTTGAATAATTTTGATTAAATTTAGTCTAGCGTAGGGGTTTTGGGGTGGGTCAAAGCCCCAAAAGAATTGTAATGGGTATAAGGGTAAGACAGGGGTCCGAAAGCCATGGTTTGCGAACTATAGGAAAATCTAGGGCTAGATTATTATAAATAGAGGAACATTTTGTATTGTAAGATAGAGAAATGAAGAGCTATTGATGCGAATTGTGGTTTAAGCTATGTGTTTGGGTTTTGGGGAATGGACACGTGCTGGCTATGTGCGCGGAGATCCAAGTCCAGTTGTGTGTGGACCCTGCTGCTGTGTGCACAATCTGGGAAGGGAATTGTAAGGAAGAATTGATGAATGAATGAATAAGAAAGGTCGATAGAGAACTGAATCTGTGAGTACTCTTTGTGTGAATCATTGGTAATTGATGCATTGTGTATTTTCTGTATTTAAGCTACAAAGATATGTGTAAGTGTGTTTTATGTATCTGGATCTGTTATGTTCTGTTTATGCAATATTTCGCTACTGTCATAAAAGCATATAATTATAGATCTGGTACATGTGGATGTGAATAGAGACCTAATTGACCTTGCGAAGAGTAAGGTAATCTGGGAATCACAAGGTCTAGGGGAGCTCTGCTTGCCTTACCTATCCTTTCTCATGGTGCAGAAACCTATTTCCAACACCCACCCATACTACTTCACGTGAGACTTTGACTTGCGCAAGCAGGTCACTGCCGAAAGGGCTAGTAGTATAGTGGTTTGTTCGCAAACCCTACACTCTGAACCTAGGTCAGGACCCCTCGAGCCAACAAATGGTTCCATTGCCAGGACCTAGAGAGTCCTGAGAAATGGATCAGGTAATGACAAGAGAATATTGGAAGCCTGAAAGAAAGGAAATCGAAGACAGGTTTGAAAACTAGATCCAGGAATTTGCAGTAAAAGAAAATCGCAGTGAAAATTTGATGGGGGAAAGGTGGAAAAATAGGTACATTCTTACAGAAAGCTATGAAATATACTTTGTGACATTTGAGATTGAGCTTCAAGGGTGGCTGGCTAGACTCGTAGAGTTCCAAAAGTGCTGGAAAGATGAGTGAGTAACTCAGTGAACCCCAAAGCTGATTCAACAGCTGGAGAGGACTGATAATACTATCACACACACAGTCGATCACTGGGTGGACAGTGTGCTAGGAGGATTTGTGATAGAATTTTCCATTGATCAGTTTGTCTCTTACTCTAAGGCCGAACAACGATTCTTTAAAGGGTTCTGGGGAAAATTTTTGAGGACATTACCATTCCTGATTAAGATATTACTGTGTCAAAAGAGAATTTTGTGTAGTCATACTGACTGAATGACCTAGGATCTAGACGGAAGCATGACACAAAGTGGTGAATATTATCGAACCAACCTTGATGGGGGGAGATCCACCTATAATCCACTATAAGAACTAGATGCACAAGATCCCCTGGCTACAACACCACCCAAGCAGCAAAAAGGTAAGAACTCTCCCATACCACCAACCCTGCTGAGTAGCGATATGGCTGCGCACCTAAGATTACCTACCTTCAAGGGGGTAGTGGATGAAGATATGGACCTATTTTGGTTTGTTGCAGACTCCGTTTGGACTACACAGAATTTGGCAATCAATATGATGAAGAGGGCACAACTGTCCTTAGCATTCGAGGATAGGGCACTGGACTGGTATATGAGATACATTGTCCAGAATGGGAGTCCATCTATTCAAGATATCAAATATTCTCTAAAAAAATAGTTCTGGAAGCCAGAATCGTACTCTCAACTAGTAGCAGAAGTAAAGGAATTTAAACATGGTGCGTATAAGTCGGTGTGGGAGGCTGATCAGCGATTGAAGAGAGCAATGAGGGAAGGAGGATTCTAGTATGACGATAGGAAACACACAAAGTGGTTCATCGCTATATTGTTACCTCACCTACACATGCCGATGAGTCACAAACCTTTGAATCGTAGGAAGAAGATGTGGAAGTCACTATGAAACTAGAAGCTAAACCCAGAGAGGATACGTCAGTAGGGGGTACAACAAATTTAGGAATAGCTGGGGGCTATGCATATGGAAATTCAAAACTTGCGAAAGGAGTAAGTAAAGGATGGCCGCACAGATCTATGGTGCATACGATGTCGGGTATATAGCTACATGAAGGATCAGTTTCCTTTACTGGCAGATTACATGCAGATAGGGGGACCTAGTCCAGTACGCCTAGGAAAAAGTGGGGAATCCATTCTATCATGACCAGGCTCAAGCGGACCTACACTATGGTGTGACGACTGTCATGTAACAGGACTGGATGATACAAACCATTGCCCTTGGCTAGGTGCATATGTCCCAGAACTAAAGCAATAATGGTGTAGGTTCTGTCGATCGGTAGGACACGATGAGCATAATTGTCATACTTATGACTTGATGATATATCTTGGGAACTTGTATAGGGTACAATCAAACCCTGTGTCTCCAAGACTGTTCGTGCACCTCAGAGGAACCCTAGCTTGAGGTAGATGAGGTCGGGGAGGGAGTGCAAGACAAGGACATGGGCAGCTAATTTGTTATAACTATGAAGAGATAGGACACTTCGCCAAAGAATTCCCAAATCCCACTAGGCCATCATGCAAGTATCGTAGGCAGCTAGACCATGTGGTGAAGGATTTCCTAATTTTAACAGCCAAGATGTAGGAAAAACAACCCACTCCTACGTAGAATGTGAAAAGAGTTAAAAATGAGCTAAGAAATATAGATATGAGTGTAAAAGTCATGACGCGTAGTGGGATGGTCACCTAAGGAGCAAAGGAGGAGCTTTCCTCTTGGGAAGGAGTGAACTTCAACGAACAGGAATCACTAGTAGCCCCCACGTAGCTTCTGAAAAAGATAGGGGAAGAGGTTGAGCCCTTCCTGCAGGCATGTCTGAAGCTGCTACAGAATATGCAGGCCATAGAGAACCTCCAAGCATTAATTGATACTTGCACAACTCGGACTAGTTTGATTCCTGGGACCAAGGATGTACACAAACTATACAGTTATAAAAAAAGCACTAGAAGAGAAATGCGGTTGACTACACAGACTGGCGACTATGAGATGGATCAAGTTATTCTCGATATTGGGTCAGATGCTAACATATTACCAAAGAAAACATGGCAATGAATGGAAGAACCTAAATTGGAATGGTCCACCATCTATCTATGCATGGAGATTCATCAAGAGAAGATCATCCCTCTGGGAAGGTTTCCAAAAGTCATGGTAGATATCGCAGGAGTAAAAGTCCTAGCTGAATTTGAAGTCATAGAAATTGTGGAGGATTCGGATCCTTACCCTGCACTCCTAGGACTGGACTAGGCTATAGACATGGGGGGTTTCATCAATCTCAAAAAGTGCAACATGGTGTTTGAGAACAACAGTACGTGCCTAATAGTACCAGTAGATCCATCAGAAGGTGTGCGGTATACATATCCAGCCTACGAGGAGGAGTAAATATATCACATTTACAAATTGACTACACGGGACAAAGATTGAGTTAACCCCATGGCTGAAGGAGTACTCTACTAGGAAAAGGACAGTGAATGTTTCTTCGACTCTGATGAGGAACTGGAAAACTGGCAAGGACTGTTGCAGGAGGTTTTGGCACTATGATGTATTCGGACCACCAGGAATTTCCACCACATCTCTACCAAGGGAAGAGACCTACCCTACCATGATAACGCAGGTAATATTATGAAGTTGGGTGAAGCCAAAATTCCCAAGTAACATAGGCTAGGGGCACTGCCACTAACCCTATGTGGAGCACCTGTGCGTTGGTGGGGAATAAAAGGACCAGTATCCCTTACTTGGGAGAAGTCTTGGAGTAGGATGATCCTATGCTTGAGGACCCCAGCTAATAGATGGGCCCCGAGGTCAGTAGACTGATGCAGATACCTACTAACATGTGGAATTCGAGGGTGCGATAGGACCCCGCCTGACTAGGCTCACCAGGTTACCAATGACCTAGGATTGCATTCGACTACGGAACTACACCAACCCACATGCAATTGGGAGGAGTTGTGAACACTTCAGGTGAAAAATGGTATGAATACACTTGACGTAGCCCTACTGAACAGGGACATCTTGACCAAGGGTGAAGTTCACTGATCGAGAAGTTTGATGGCCAAATTGTTGAATTGGTACCTGAGCCGTGTTACAAAACACCTGGCATCGACCTTAATTTGGGGTATGCGAACAGCACATAGGCGTCATCTAAGGTCTGAAGATCCATGGGAGAGTCACTAGGTAAAAATAACGACCGTCATCCCACCCCACTTTGATAAGAAAGGAACCTTACAGTTATGCAAAATGGACGACAGGACATCAATGCGGCCATTTATGGTAAGTCTGATTCGAATGATCGATGGTAAGTTCACATATGGGTTACTCCGCTATTAGATAGCTCCAGACAATGTCAAGGTAGCAGAATAAATTTTAAATAGGCTACATATTGTCTCTACACCATGCCCCTATTATCCGACGATTGGATTACTAGGATCATTGACATTTTCTAAAATGCCTGTCCTTCTGTTGCTATCGCAATCCTTGACCTGCCGAATGCTTCGGTCCCTGGTTGTTCAACACCTGTAGAGATCATAGTGAATGGGCCTGGGAATGACAGGTTTGATCAAATGATTGATCGTGGGCCTCATGTAGAGGGAATTACCGCTGTACCCCCCATGGAGAGGCACCATCAATGCGCGATAGGAGTACCCGACCTTCGCACCCTGGGGATGACCGCAAGACCCAGCCAGATGGCCTCGGATGATACAACAAAGGAGGACTTAATATTATCACGCCCCCCCACCCATAGTGTCTCAATCAGGTCATGCCTAGTCCTACGCCAGGAAGGAACGCTGAGATATAGCGATATGTTGCAACTTCTCCGCAGTCCCATATTGCTGACCAGCAAAAGCTATATTTGTTCGCTCCCTCTCACTGTCCTAGTTCATGATCATGCTCCACCCACTGTGAACATACAAATAGATTTGGTGTAGGTATCCCACGAAGTGCTACAAGGATTATACACCATAGTGTTGTAAGAGGTTCGCCATCGTGACCGCACTACGCGATAGCAGTATGAAATACTTCTAGAAGTTTGGGCAAAACTAGTCGCATTGGTCATAGAAGCAACAAATATTATTCAGGAGCAGCTTACGCAGGGCATGCAATTCGTCAAAGCAGCTACGCAACTCTGAAAAATGGTCTAGTACCATCCTATGCTTCATCATATATAGGACGACTTACGGAAAACAGAAACTGCTCTCGATGAGATCAGAGCTCCCTTGCGCTCCAGCATTTCTGAGCAGCGTTTAGACATCATGGACACGATTGTGAATAGTCACCATGTCAAGCATGTCATCAGGAAATGGTTGAAACCATGGGGCAATATCACCCTCCAGATCTCCCAGGATGCTCATACCACCATTGAGTTCCTCCACCGGATGTTAGAATAGGTTACTGTAGCTCCAGATGGCCCTGCCTCCCTGACACTTGTCAACATCGCACAAGGAGCTGCTCTCAAGAAGTTCTCCCTCCGCTCTCCCAAGCTCTTGATACCCTACGTGCGCAAATCAAGGCTACACCACCGCAGTGACTCGGGACAAGTCAGAAGATTGTGTTGGGGGATTGTTGGAACAGGGTCTCCTACAAGTTGTGAAACTGGTCCAATTTGAATACTTTTGATTAAATTTAGTCTAGTGCAGGGTTTTGGGATGAGTTAAAGCCCTGGAAGCATTATAATGGGTAAAAGGGTAAACCAGGGGTCCGAAAACCACGGTTTATGGACCATAGGAAAGTCTAGGGCTAGATTATTATAAATAGAGGAACATTTTGTATTGTAGGGTAGAGAAATGAAGAGCTATTGATGCGAATTGTGGTTTAAGATATCTGTTTTTGTTTTGGAGAAAGGACTCCTACGGGCTGTGTGCGCGGAGATCCAAGTCTAACTGTGTGCGGACTTTGCTGCTATGTGTGCAGGCTGGGAAGGAAATTGTAAGGAAGAATTGATGAATGAATAAATAAGAAAGGTTGATAGAGAACTGAATCCGTGAGTACTCTTTGTGTGAATCATTGGTAATTTTTGCATTGTGTATTTTCTATATTTAAGCTATGAAGATCTGTGTAAGTGTGTTTTTTGTATCTCTTTCTGTTATGTTCTATTCTATTATGTTTATGCAATACGGTGCTACTGTCATAAAAGCATATAATTATAGATCTGGTGCATGTAGATGCGAATAGAGACCTAATTGAACCTGCACAGAGTAAGGTAATCTGGGAATCACAAGGTCTAGCGCAGCTCTGCTTGCCTTACCTATCCTTTCTCAAGGTGCGGCAACCTGGTTCCAGCACCCACCCATACTACTTCAGGTGAGAATTTGACCTACGCAAGCAGGTCACTGTCGAAAGGGCCAATAGTATAGGGGTTTTTTGACAAACCTTGCACTCCAAACCTAGGTCAGGACCCCTTGAGCCAATAGTTGTTGTTACATATATCTATTAAACATGCAAATATTCCACTGCTACAAGACTTAAAATAGTTTTGATTGAAGTCATCATAAAGCTGGGAGAAAATATTTCATCAAAATCAATACCTTTCTTCTATGCAAACCCCTTCACCACAAGTCTAGCTTTGTACCTATGTTTTTCTCCATCTTCTTCCTTCAGCCTATGAACCTGTTTATTCTGCAATGTTGTTTTACCTACAGGATACCTAACTAAGTCCCATGTTTGGTTATGTATTAAGGAGTCCATCTCTTCTTTCAGGGATAGCTCCCACTTCTTCCTGGTTTCAACTTGCATTTCTTCTTCATAACATTCGAGTTTACCAGAATCAGTCCATAATAAATAATATAATGAAGGAGAGTGTCATTCAATGGGTCTAATTATCCTAGTAGATCTTCTGACGCCACTTTCAGATGTTTGAGGTGAATGTTGTTGTTGTGGTGGTTGATGTTGTTGTGGTTGTTAATTATTATTATTTTCAAGCACCTTTACTTTTTTTGTGGCCTCATCAAGAACTATCTATTCTTTGTTTTCTTTTTCCTGTTTCATTTCCTGCAACTGATTCTTATACAAGACCTTTTCATTGAATATTACATCTCTGCTCCTAATGATTTTGTGATTTTCATAATCATATAAGAGATAACCAAAATAATTAACACCATATCCAATAAAGGTACATTTCTTTGATTTTTCCTCAATATTTGTTTTATTTTCTTTATTAATATGGACAAATGCCTGACAACCAAAAGGCTTTAAAAATGAGTATTTTACCTTTTTACCTATCCATGCCTCCTCTAAAATACCACCATCCAAGGAACTTGAAGGCCCTTTGTTTATTAGATAAAAAACAGTATCTACAACATGTGCCTAAAATTGTAAAGGCAATTTTGCATGCAATATCATGCACATTGCACGCTCCATGATTGCTATGTTCATCCTTTCTGACACAACATTTTCTTGTGGTGCTCTTGGAACTGTCTTCTCTCTACAAATTCCATGCTTTGAACAGTGCCTATCAAACTCTTTGTTGTAATATTCACCTCCATTGTTTGATCTCATACACTTCAACTTCTTTCCTGTGTCAATCTCAACCAAAGCTTTCAATTTCTTGAATGTATCAAATAAACCAGTTTTATTCTGAATAAAATAAATCCAAGTTTTTCCAGTCGCATCATCAATAAAAGTAACATAATAACGAGAGCCACCAAGAAAGGATACCTGAGCAAGTCCCCATACATCTGTATGCACAAGCTCTAATTTTTTTCTCTTCTTTTCTTTCCCAACTTTAAGAAGTCTGACTCTCTTCTATTTTCCATAAATACAATTCTCACAAAAATCCAAATCAATATTCTTCAAACCCGATAACAAATTTCTTGAGTGAAGAACCTTCATCCCCTTCGCACTCATGTGTCCGAGCCTATGATGCCACAATGTTGCATCTTCTCCTTTGGAAGTAAATAATTAACAAAGTTAGAAATACCATTACATAAATATAATGTACTAAAATTTTCACCTTTTTCTATTACCAAGGCTCCTTTGGTGACCTTCCATGTTTTATTTGTGAAAGTTGTAACGCAACATTCACCGCCTAACTACCCTGTTCAAATCAGATTTTTCTTCATATATGGAACAAACCTTACCTCCTTTAATAGCCATTGGTTTCCATTCTGTTTTTTTATAAGAACTTTACCCATTCCAAAAATTTTACAGGGTTTATCATCACCGAAACAAAATTTTCCAAAATTTCCTTGAACATGGTCATGAAAATATTTCTTATCAGGTGTGGTATGGAATGAGGCTCCTGAATCTACCACCCAGGAATCAATAACATTTTCTAAAGAAAGAATCAAAGCATCTTGTAACACATCACCTGTCACATTTGCTTCATGATTTTTTCTTCTTGTGTGTCTCCTTATTTTCCCTTCCGATATCTATAGTCTTTCTTTAGGTGTCCTTTCTCTCCACATTTCCAGAACACTATCCTTGATCTGGACTTGGATCTGTCTTTCCTTGATTTACTATGATATGGTGAGCTCTTTCCTCTTTCTATTTTTCTTCCCCTAGTCTCTGAACTCAAAGCATTACTAGATGTCTCACTAGAGCTTTTCCATCACATTTCCTCACTAAGGATAGCACCGAAGACATCATCAAACTTTAAAGTACTAGATATAGTGACAGAGTTACTAATGACCATGACTAAACCATTCCAACTTTTCGACAATGAGCACAGAAATAAAAGAGCCCTAACTTCATCATAAAATTTTACCCCTATAGAACTTAACTGACTGGTAACTGTATTAAAATAATTTAAATGGTCTGAAATAGATCCACCTTCTGACATCTTCATATTAAATAAACATTTCATAAGAAATACCTTGTTTGAGGTAGAGGGTTTTTCATATAGTTTTTCCAATGCCTTAATCAAACCCTCTGTTGTTGTTTCCTTTGAAATATTGAAGGCTACCGATGCCGTGACGCACAACCATACTGTTCCAAGTGCATTTCTATCAAAAATCTCCCATTTTTCTTCTGTGATAATCGTCGACTTCTTTGTTTTTCCACTCAATGGTAGGTACAAATCTTTCCAAAATAGATAATATTCCATCTGCATCTTCCATAGCGAGAAGTTTTGGTCGTTAAATTTATTAACCCAAAACTTACAATATTTTGTTATTTCTCCAACTCAAATGAAGAACCATTATTTCTTGAGAGTTTATCAGCCAATAATACCTTCGAATCTCATACGAGTAGTTAGAAAAATTATATTTCAAAGTGAAACACAACACATAAAATATGCGGAAAAAAAAACACATAAAACATATAAAACAAGAGAGACACAAATATACATGGTTCACCTAATTTGGGCTACGTCTACCGTGAACAACCAGTCCTTCCTTTATATTATCCATCAAAATGAAGAGACACAACCTATAGCAGATCTGTTGTAATATCCTCCCTTCTATCTCACAGTCTCTCTATCTATTTCTCGCTCTGACAATACAAATAGAATACATAGCCGCAATACAATAACATCATAAAAAATGAGGGGTGTCCTTCTAGGGAAAATACCCGTGAATTAAACATAACTTCTACCATTATATCGTCTCCCTAATGAACGACCCAGATTGACTAGAAATTACAATACATTTACAAGGTGATTTTACATCTGTTTTTAGCTTCGGGGGTGCTGCCCCTGAAACCCTCCATCAAGGGGGGTGGGGACTCCATAAAGTCACAGTTGCCCCCCTTAGACCCCCTAGGAAGCGTTTAATTACGGGAGGCCTTGACGCCCCATTAAGAACAAGGGTCCAACGCTATGATACAAAATAAAGAAGATAATCAGGCTCCACACCCAAGAGAAAAAGTTCCAAAAAAGAAGGCACGATTCGGGTCAAGCATGGTCAATTATGCAGAATAAGACTTGAAATTCATCAGAGCATAGATAACATTGAAAAAATAATGAAATAATTGCATCAAAAAATAGTGGAAATTTACATAGCACCAATTTCAATAGCTAGATGAGTGAGTCATACCTCCATAATGTGTATAAGAAGGACAAGAAACCTTCACTTTCACTGCTTTTATTTGGTCAAAGAGCTTTGGAGTGTGAAAGAGATCAAAACTTCTGCGCCTGATTATGGATGATCTGAGAAACTATTTTTTATTCCATCTATTCTAGGTAGGAGCTTAGACCTTTATCTTGCTTTACATTACTATTTTAAAGATGTTTCCTAGTCAAAAAATTTTGCCAAGTAACATGGTCACCCAGAGGGTGGGCCATGCTAAAAGTACTACCTGTTAAGGGACAGTGTGTTAGCACACCCTGTTCAGCACAGGGGGTCGCGTTAGCTAGTCGAAACAAAATTTAAACATTGATTTCTTATGTTCCCAATAATTGAGCCAGGTTATAATCCATGAAAAACTTGTATTGTGTAGATACTAAGCTGCCAGCATGAGTATCTAGCGCAAAAGAGATCACGAGAGAGAGGAATGATAAATGATTACCAATCTAGAATGCTTGTTAGTTCTGTGGAGATTTGGGTTATTGAAGTATGATAGAATTGAGTTGATGGAAGGGAAGAGGACCTTTTAAGTTGGATCATGCAGTGGTTGGAAGAGCATCATCATCGGTTTTGTATCGGGGGTCATGAGCTCTTGAGAGAGAAATAGGATGTATATTTTCTTACTGACCTATCATGTAGAGGGTCGAAGCCCAACCTGACAGGATCTAGAGTTGATCTCCATATCACTGTAGGATTGATTCAGGCTCACACCATCAATAACACCATGCTAGTGAGAAATAGGATACCTATAGCATGGATAGCCTCTAGACCAATGAGGTCCTTTCTTTGGATGATTCTACACTTGGCAGGAACCAAGATTCATCATGTGGCCACCAAGGATTAGTTGCTACTAGCATTGGATTGTCAGCAACCACAAGTATTCGACTCATGTGAAGGTGTTTTATGCTGTGTTAGAGAGGAGTTGACAACTTGCAAGACCCGGACCCAAAGATAATTTGGTTATGGCATGCTCATTGCTTAATTTATACTAGAGAGATTTCCCTTGATGAGGCCTCATATTATCATGGACATTGTTAGACCGAGGGAGCCTAGACAAGGTCGATGGTCTGCTCTGATGCCTCGAACTAGGGAGGGTCCATTATGACAATTATTTGATGATGCATTATTTCATTCGCTTAGTGGCAAGATTATTATGATTTAGGATTATTTGTATGCTGAGATGAACCTTATAGGAGATCTAGAGTTAATATTTCCACCTGGAACTCAGTGGGGGCCAATAGGTAAGATGATGAATTAGTGCACAAGTGTTTTTGTGTCTTTTGAATTTTTATGCAAATTTTTTGTTTAATGGGTAAAATGTTTTTTGACATGAATCACTTGCTTGACATAGATTTTGCACATGTGCGATCAGCTGGAGCCCCTCGCTATGCAAGGTGAGGTATGCAGCTACCTAGGGATGGAGCAGTAGTGAAGGCTACAGCGGCCGTCGAAGAGGGATATGACACTCAACGTTTATGCGAGGTTGCTAGGAACCTCAAAGGTTTGAGCATGGGTGTGTCACCTCTTCCCATGAGGGAGATCCCAATTCATCTAAAATGACATACAGTGGGTGTTCCAGAGAGAATTTTCATTCCTCCTAGGAGGTTAGCTAGGGAATTTATATGCTATCATGAGCAACAGGCTCAATAGGAGTAGACATAGATGTGTAGATGTCATAGCGAGGCTTAAATGAGCCATTTTTTGTATAAAAAAACCATGGTTTGAGGATTTTATTGATGTAAATGACTGGACACGATATATATATATATATGTGTGTGTGTATACATACATATTTTGGCAATTTTATGATGTATTTTTTATTTTTTATGTAATTTTTTATGATGAAAAAAATGTACATCCGCGCATAACTCTTTATATAGTAAATGCGACAGACGCTAATCCAATACCTATTTTTCTAATGAATCGTCCAATGTATTAGATTCTATAGGAAAGTTTTCAAAAGAAATAAATTCAAATTGAAGCTCTAGAAGTCGTACCCTTAAGTAATAACGTAATAAGAGAGGATGTCAGAGATGATAACAATTGTTAAAATGCATAAAAATTAGCTAAGAATCTAACAGGACCACTAGATTGGAGATGTCAAGAGACATAACTTCAGTGAGGAGTTGAATAATCAACTTATACTTAACAATATTGTTTGTGGCATTGCCAAGGAAGATTCCCCCGAAACCAAGTAGTTCTGACTCAGGTGTATAGAGGACCCAAGCAGCCAATGCAGTGTGCCCTATGTGAAAATGACTCCATCCACGTATCCAACGTATTGTAAGGGTGATGAATACATCTATGAAAAAAAAGAGATTTTGTATGATAAAATTGCTCAAAAACTGAAAATATTCCTGACACATAAAAAAAAAGACAAAACTTATATACATAAAATTACAAAGAAAATTCAGAGTAAAATACTTGGAAAAATACTTCTTCAGATAGAGCCCATTGCAAGGCTCACTGCATGGGATTCCATTACAGTCCTAAAGTTCATAGGCTCATTTAGAAAGAACCTTGGTGACAACATATGGACTGAGCCATAATGGTTGAAGTGTTCCTACCCCCAAGAGGTCATGTTTCTAATGTAGAGTAGAACTAGATCGGCCTCTTGGAAAGAACGATGCTTGAAAGTTTTTCTGTATTGAGCTTTAATTTGGTACTTGTTGGCTTCGAGGGCCAGTGTGGAATCTTGACGAGTTTCATCCAACTGTGTGTATGAGAGTAATTGCTCTTCTTCAGAAGTAGTTCCGAGTAGAAGTTAAATGGCTAACTTAAGTGATGGGATCTCTCACTCGATTAGAAGAACTTCTTCCAAGCCATATGGTAACTATCATGGCATGATGAGTGTAGCAAGTTTCACTGACCTTCGGTATGCCCACAATGTGGAGTATAATTTTGATTTCATGTTGTCTTAAGTTGTCAGCTAACCAATAAATCATGGTCTTGAGGATGCCATTAACAGCTTTGACTTGACCGTTAACTTGAAGATAGTAGGATGAAGAATGATATTGTAGAAAACATAGCAAGGAAGATAACTCCATCATCTCGTGCTTCTGAAAATGAGAACCATGATCCATGAAAATCAAGCGAGGTACACTAAATCGGCAGATAACCTGAATGAACAGTAAAAGAGAAGTGATTTCTCCATTAGCTCGAAGAGTGGGAATGGCTTCAACCCATTTTGTGAAATAGTCGACTATAGCTACAATGCAGTTTTTTCAATCAATGGAAGTGGGATTACATGTTACGAAATCTATTACACATTTGGCAAAAGGACCGATGGAGATAACTAGATCTAGAGGGGTAGGATGGGCATGCATTTTCTTAGTAAATATTTGAAATGGATGGCACTTCTATACCGCAATAACGTAATACTTAAATAAAGTGGGCCAATAGTATCCCACACGCAATATTTTTTAGGTAGCAGCTATGCCTTAAAGATGACCGCCACACACCTCGGTGTGGCAATGATTTAAAACATGTTTTTCCTCAGTAAGGGTGAGAATACGTCAAAGAACTGTATCGACACCATGATGATATAGAGTATTGTTAAGCACTAGATAATTTCTAGCTTGATTATGCAATATTCCTAAATTAGCTTGCAGCTAATTGGAATATTAAAGTTTTGTTTTTTCACTTAGATAGGTGAATAATTGGGTAGGGAGATCCATAAATATCTTTATGAAGAATAAAACCAATTCTCATGTGAAATTGGATCATATTTTTAGCTTAATAAAGCACCCTAAGCTATGAACAGGGGCTAGAACACTTTGACTAGGTCAACTTTGACCAAATCAATAGCGTTGTCATGGAGGAGTGGACATTAATGGAGGGACAACCTAGTTTTAGATGGAGACACATTTCATGGAAGTAGTGTCATTAATGGATGGGGCTTAAGGTTTGGAAGCTCATATCCTATAAAAAGAAGAGAATGGCAGCCATATTAGGCATGTTGATATATTTTATGTTTTGATATATGGTCTCTTTAGACATATAGCTTTTTTTAGTTGTTTAGCTAATATTGTAGTGATGTTTAGCACAGGGTGTTCCTGATCAGGAATCCCACCTCTTCCATTGAGAAGCTCTTGGAGGGTTTTCACTATACTTCCACATTGAGGGATTTGGCCAAGCTTCAGTCTCATGTATAATGCAGTTTTATTTAGAGTGGGGTTGTGTTGCAGGGGTGTAGCAGTGGAGGAGAGAGATATCCAATTTCTGAGATATTTTTCCTCTGAAGGGAACATCCTTTAATCCTGGAGCTTGTGAGGAAGTGATTAGGACTTAATTACATATTTTAGCACCAAGCCAAGTAGCATTCATCAACTACAGCGTAGTTTCCTTCAAGGACTACATTATTTTGGAGAGCAGTTGCATCAATCGGTTTATTGCTCTATTTAGAGTGTTTGGGTTACCTGTGTGGGGAAAAAACATTCATTTAGGAGATCTTTTTGAGGAGGATAAACCATATTTTATATCAGATCATTCATATCCCATCAGTGATTTAGTTCAGATATTATTCAACCCTAGGGCCAAATCTGGTATATTTTGTATAGTGTGTATTTCTGGAAACCTTTCCTGGGTTTTCCTAGAAATATGTTTTGGAGCATGGATCTCTAGCCTTAGAATTTTGGAGGATTCTATTAGTAGGAATATATTTTTATATATTTCAACTGCTATTCTCTCTTAGACAACACAATTTTATGCATTCTTGTATTTCATGTATTAACAATGTTTTAGATCTAGGTGTATGCTTTCATGGGAGACTTGTTTTCCCAACTTGAGTGATATTTTCCTCAAGATATTGTACCTATTTTTCTATTATATTCATAATGGAATGGATCTAATGTTGTCTCATGCTTTGATCTATTCATATTTATTCATATTTCCAGTTTTATGCACTTTATTCCTGCTTTCCCCATTTGGGAATACTGCAGTAGTATCAGAGCATAATATTGGCTTAGCCTGTGTACTTCAGCCATTATGTCACCTAAGGAGGATTCTCATAGGAAGGATAAGATCTGCAAAAGAGATGAAGGAAAAAAATCATTTTCAGGACGGAAGGATATCTAAAAACTTTTTCTTCAAACTATGTAGTGTATTAGTAGAGACATCAAAGAGATGAGAATGGAGAGATGTAGAGATTCTCCAAGAGGGATTGTACATGAAGAGAACTCTATATTTTCACATTATAGGTGTGAAAATTCAGCTACACCATTAGATCTAGAACGTGGTACGATGCCTAGGGTCATAGCAAGAGACATGGAGGAAGGAGATGTGCCAAAGGAGGAGACTCTTGGTGACTATCTTCAAGAGTATGAATCTCAAACTCATAGATTTAGAGATCATCTAAACTTCCAAGGGTTTTGCAAGATAAAGGAGGATAGAAGACCTAACAACCATGATATAAGCGCAAGCTACAAGCAAAGTGATGTGGGTATATTATTTCTATCTACTTTTTATGGGTCACCTAAATGTTCAGCTAGGGCTTGGGTGGAGGAGTTAGACACCTATTTGTAGCAACACCAAGTTTTAGAAGATGAAGCCATTAGAGTAGAAGTGCTTCACCTTGAAGGTAAGGCTTATGCCTGGTGGTTTTATGAAATTTATTCTTCATTAAAAGATGCAAATATATATTCTTATGCAAGGTTCACTAGGAGGTTGGTAAAAATATTTAATGAAAAATATTATGAAACTTCCTTGGTTAAGCTAGCCAATCATAAACAAACAAAACCTTTTCATGAGTTGGAAGGATCTATAAATCCAACTCCATTTCAGAAAAATTTTGAGGGGGTTAAAAACTTGCAAAAGACCTTGCTAGAGGCAAGATCCCCACTTCAGAAAGAGCCCTCTTCTCAAAAGGAATACATGGAGATCTCTTTTTCAAAAGAGGAACTAAAAAAATAACCTCTTAGTGATGATGAGACAACCTCCATTCATGATGAAGGGGAAGAGAAGATAAGAGGTAACATCGTTGTCACAGCAGGAGCAGATCTAGTACCTCATGAAGAGTCAGATGGATCATTTCCTCCAAAGAGAGAAATTCTTACACCCTTGCAAGGGGTTCCAAAGAATCTCACATGTGAAGATTAGGGCATAATCCATGAGCAGCATGTGCCATCATTGAAATATTGTGAGGTATTGAAGATAGAAGAAGATAAGGGGGAGGACTAGCATCATATTATTAGGAGCACACACCCCTCTCTATTTGAAATGGTTGACGTACAGAAGAAGTTGGATGATTTTCACAGTGAGGGTAAGGAAAAACCAGTCCACTCACATATGCAGCCTGCTCTAGGCCTTGATGTTTCATTAGATGGAGGCATTCCACCAGGGAGACCACCTGATTGGAGGATGATCAAGGAGTTCTCTCAACATGGTGCATCATTGATAGACTTAGCTAAGGAAAGAACCTTCGGAGGAGCTAGCACAGTGCAGAGAACCATTGATGGGTTCAAAGGAGGGATGAGAAATGTTTTGATATGGACATTGCCATCTCCCACTCAGCTATTTGCATTGAAATATGATGATTCTGGAATATATGATGGAATAAGCATGATGTCAAAGGGCTACTCCAACTTCTTGGGGACGTAAATGATGCTTTTATAGATGAGGCAGATTTTTGAATATGAAAAGAGGTTATTGACACTCTTGCATGCATTGGAAAAACTATGGAAGTTTTGGATGGGAAATACCTTCCAAGAGGAGGTTGACCTTCATGTACTTCAATCTTTTATTTGGAAAGATCAGCTGCAAGGGAGGAAGCAAAAGTGGGGTAACAGTACTCCAATATGTGGCTTTCCCATTGAGCATGTCAAAGAGGAGAGTTATGATCTGACAAGTGCTTCATTTAAGATTTCAACAGCATTGCCATTGTTGGGAAGCCTAGATCCATATTGGGAATCCCAACTATTGGTGGAGTATTCCAAGGACCTCTTCATATGTAAAATTATTGATGGGAAAGTAATGGATGGGAGCTACAAAGTGGGTTATGGAGTCATTTATTTCCATGATCAGATCTACTTGACTAGAGACTCCATGCTTAATAAGGAGAGTCTACATGCAGCATATGAGGCACTCTCTTTAGGACATGTAGACTTCATTGAGTCTTATCACACCATCATAGAGGGATTATCAAAGAAGATGTGCACCAACATATCAGGAGATATGTAGCTTATTTGATGTATGAGGAGGAAAAAAACCACCTTGCAAGGTTCTTTCAATCACTTTCCCTTTTCATAAAGATATGGGAAGGCGCATCTATGGACCTCTTCGGTAACTTGTCTACAATATATGGTAAAGATTATGTTTTTATGCTTATTGATAAAATAAAAATGTATGTACATTTCCTTACCATACATTTGCAGCACATTGCTTCACAAGGGAGCAAACCTATTTTTTGATTTCATGGTCCTATTAAGACTTCATTCAGTGATGGGATTGACCACTTTCTAGAGCACTTTGGGAAAGATTTGTTTTTCTTGGTTCATATTGAGCCAACACCTAATCTCCTCTACTATTTTCAAGCTTTTGAGAATCTTATGGAAGCAACAAATTGGTTGGATGGCCACTCATCACATCATGTTTTGAGACAACAAGAATAAGAACAAAGATGGTCTCACTTGAGGGACTATTTTCACCATCCAATATATCATATGACACTTAGCCCATGTTTCTTTTGGAGCCCATATGGTGATAACCTTCTATTCACTATATGCAGGAAAGATTGGGCAAGAAAGCTTACTAGAACCAAGGAGTGGGATCATGAGATTCCAAGTATCTTTTGGCTTCATGAGGACTATATTATGGCAGCCCAAGATCAACAGCTCCAAATTTATCATAAATGGAGAGAGAGACAACACAAGTTGAACAATTTTACCTCTCATTTTCAGCCATGCAACCCATACACATTGCAGAAGCAAGGGATTGGTGATTATTTCTATGAGCTACCAAGGATGACTCACTTTTTTGGATGATAGCATGGAGAATGGAGTTTCTAATGGGGATTGCGGCACCCAACCTTTACCATCTCTCATGCCTTAAGGAGACCAATGGACAACATATAAATTTTTCCATATATCTTCCACTTCTTCATGATGAGAGCTATTTGGTTTATTTACCAAAGGATACTTTGTATACTTGGGAGGGGACATATCCATTGGAGGTTTCACAATATCCTTGCAATTTCTTGAGGACAAGCAACATTTTTGAGGGGAGGACTGTAATATTCCTGAATTAGCTTGCAGCTAATTGGAATATAATTTTTTTGTTTTTTCACTTAGATAGGTGAATAATTGGGTAGGGAGACCCATAAATATATTTATGAAGAATAAACCACTTCTCATGTGAAAGTGGATCATATTTTCAACTTAATAAAGCACCCTAAGGTGTCAACAAGGGCTAGAGCACTTTGACTAGGTCAACTTTGACCAAATCAACAATGTTGTCATGGAGGAGTGGACATTAATGGAGGGACAACACAGTTTTAGATGGAGACACATTGCATGGAAGTAGTGTCATTAATGGATGGGGCTTAGGGTTTGGAAGCTCATATAGTACAAAAGGAATAGGATGGCAGCCATATTCGGCATGTTGATATATTTTCTATTTTGATATATGGTCTATTTAGACATATAACTTTCTTCATCTATTTAGCTAAGATTGCAGTGATGCTTAGCACAGGGTGTTCCTGATCGGGAATCCCACCTCTTCCATTGAGAAGCATTTTGAGGATTTTTCAATATACTTCCACATTCAGGCATTTGGCCAAGCTTCAGTCTCATGTACAACGTAGTTCTCTTCAGAGTCAAGTTGCGTTGCAGGGGTGTAGCAGGGGAGGAGAGAGATCCCCAATTTCTGAGCTATTTTTCCTTTGAAGGGAAAATCCTCTCATCCGGGAGCTTGTGAGGAAGTCATCAGGCCTTCATTGCATACTTTTGCACCATATTAAGTATCAGTCATCAGCTACATCGCAGTTTCCCTCAAGGACTACGTTATTTTGGAGAGCAGCTACAACAGTGGGTTTATCGCCCGTTTTGGAGTGTTTGAGTTTCATGTTTTGGGATCATCCCTTCATTTAGGGGATATGTTGGAGGAGGATAAGCCATATTTTATATCAAATCAGTCTTCTCCCATCAGTGATTCATTTGGAGAGATTATTCAGCCCTCGGGCCAAATCTGTTATATTTTGTATAGTGTGTATTTCTGGAAACCTTTCCTGGGTTGTCCTGGAAATCTGTTTTGGAGCATGGATCTCTAGCCTTAGCATTTTTGGAGAATTGTATCAGTAGAACTATATTTTTATCTATTTTAGCTTCTATTCCCTCTTAGATAGCGCAATTTTCTACATTCCTGTATCTCATGTATTAACAACATTTTAGATCTAGGTGTATGCTTTCATGGGACGCTTGTCTGCCCAACTTGAGTGATATTTTCCTCAAAAACTTGTACCTATTTTTCTGTTATATTCATAATGGAATGGATATATTGTTGTCTCATGCTTTGATCTATTTATATTTCTACATATCTCTAGTTTTATGAACTCTATTCTTGCATTCCCCATTTGGGAATACTACAGATTACGAATGTGATGATGGTCATCTAACATTATATTCGGGTGAAACCGTTATGTTTGGAGGTAGACAAGAATGTCTTTGTACCAAGGATCACTAGAGTCGACTAGATAGACTGATTCATCAGGAAATCATGGATAATTTTAAGGATGGAATATTATCTTGAAGTTTAAAAAATTGGCGAATATCACTAGTCCTTAATATGCAGACTATAAAATGTGTATTGATGTATTTGTAAAATTATTCAAATTTATAATGATATTATATATATTTTCTATATAATTTTGGCGATTTTTAACGTAAAATAATTCTATATTGTAAAATTTGGGGGAATTATTTTTATAAAAAAATGGAAATTGGCGAATCCTTTTTTTTGGAAAAACCATGGAAAATTAGCCCACCTGCGAATATTAGCCCCTAAAAATTTCCATGCAGGAAATGGATCGTGAGATGCTTCTTCTGGGTGAACTCTTGGAAGATCCAACAGTAATTCGTGCAAAGACTAGAGATTTCTTAGCTTTGGCAACAACGAAAACGAAGTCAAATTGTTGGAGGAATACAATACATTTGGAATATTTTCGTCCAATTATTTGGCGAGACAGGATGTGTCTCATGGGATTATCCAAAGCAATGATGATAGTCTACTGCAACAGTATGTAATTTCGGAAGCGGCTAGTAACAAAAACAACCATTAAGGATAGTTTCTCCACATGTGAATATCATAGTCCAGGCCCAACAATACCCTTCAATAGATAATAAATCACATTCTCACTATCATCATCATGCACTTGAACAAAATCCATTGCTAGGGAGGATGGTGAGGATGTCAGGTAGAGGACAAGGCTGCACGAATAGTTGGGGGCATTAAGAGTGGGGTGGAAATGAGTGCCCATTCCAAGGCATCAAACGAAAGTTGAGCTTGATCATCCCACAAATACGATACCCCTTTCTTAGGTAATCACATCAAGCCTTTCATTAACTCAACATATATTATGATGAAGTGATGTAAGAATTATTCCTCCCATTGCAAACGTTGGAGCTGCAAGATGGATTGTGGTGTGGTTAATTCAATAATTTACCTTACCTTATCGAGGTAAACCCTAATCTTGTTCTTAGAGACAATGAATCCAAGAGGTCATCCAAACTCAAAAAAATATACAAATTTATGTGGATTCAGATGAATTTTGTAGAACCCACACCTAGTGAAGATTGATCAAATATAAGCAAGGTGTTCAGTTCGTTTCTTGGAATGAGCAGGAATATCATCCAAGTAAGATTGAAAAATGTGTCTTATATCGTGAAATGCATAGTCCATAGCGCTTTGAAATGTGGCTCTATAATTCTTGAAAACGAATGGGATTTTTCGGTACGCAAAGGTTCCCTAAGGAAAAATGAATACAGTTTTATGTTGGAAATCCTTTTTAATAGCGATCTGATTATACCTCGAGAATCCATCCATAAAGCAGAAAGATTTGCATCTCGCACAATCATCAATTATCTGATCTATAAAAAAAGTTGGGTATCTATATTTTGTACATGTGGCGATCAGATCACAATAATATACATAGAATTGGATGGTGCCTTGTTTCTTATCTATGGGAACTGGATTGAATACCCATTCTATTAAAGGAATGTGATAGACGAAACCAACGTGTAAGATTTTTTTGACTTTTGTCTTGATGGTTGATGCTTTGCGAGGGTGGAAAGGTCAGAGCCTTTGCCAAACATGCTTGGCATTGTCATAAATCTTGACTTCATGCTCGATTGTAGAAGGATCTATGTCAGGAATTTCATTGTAAGACCAAGTAAAAACATTGCAGAACTCCTTAAAAAGGGATGTGAAGTGTGCAATTTCTTCTAGGATATAATATGCTCGAATTTGTATATTTTCAATGATACCCATTTTGACTGAGATATCTATGAGAATAGTCTTAGAAATATTTCCCATGTTACCTTCCAAATCGATAGTTGAAACAGTCTTGTACGCAGATGGAACGATCTCAGGTGGGTCAAAAGGTAGGATTTGCATAGTGGTCGTGTCCGAATCAAACATCAAAGCGTGCTGGTGAAACTCATCCCAAAGTCATTCTTATAGAGACAGGATCTCTTGAATATATTAGTTTGAAGGTAGGACTTCACTGAGGAGTTCTTTATAAGGAACTGTGTTGCGTGAGAGGGGGGTACCATTGGTCAAAACCAAAATAGTGGAGGGTTTAGATGGTAATTGGATGGCTTTATAAGCCAAGTGGGCTGGTGAAAGTGGCATATGAGATGGTGGATATGGTGGATATCATTAAAACCATTTTTGGAACCTCAGGTGGTGGGAGAGGAAAACAACCCATAAGGGAAGATGCCTTCAGAAGACCAGTACCAATACTGACGTAAGAGTCAGGGACACCTCATACTAGGGGTACAGTGCTGCTAGGTAACGTGGAATAATTCAAGGTGTAGAAGGATAGCTGGTCCACTGTAACTATCTTCCCATATAGAGGAAAGAGGATGAGTCGTAAATTTGAAGATACAATGGAAGTCATGGCATAAGACCAACTGTGCCCTAAAAGGATATTATAGTTGATATGACGATCTATGAATTTGATGTCCACAGTTATCGTTCTCCCACTTAGAGTAATGGGGTAGATAGAAAGGTATACTTTTGGGAGAAAGGTGTGGCCGTCGAATGCTTTGAGAGAATTAGATGGTGGAGATAGAGTAGGAGAGCCCACAGTGAACCAGCATGCAACTGACATTACACAAGTCAAAGCACCTTCTTCAATGACAGTGAGATGGATTGGCCTGCCCTTTGACACAACTTGAATTGTGAAATAAAATTGATGAGAAAGGTGAGGCTTTCATTTTTCGATGTCAAATATCGATAGCATAGAATCCTAAGGGTCAATTCCACCAATGGCCGAAAGCAGAGCTTCCCTTTGCACTAGAAAATTTTGCAACATTTCAAGAGAAGACATAGATGACGGTGTTTGTGCAAAGTATTCTACAATATTGTAGTTCTGGGAAGCACGTGCAGAGGTGTTATGAGTTGTGCATCGAAGGGTCCCTTTGGGGGGACGAATTCCAGGGTCAGTAGCAGGCCTTTCGATATGAAGATCATTGGTCGGTGGTGGATTTAAAATCAAAGTAGTATCTTGAGTATCAATGACTTGATTTCCAAAGGTTTTGGCTCAATTTTGGTGTTCAATAATCTCCATGCCATAAATGGTGGATGTTCCTTCACGAGAAGGATGAGAACCACCATTTCCCTCTTGTGCAGGTGGCGGTGGGTTTGCAACAAGATGTTGCTGCCACTATGGATTAGGGAAAGGGTTATGTAGGACAACAGGGGTCCTCCAAGTATCCTTTTGCGTAATAAAAATTATGCATTACTGAAGTCAAGAACATTTATATGTCAAGTGGTCCTCCACACAAATTGGGCAAGGGAATATGGTATTTTTGTATTTATCTTTGTTAATTTTAGCAGCATTTCTCATATTTGGATTATTCTAAGTGTTTGGATGCTCCTCAGAAGAAGTGGTCTTTTTCTTACTCTTCTTGTTCTTACCGGTAGGGTTTTGTGTAGACCGTAGAGATTTTACTGTTGAAATTTGATGACTAAAATTTTTCCTGCAATCCCAACCCAGTTTTAATTTCACCTTATCACTCCCATTCAGTTAAATTCCCTTTCCCATAAACTTTCATTCAACATATAGAATTATGGAAATGAAAATTTCAGGTTAAAGCACATGGAACTGTCAACAAATGTTGAAAATAAGTATGGACATAAATAGACCAACAACACACAAAAAAATACATAAAGATTTTTGGTCAACATAGACCCAGAAAAAACCACTTCAATTTCTCTAGGCTAAACTTGTTATAGAGCTCTTAAAATTTATTTATCATTTAAGTTCAGGGAAAATACATTTGCCGACAAAACAAAACATAAAAATACAACTTATCTCTTCAACCCAAAAATCCTTGAAAACTGTGCCCACGCTTCCTCGATTTTTGTGCCCACATGAAGCTGAAAATGTATTGTATGGACATGGATTGTACTATACAAATTCCTTGTGGAATGTATCAATTTCCGTACCACTCTACGGATTGTACAGATTTTTTTTTTCCCAAAAACTTCTCTCGAACTGCATGCAAATCATAACATTAAATGTTGTCTCTATTGTACCTTATGTTGTCTTCTATGCCTTGATTTCCATGCCCAAATTTGCCATGAAATCATTCCTTTAGCTTGCTGCAGCAAAATTCTCTTTCAAAACTTTTCTCCATCCCTCAACCTCCTTTCTCCAATTTTCTCATGAATAATGAATGGATGTAGTATTTCTTTTCTTTTTGCCCTTTTTTTTCCCTAAATTACTTTTGGGAAACCCTAAGATCTAATGGCTCAGATTCATTTAGATCAAGGGATGAGAATAATTGTGCATTTAATTCTCACTTTCTATTTTTCAAGTCATGCATTAAATAAAGTACCCACATTGTACTTTATGTCTAAATTCACTTTTCACATTATAATTTAACATTAAATTTACCACTTATAATGTCACTTTCACTTTATAATTTAATATTGAATTTACTGCGTATAAAGTCACTTTCACTTTATAATTTAATATTTAATTTACCACTTATAAAGTCACTTTTACTTTATAAAGTCTTACTTAGGAAAAAAATTATTTTGGACACTTTTCCCTACATGGAAACTAACCCATTGGAAACCACTTGTCCAAGGTACATTAAAAATAAACTCATTGGTTGGAATTGTAGCTGATTTGGTATTGGTGGTGGTAGTTGAAGATGGCTCGGAAGTGTGCCCGCTGATTTGTTCTACAACAACACCGAGGTTGTGCCAACTAGGTTGTCAACATGTGCTCCGGGTTGTTGAGTAGCGGGAGCATTAGAGTTTCTAGGGGCATCGGGGAGTAAATCAGACAGTGTGCCATATTGTGAATATATTATATCTAGATGATGTGTGCGATGAATGGATTGTTCCTCTGTGACTGCACCTACTAAGGAAATGTCCTTAGAAATGGGAGAAAGGACTAAATTATAGAACCAATCTGATAATAGATGATCTGGAATTGGAGCCTTGAAAGACCTTCACCTACATATCCATTCATGGATGTGATCAGAGATGTGGGTGGAGGTGTCTTGGCATAACGTGGTTAGCAGTTTTGTTATGTTTTCATAGCAAATAGGGAGCTCAAAGTGCTTGATAAATTCAATTGCTAAGGCACCAAAAGTGTTAATTATAGGTCGTGATAACTCAATGTACCATTTGGCAGTGTTGCCTATGAGGGTGCGAGGAAAGAGCCTGTGTCAGATATTTTCATCCACCATGGAATTAGAAATAGACCATAGATGACAGGTGGTGACATGTGTGGTTAGTTCATCCCCTTGTTTCCCTTATAACTTAGGGATATCTGAAGGAATCATATGTGGTATAGGAGGCCAAAGTGTGTTATTATTGATGGGATCGTTGGCCAATTTATACAGAGAGAGGATATCTAAGGTTGCCAAAAACGGTAATTGAGTTGCTTCCACCGAGTCTGACAAAGGAAATGTTGGTTGACCAATCATACCATAAGGTCCTCCCATCAAAGTGTTCTCAACGGGATATGCAGAACTCATCTGATAATAGTTTCCAGATAGAGGCGAAGTATAGATGTAAGTTTTTTTTCCATAAGGGTTATTAAACTATGGGACAAAAGGTTGGTTACCCCCAGGGTAATAGATCCCCCCTTGCCCCAGTTGATTTTTGGGAAGGGTTTCCTAGATAGACACAACAAAGTTTGTTTGTGGCATACTAATGGCCACATAATTTACATTTGGTATAGACCCTACACAAAAAGGTTGACCACTAAGAGGAATCAGATTAAAAATGGATGGACCTTCTTTTCCCATAGATTGGAGGGGTACTGATGTGACCCCCAACATAAATTTGTTGGTAACAATACCCCTAGCATAGACAACAATGGGTTCGAAGTCAACAAAGGATTCCAACTGAAAGGGTTGCTAAAGGGAACTGTGGTAGCCTCGCTAGTAGAAGCATTAGTATGAATTCCATGAGTAGACATGAAAGGAGTGGAGTCTGGAGAGTTCTTAATTCCACTCACAGATGTTGTGACTAGGTTGCTGGGACCAGGCATATTCTGGCTATTATGGTTTCCAGTCACCTACAAATAACTGAAAACTCACAGGTGAGGTGGTGATGGAACCAAGTTGGCCACTAGTGCCAATGACCCATTGGCTGCTCATTGTGCATTAGATGTGTATGCAACAAAAGAAATTGCATGTACTAATACTACCTGAATCATCACATCCCAAAATGGGTCAATGAGAGGAGGATTATAAGGAGGCATAATTCCTTCCATGAAAGGATCCTCAGGAAATGCAGTATCTTGAGGAGGAATGTGTGAAACAGGGGTCAACACTAGATACTTTTCTTCTGAATAAGACTTTGGGTCACCAAGACTTGACAAATCCTCTAGGTTCAATGGAGGATGGCCTCTTTTCTGTCTAGATAGATGACAAGGGTCGAAGTACGCCCCAATGACCAATAAATAATATCAATATTTTAATGTGATATATTATTAAGTCTCACTGATAGTCAAACCAACACCTAAAAAAATAACTCTAAAAGTCAATAAAACAAGCAGTGAGAGAGGAAAGACCCTATCAAAGAAATACCATTCACTAGAGATGAAACCTAGTATCACAATAGCAAACAGAGAGAGTTGGTCATAGGTACAATTACGGTTACTCCTGAGATTCACTTGAACCTCATATAATGGGGCCAAGCACTCTCATGAAGATGAGTACCCTCCCAAAAATCAAAGACACAGTAGGTCCGTCTATGACATATACTACGGAAGCCCACCCTAGTCACCTTGTGTACGTCCCTAGAGTATGGCAACTATGGATACCTCAAATCACAAACACTCTAGGGGGGTCATAGTCATAGACAACACAACGTATGGGAATAACACCTAGATCCCTGATTCAGTTTTGACATCCCTTAGGGGAACCCAAATACATAGAATTCCCACTCAATATGCGATCGAAGAAGGATACCTTCTCACACACACCAATGTTTTCTCGCGCTTAACTTTGTCGTGTGTGGAGCGGTCCCGATATTATGAGTGTAGTAGGATTTTCACTCTTTAATGACACTATTCTCAAGTTTTGTGATCATGGGTAGTTTTCTCAATCTACATATCCCAAGATCCTATCGTAAACTAATCTTTGTGTAATCTCAAAAAGTAGTTATTGATTGATTTTATTAAGCACTTAATTTTAGTGTACATGCATTTAAGTCTCCGGAGGGGGATTCAATGTATGAAATTTATTTGACTCTAACAAAAAACATGAAGAATATGATTTTTAATTTAGTTCGATGAAAGAGTTATTTCTACAAGGAGAATTTTTTCATACATCCATGAAACATGACATATCCAATAATGTAGTTTAGCCTATGAAATATATAGATACCAATGCTCTTTAACAACTATTTAACCCAATATTTTACATAATGAAATTCACTATATCAGGAAAACTAAAAAAAAACTAAAATTTTCTTTCAGAAAGTAAATGAAACTAGGCTAGCTTTTCCAAAGGAAAAACTAATATGCTAACATGAAACCAAGAACAAATATTCAATTGCAGGAACCAGACTGAGAGTTGGAAACTCAACAGCCAAGGATAGCACAACAGGGGTGAGATAGCTAAGTTTTGGCTGATTAAAAGTACCTAGCAAAGGGTACAATTCCTTAATAGTTGGACTAACACATTTTTCTCAAGCAGTGGTTGTGTTATAACACTCTATAATACACACAGGGGACGTGCTACAGAGGTTGAATCGAAAAATATGGTCAAGTAAAGCCTCTTCTAAAAAATGTGAATAGATGACATGGTTGCAGAGCACATCAAAAGATCAGAAAACGATGTGAGAAGAATGAGAAGTGATAGAGGGAAAGAACCAAGAGTTTGGAATGAAAATACTGGGAACTAAGGATTAGTTCCAAGCAGAGTCACCAATTCTACTTAGGGGTTAAATGCATAGGTGGTAGCTAGAGTAAGATCCCTCTCAAGCCTTCTTGGGACCAAAGGAAGGCAGTCAGATTAACTGAAAAATTCACAAGGACAACATATATATGTTCATACAAGTATTTGATTGAAAATATGAAATAGATAAGGATTAGCTCGATGTATAGTGTCGATCTATCAGAGAGCTTAATGCAGCATGGTGGGTGTCTATCTCACTAGCTCCAAGTCTGAATCTTGCAAGCAAACAATCAAACCAGTAATATTCATAGTGTTATCATAATAAACAATCAAAGAAATGAATATAATCAAACATGAAACAATGCGAGTCTAATCCACTTATAACATGTATCTTTAAGAAATAACTAAATAAATGTAATAACATGACACCAAGTGGAAAAAATAGAGGCAGTTCTATTATATTAAATGAAGGAGGGCTACAACCATTGGTTTGACCAAGCCTCGCTCAGTCCTCCGACTCCAACCTCTCTCTCCTCAATATCCTAGTGTGACAATGCTTAGGCAAATAGTTCACAATAAACCATGCCAACCATGAAACCTCACACTAACAAAAATTTTCTCCTCACACAATCAACCTTTCGACCACTGACAATGAGCCCTTGAATCCAACTTATAATATTTTCGGAGGATCAACCTTGTCATTATTCTCCATTAATTTGATTATGGAAAAATCCATGATGTATCCACGATTTTATAGATTTTCCCCTCTTTCGATACTTAGTTATGTTTAGAAATGTCCAATCATAGGCTTGCACGTCAGGTTTCCAGCCTTTTGGGCTGATTCCTTGAGAAAAATATGGAAATTTCAGTTAGTTAACTTAGAAATTTCCCCTCATTCTTTATGAAACACGGGTAATGCGCCCCTTTTTGAAAAAACGAAGCATTGAATTAGGCACTAACGCTCCCTACAAAAAGTAGATAAGTGTTATAACTCAGCCTGGAAGTTTCTAGGGTGTGTTACCATGGAAGAATAGGTCTTTGTATAGGTCAATTTTTTCCATCCATATGTCCTTCTCCTTTGATATGATGAGGAGGTCATTTGCAATATAACACTTCATCCTTCTTGCCTCCAACCTCTAATTCTACCACCGAAACCATATTTTGTGAAATCATCTTCATCACCACTGTGAGCAACCCTTCAAGGTTTTTGAACTTGGATGGAGGTGTTGGTCACCCCCCACTCAACTACTTCCACCTCCTCCCACCTTTCCACATGTTCCATCCATCCTTTTCACCCTTAGATCCTTCTAGTCTTGCTTGTTGTAGCACTTTAGGACTTCGTATAGCAATATAGAGATCATGTAGAATAATCTTGTATCATTGTTGTAGGTTACCATTTCCACTCCAGGTTTTATCCTTGTTGCCATTTGAACCAAGGATAGGATGAATTTGACCCCCAAATATGAAATCATAACCAGAAGAGACCCCTAGGCCACTCGAAATCCCCTTCCTTCCTTGTTGCAAAAATAGAGTAGGCATTATTGTTTTATTTCATCTCAAAAATAGCTTGAATAGGACAATAGTTTACATGGAAGTATAAGTTAAGTGAAGTTTTAGATATAGGTTTAATTTATGGTTTGATGAAGTGTGCGAAGATATAATATTTTCTCTACTGCAAATGAATGGATAGTTAGATGAATGATTCCACATAGCATAGTTTCCTTTTCTGCAATTATCTTAGTTGTTTATGATTTACTTTGAATGTCAATTGTTGGTAGAATTTGATAGGCACTCTCTGTCTTATATTAGAAGTAATTCTTTGCATTACATTAGCTAATTTAACAGTAATATAGTAGGAGGAATGTCCTAGAAGTATTGCTAATCAAAAGAGCTAGTTGAGGGTGGCTTGATTAGAATCCATCTTCTGTGCATATAGAACTATCACCTCTATGTTTGTATGAACCCCAAGTTGATTATCCCTTAGGAGTTGCATCACTCTTGGTGCAATACTAGGTATCATCACTATTTAGCGTTGATGCCACAAAGGTTTCTAATTAGATACTTGTTTCTGATTAAGCATTATTTTCTTTTCTTTTTTTCATACAGGTTGAAAAAGTAAAAAGAAAAAATTAAAATTTTCTTTCATGTCTCTTAGGAGTAGTGACAACTAAGGAAAATTTCTACCAAAAAACCCCACATCCTCATACAGTCAAACTTCACCCTTCTTCAGTGATTGTGAGTTAGAAAACCCTCTAGATGAGCACCCTACAATCTTTGAAGAACCTATTCAAGAAGAAGAATAACCTACTTCACTTTTCCAAGTTGTGGCTGAAAATAGAAACCATGAGGTATTTCCCATTAGAGAAACTAATGGAGAGACTATGATGCAAAACATCATCCCTCCAGACCTTCCACTTTTCCATGGCCTAACTTCTGAGGACCCTAACACTTTCATGTTTGAGTTTGTTGTTGTCTGTAGGACTTATGACTATGCCTCAGATGAACAAAAGTTTAAATTGTTCCCTTCTACCCTCAGGGATATAGCCTTGTGCTGGTTCATGGATTTTCCTGGGGATAACATTACTACCTGTGCCCAAATTCAAGATTCCTTAAACAACAAGTACATAGAATTTTTTAGGTCCAACAAAACTAAGGAAGAAACCTTTAGAAGGACCCTAGGGCCTGATGAATCTTTAGAACACTATGAGGAAAGGTTTTTACTTAACTACAAGAGGGCTAAATTCACCCTTGATCATTGATCACTCAAGTTATTTCTTTACCGAGGGATCAGGGACGAAGTGTTGGAAATGATCAACATTCTATTTCGAGGGGATATCTATCAATTTTCCTATGATGAAATAAAAAAAAAAAAATTAGAAACATTTTAGGGCAGCTAGAAAAAAGGGTAAAGTAACGAAGGCTTGGTGAGTACCTATTCCTCCACCTCATCCATAAAAAATGAGATAAGGAACATGTTGGAGTATTTTAGGAGTGAAATGTTGCATATCCTTTCCTTGAAAATGGATAACATGCACATCAAGATAAAACAAGAGGAGGAAGAGAGATCCTTAGCTTTGATTTTCCCTAGATGCACTAGAAGACACCCTAGGAATGAATTCTCATTGAATGTCATATAGGTTTCCTAAATCTATGAAGAAAAAAATGTAGCAAAAAAATTACCTTCCTTATCAGGCCTAAAAGTTCTATACCAAGGGGTGGAAGGTGGAACAGAGCCACTCTGCTTCATCATTCAAAGGATTCCTTAAGGGCCTTTTCCATACCAAGAAGGCATGCAAGGTGTGCCTTATTCGCACTATAATTCAAACCAAAATGAACCCTTTCATCCTTGGTATTCCTTTACTCATCCATCATGGCCCATAACTCCTTCTTTTCCTTATGCTCCTCCATGTCATCCTCAACCTGTTGATTAACCATTTGAGCCATATGCTCCCCAGCCTCCTCAATGGAGCAACCCATCACAAGGGTGGAGGAATTAACTCAACCAACTTCCTACTATAATACCTCCACCCCAACATCAACAACAACTCACCCATCTCGCTCCAGCTAAGCAACCCCATATGCCTTCTCAACCTAATATTAACCTGAATAGAAAACATGCACAATAGGTCTATAATGGAGAGACATCTTACCCTGCCTATGTTTTGGAGATCCAAGATATTAACCTCCAGTATCGGAGAGTGCTCCAAGATAACCATCCACCATCTCCACCTAGAGATATTGAAGAGGAAAAGGAAGAAGTTACCCCTAAATTAAATCCACCTCCTTTTCTTGAGAGATTGATCCATCCTAGCGAGAACATCCCAAAAGAGATTGAACCTCCGAGAGAGTTGAATAATTTGTGTGTCAAGATGTTCCTTCTCTAGGCTATTAATGATGTTCCCATCTATAATAAGCTTATGAAGTGGAAATTTTTCAAAAATATTGGAAGAAAGAAGAGAGACACCCCCCCATCAATGTTGTGGGTTAATTATTTCATTTGAAGCTGGGGAGAGTGATTTTCCCAAAATAACTAGACCCCAGAAGTCTAGTAGTGGATGCGCACATTGATGGTATCATTATCCCTCATACATTTATTGATATTTGGGTTTCCATCAATGTGATTATTAAGGAAAGCATATTTAAGTTCAACCTTCAAGGAGATTTGAGAAATACCACTATAGTGGTGCAACTTGCAAATAGATCCACAGTAGCTCATGAGGGATTTGTTGAGGATGTCATGGTCTCGATTAAATCTTGGGAGTATCCCAGTGAATTCTTGATACTTCAACCGAAAAACAAGTTTAATTGTTGTCATATTATCTTAGGAAGACCTTGGTTGGCCATTATTGATGCATATATCAATTGTAGGGCTCGAAACTTGACCATCAAGAATGGGCCCTTATAAAAGCAATTTATATTATATCCTCCCAATCAACCTTCTATCGAACATGATCTACCCTTGTAGCTAGAGGATGAGGAAGAATATGAAGTGTATCAGGAAACACCATACCCAATATACACCTTAGATGTTGCTATCAGAGAGGGGAAACCTGATGAAGACGACCTTATTGACCATATCCTTTAGAACCAACCCCAAAATACCATTACACTAAATGAACTTGTGAGAGAATATAGAAGTATTCCTTGGACTAAGCTATTATTAATAGACTCAAGCTCTAAACCCACCAAGACTGCAAAAGTTTTTCCATCCAAAACCTTAAGGATCAATCCCTCTCTCTCAGACAAACAAGAAGGACAATTGTGCAAGGTGTTTAGAGAAAACTTAGATTCTTTTTCTTGGGATTATAAATAAATGAAATGGGTGCATACCTCAGTCCATACTCACCATATTTTACATAAAAGAGGGATGCAATCCTGTGTTCCAAGCTTAGAGGAGAATGAAGCTATACTTTAAGGACACTAAAGGATGAATTAAAAAATTTGTTGGATGCAAGATTCATATACCCCATCTCAGATAGTGAAAAGGTGTCACCTCTAGCCTTGGCACCAAATAAGAATGGGAAGTGGATGATCTATGTTAATTAAAAGGAGTTAAACAAGGGAAAAAATAATTATAATTTCTCATTTCCTTTCATTGACCAAGTCTTATATGGTCTTGCAGGAAAGAATTTATTCTATTCCTTGGATGGATTTAGTGGTTACAATTAGATCTAGATCAACCCTGAAGCCCAAGACAAGACTACATTCACATGTCCTCGAGGTACCTTTGCTTATAGATTTCTACCATTCAGCTTATGCAATGCCCCTGCCACTTTTCAAAGAGCAGTTCTGAGCAAATTTGTTGAGCTTGTCCATGACTCTGTGGAAATATACATGGATTATTTCACTCGTTATGGATGTGATTTCTAGGAGACCATCTCCAATTTTCATAAAGTACCGAGGAAACTCATTCGAATGCATCTCTCCTTGAGTCCTAAGATGTGTGAATTCTTGATGAAGGCAGGGATTGTCCTTGGCCACTCCATATCTCTTGTAGGAATATAAGTAGACCCAAACAATATTGCTATCTCAAAATGGGTCCCTACTCATAAACAAAGATATGTTAGGAGCTTCTTAGGCTTGGATTCACCAATGTTTGAGTTTATCACCAAGGACTTAGAATGTTTTTGGTCTAGTAGTTTTCAAGAGGAATTTGAAATCAAAAAAGAAAAATTGACCACTGCTCTTATACTTCGAGGTCCCAATTGGGCTCTACCTTCCCATATCCATACTAATGCACCAGATAAATATATAGGGGGGGGGGGGGATTTGGGACAAATATATGATAAGTTACTGTATTCCATTTACTTCATCAGTAGAAATATATCTAAGGATGAATTGAACTACCATGTCATTGAGAAAACAAATTTCGTTGTTGTCTAGTCCTTGAAAAAGTTCAAACATTATATCACTCGGTACCAAAATTTTGTGCATAATAGTCATGCAAAAATTAAATACCCGATGAAAAAAATTGATGTGAATGCTATAATTATGAGGTGTTTATTTTTGTTACAACAATTTTATTTAACTATCATTGATAAACCAGGGAAATAAAATGTAGCTGCGGATTTTTTGTCTAGACTCACTTTTCCCACAAATGATGAAAGGATGATTAATGATAAACTTCGAGATGAGAATTTATTTTCTATATCAGTAACCTCTCCTTGGTTTCTTGACATATATAGCTACCTTATTGTTGGGATATTTCCTCCAAATCTGTCATACAGGGAGAAGAGAAAAATTGTGAGAAAGAGTTCCCCTTTCACTTGGATTGGTTGAAATTATTTCAGATTGGGACCAGATCATATTCCAAGGAGATTTTTCAGGGAAGAGGAATTCTTTGAAATCCTCTCATAATGTTATGATGGGCCCTATGGGGGTATTTTTTCTACTAAGAGGACAACTTTGAAGGCCTTTCAAGCTGGCTACTATTGGCCTACTCTCCATGAGGATGTAAGAAGGTATACCAGCATATGTGACTAGTGGCAGAGGATGGGAAAACCCATACACAGGGATGAAATTCATCTACAACCTCAATTGGTCTTAAAGCTATTGTATAGGTGGGGTATGGATTTCATTGGGCCAATTTATCCACCATCCGAACAAAAGAAGAAAATCATAGTATGCACTAACTATTTGAGAAAGTAAGTTGAGACAAAGGTTTTTAAGGCAACAAAGGAAGAAAAATTGGTTTAGTTATTAAGGGAAAATGTTTTCTACAAATTGGGGTATCCAAGGGAGATAGTCATTGATTAAGGAGCTCAATTCACATCAAATTTTATTGAGAATATCCTAAGGCATCATAATATGAAGCATATAACATCTAATTCATATCACCCTCAATAAAATGGGCAAGTAGAGGTTACCAATAGAGCCATCGAGAGCATCCTCACCAAGCTGGTGAGAAACAACAGGAAATATTGGCTAGACAGATTAGTGGAGGAAAATTGGACCTATAATACCACCTGTAATAAAACTACTTTGTTCACTCCATATGATATTTTTTATGGGAAAAAAGCTTTTCCTTACATTGAATTTGAATACAACAATCTCGGAATGGAAGCCCAATTGGATTTAGATGTAGCAAGAGCATAGCATGAAATATTTCTTCATCTGAATTCTTAGATGAATTTAGAATGTAGTCCCTCATTGACACTAAATTTATACAATTACAGAGGGAGGTTTTGCATGATAAGCACATTAAGGAGAAAATATTCTAGGAAGGGGAATGGGCTTTTCTATATGACTTCGGGTTCAAGGAATTTAAAACAAATTTGATGAAAATATGGTTAGGCCCATACTTGATATAGAAATTCCATGAAAATGGAGTTTTTCATATCATAAGCATTGATGAGGGGGGGATCCCTCTTCTTTTCAATGGTTATAGGCTAAAAGTATACAAGGGGCCCATGTCTAAGGTAGAATTAATCAATACAATTAGTAGGGAAGGCATTGTAATTGGGAGCCTCATAGCTTCTAGTCCACAACCCTCCTAGAGAAAAAGAAAAAATAAAAAAATAAATAGGCCTAGGTGAAAACCTCCATGAAACATCCAAGGCCAACTCAAGGATTTAAAATCTCATTTAGGTTTTCCTGGAGCGAAAAAGAGAAGAAGGATAAATGATCCCTGAGTGAAAAAATCTCTAATGCAACTAGGAAATCTTGTGGGTTGAAAACCTCTTCTCAGGAAGCCCACTAATCTTGAAAAAAAAAATGAAAAAAGAAAAGAAAAAAAGAAATGAAAAAACCAAATATGAGAAGATGAGATGACACCATAATTTCTAACCTCTTTTTTTCAGTATTGCAGTATTATGAAGAGTGGAATTTCATGGTCACAAGGTAACGCAATTCTCCCATTTATCTTCACTCGTCCATCCATTCACTCCATATCCACCACCATCACTCACCTATTCATCCCTCTCCACCATCCCATGAGCTCAAAAATGAAATTTTACCCCCTCTCTATGGTGCTACAAGAAGGACCTGTATTGCTACAGGAAGTTCCTTTGTTGCTACAGGAAGGTTCTGGAATGATACAGGGGGGAGGATAGAGGGCAAGGGTAGTCACTAAGGGTCTTATGGTATTAAAAGGTTCATGAATATGGTCTTCCCACCATTACCTACCACCATCTCATCACTCATCCATCTCACTCATATATATTTTTCACTCAAACCCTTCACTTTGTGACATCCGTAAAAAAAGCTTTTACAAAAACACAAAGTTCCTTTACATCATTTTTCCAAGGCACACCACTTCCTCATCATCCTATCATTATTCTAAGACCTTTCCACACTCTCCCTAATCACCTCATTCACAGCTAAGGTCGAAAAAAAGAAAAGAAGAGGCTTCTATAGGAAGAGAACAACTTCCTGTAGAAAACATGTGTAAGCACCAAAAAATCTCTATATATATTTTTTATCATCCAAGGAGGTAGAGAAGACTTTTGAGGTGTCTCTAAAGAAATCCATGGAACTTCAAGAATTATTCTCCACCATAAATGAAATCTTGAGCCCTAACAAGGTACCTGCACACACAATAAATAATACAATAAGCACGTTAAGCATAATGAAGACATACAGGAAAAAATAAGGTAGTAAAGAAAACTATTTCGGTGCCACTCCAATGATCCATCTTCAGCATGAAAGGCTCTGAAACAATTAAACAATGAGGTATACATAGGTATGGAACTTTCTCACCCTCTCCATATGTGTAATGGAATAAATGAACGAATTTCGAGAGGGGAAGCTTCAATAACCTAAAGGTGGCGAGTTAACTTGGCCACCCTCAACTAGTGAACAAAACAAAATTGGTAGAGTCCTCACGCAATGTGGAGATGTCACATTATTTGAATTAGGATCACTAGGAGTGATTTTTTATTATTAGGAGATGATAATTATCATTTTAAGTGGGGCCAATGGTCAAAATGTGGAAATCTCGTGTGAAGGAAAACTCAACACAATGCTCCAAGCTAGTTCAAAATAGCATCTAATGTACTTGAGAGTGTTTCCCTTTGCACCTTTCCTCATTCCAAGAACAATTAGGGATAGGATTTTCTTTTTATTCCATTGAGGATATTTGAACCTCGGCCTACTACTGCCTATAGGAAGACTATAATTTCTAAAGGAAGGGATGAGAGTGCTACAGGAGGATCGAGTGGGTATTTTTTATGAAACCAAGTCCAAAAATATAATAAAAGAGAGATCGACCCCTTAGAAATAAACCACTTTGAGGGGGAAACCTAGTTTACATTACATAAATGAAAAGTTCTTGGATGATAAAAATGAAAAAACCTCCTTTCTCTATATAGGATTCCATGGGGTCACAATATAATCCTATTTGACCTAACAATAATAATGTATGGGCACAACAATAACAATAATGGACCTTTATGGGGCACAATAATAACAATATGGGGGTGTTAGAAAATTAAATATTACAGAGCAATGCAACACATAGAATATGAGGAAAATACAAGCACACAAAAGACATAAAACTAGAGAGACACAGATATATGTGGTTCACCCAATTTGGGCTACGTCCACCCCAAACAGCCAATCCTTCCTTTCTATTATCCAGAAAAATGAAGAGACAAAACCTACAACAGATCCATTGTAATATCCTCTATTCTCTCTCACAGTCTCCCTCTCCGTTTCTCACTCCGATAATACACATACAATCCACAGTCGTAATACAATACCCTCATAAAAGCGAGGGGTTGCCTTCTAGGGAAAAAAACCCTAAACTAAACATAACTTATACTAACACAAAATAATAGGGAAATTACCTAATGAAAGACCCAGATTGACTAGAAATTATTACCACCAGGGGGGGGCTCCATAGAGTCGCTGCCGCCCCCCTTGGACCCCCCAGGTATAGGGGTCCAATGCTGTGATACAAAGTAAACAAGATAATCGTGCTCCACACCCAACAATATCCCACTTGGATACTGATTGTAGCAACTCCACCGCTACTTCATTTGCTCGACAATGACTCCTCTTTGGACCTGGCTGTTTCTCATATTCATCGTCATACTTGAAGACCAATTGAAATTGAGCACACTCTCAGTTTCTTCTTGGTTACAACTTTTGTTAGCATATCTGCAGGATTATGGCTAGTGTGTATCTTTTCCAGCTTCAACTCTCCATCTTACAATACTGACCATATGAAATGGTACTTGAGATGTATGTGTTTAGTCCTGGAATGAAAGGCTGAGTTCTTTGCAAGATGAATGGCACTTTGGCTATCACTGTATAACGTGCCCATGCTTCTTACCTAATTCACCCATAAACCTTTGTAACCAAATCATTTCTTTACTAGCCTTTGTAGCAGCAACATACTCTGCATCTGTTGTTGAAAGTGCAACAACACTTTGGATTTTTGAAACCCAACTGATAGTTGTTCCACCTACAGTAAATACATATCCTGTAGTGCTCCTCCTGTTATCTCTGTCACCTACCATATCTGCATCAACATATCCCTGTAGAGCAATGTTTTAACCACCAAAGCATAATGCTTGATTAGTGGTACCTCTCAAATATATGAGAATCCATTTTACTGCCATCCAATGCTCTTTTCCTGGATTATTCATGTACCTAATTACAACTCCCACTGCATGTGCAATATCAGGTCTTGTGTAGACCATTGCATACATTAAGCTTCCAACTGCTGATTCATATGGAAATTTAGACATATAATCCATGTCTTCTTGGGTCTTTGGGCACATCTCCTTACTATGTTTGAAATGGCTAGCAAAAGGTGTACTAACTAGTTTTTCATTGTGCATATTAAATCTTTTCAACACCTTTTGTATGTACTCATTCTAAGACAGTGTTAATTTTCAATTTTTCCTATCTCTGGTTATTCTCATACCAAGGATCTATTTTGTAGCTCCCAAATTTTTCATTGAAAATGAATTTTCCAATTTTTGTTTGGGCACATTTATTTCCTGCATGTTATACCCTACAACAAGCATGTCATCTACATACAATAACAATATAATATAGTTGCTATCATTTTTATTTTTCAGATAAACACAATGATCAGAGTGACATCTAGTATAACCTTGTTCAGACATAAACTTGTCAAATTTTAGATACCACTACCTTGGAGCTTGTTTTAAGCCATACAAGCTCTTCTTTAACTTGCACACCAATTTTTCTTTCCCTTTGACCTCATATCCTTCTGGTTGCTGCATGTATATATCTTCCTCCAAATCTCCATGGAGAAATGTTGTCTTTACATCTAAATATTCAAGATGTAAATCTTCCACTGCTACAAGACTTAAAATAGTTCTGATTGAAGTCATCTTAACAGCAGGAGAAAATATTTCATCAAAATCAATACCTTTCTTCTGTGAAACCCCTTCACCACAAGTCTAGCTTTGTACCTTTGTTTTCCTCCATCTTCTTCCTTCAGCCTATAAACCCATTTATTCTGCAATGTAGTTTTACCTGCAGTCAACCTGACTAAGTCCCATGTCTGGTTATGCATGAAGGATTCAATCTCTTCATCCATGGATAGCTCCCACTTCTTCCTGCTTTCAACCTGCATTTCTTCTTCATAACATTCGGGTTCACCAGAATCAGTCAACAATAAATAATATAATGAAGGAGAGTATCGTTCAGGGGGTCTACTTATCCTGGTAGATCTTCTAACATCACTTTTAGGTGTTTTAGGTGCCTGTTGCTGTTGTGGTGGTTGTTGCTACTGTGGTTGTTGATTATTATTATTTTTAGGCACCTTTACTTTTTCAGTTATCTCATCAAGAACCGTGTATTCCTTTCTTTCATTTTCCTGTTTCTTTTCCTGCAATTGATTCTTATACAAGAAATTTTCATTGAATATTACATCTCTGCTCCTAATGATTTTGTGATTTTCATAATCATATAAGCGATAACCAAAATCATTAACACCATATCCAATAAACGTACATTTCTTTGATTTTTCCTCAAGATTTGTTCTATTTTCTTTATTAATATCGAAAAAGGCCTCACAACCAAAAAAAATTAAAAAAGAGTCACTTACCTTTTTACCTGTCCATGCTTTCTCTGGAATACCACCATCCAAGGAACTTGAAGGCCCTCTATTTATTAGATAAAAAGCAGTATCTACAACATCTGCCCAAAATTGTAAAGGCAATCCTACATGTAATCTCATGCACCTTGCACACTCCATGATTGTTCTGTTCATCCTTTCTGACACACCATTTTCTTGTGGTGTTCTTGGAACTGTATTCTCTCTATGAATTCCATGCTCTGAACAATACCTATAAAACTCTTTGCTGCAATATTCACCTCCATTGTATGATATGAGACACTTCAAATTATTTCCTGTCTCAATCTCAACCAAAGCTTTCCATTTCTTGAAAGTATCAAATACATTATATTTATTCTGAATACAATAAATCTAGGTTTTTCTAGTTGCATCGTCAATAAAAGTAACATAATAACGAGAGCCACCAAGAGATGATACCTGAGCAAGTCCCCATACATCTGTATGCACAAGCTCTAATTTTTCGCTCTTATTTTATTTCCCAACTCTGAGAAATATGACTCTCTTTTCTTTTCCATAAATGCAATTCTCACAGAAATCCAAATAAAAATTCTTCAAGCCTGCCAACAAATTTCTTGAGTGAAGAATCTTCATCCCCTTCTCACTGATGTGTCTGAGCCTATGATGCCATAATGCTGCATCTTCTCTTTTGGAAGTTAAATAATTAACAAAGTTAGAAATACCATTGCATAAATACAATGTGCCAACCTTTTCTCCCTTTTCTATTACCAGGGCTCGTTTGGTGACCTTCCAAGTTTTATCTGTGAAAGTTGTCACACAACCTTCACTACCTAATTGCCTCGTTGAAATCAGATTTTTCTTTAGAGCTGGAACATGCCTTACCTCCTTTAATAGCCATTGGTTTCCATTCTGTTGTTTTACAAGAACCTTACCCATTCCAACAATTTACAGGGTTTATCATCACCCAAACGAACTTGTCCAAAATATCCTTGAACATAGTCATGAAAATATTTCTTATCAAGTGTGGCATGGAATGAAGCCCCTGAATCTACAACACAAGAATCAATAACATTTTTGAAAGAAAGAATCAAAGCATTTTATAACAAATCACCTATCACATTTGCTTCATGATTGTTTTCTTATTGTGCATCTCCTTCTTTTCCCTTCTGAGATCTACAGTCTTTCTTTAGGTGTCATTTATTTCCGCATTTCCAGCACACTATCCCCGATCTGGACTTGGATCTGCCTTTCCTTGATTTACTGCGATATCCCGAGCTCTATCCTCTTTCCATTCTCCTTCCCCTAGACTCTGCACTCAAAGCATTACCCGATGTATCACCAGAGCTTTTCCGTCGCATTTCCTCGCTAAGGATAGCACCGAAAACATCATCAAAATTTAAAGTACTAGATCCAGAGACAGAGTTACTAATGGCCATTACTAAACCATTCCAACTCTCTGGAAATGAGCACAAGAATAATAGAGCTTTAACTTCATCATCAAAGTTTACCGCTACAGAACTTAACTGACTGGTAACTTTATTAAAATCATTTAAACGGTCTGCAATAGTTCCACCTTCCGAAATCTTCATATTAAATATTTTTTTCATAAGAAATACCTTGTTTGAGGCTGAGGGTTTTTCATATAGTTTTTCCAACGTCTGCATCAAACCCTCTGTTGTTGTTTCCTTCTAAATATTGAAGGCGACTGATGCCGCAAGGCACAACCATACTGTTTCAAGTGACTTTCTATCGAGAATGTTCCATTCCACATCTGTCATGGCCGCCAACTTATTTTTTTTTTCCGCTCAATGGTAGGTATAGATCTTTATGATACAGATAATCTTCCATCTGCATCTTCCGTAGTGGGAAATTTTGGCTGTTAAATTTATCGACCCTAAACTTACCATCTTCCTCCATTGCTCCCACTCGAACTAGGAACCCTTCTTTCCTGCGAGTTTATCAGCCAAATATACCTTCAGCTCTGATACCAGTTGTTAGAAAATTAAATATTATAGAGCAATGCAACACATAAAATATGTGGAAAATACAAGCACAAAAAACACATAAAACCAGAGAGACACAGATATACGTGGTTCACCCAATTTGGGCTACGTCTACCCCGAACATCCAGTCCTTCCTTTCTATTATCTAGAAAAATGAAGAGACAAAACCTACAGCAGATCCACTGTAATATCCTCTATTCTCTCTCACAGTCTCCCTCTCTGTTTTTCGCTCCGAGAATACACATACAATCCACAGCCGCAATACAATACCCTCATAAAAGTGAGGGGTTGCCTTCTAGGGGAAAAAATCCCTAAACTAAACATAACTTCTACCGTCAGATCATTTTCCTAATGAATGGCCCAGATTGACTAAAAATTACTATACTTTTACAAGAAAATTTTACATATATTTTTAGCTTCGGGGGCACTACCCGCGAAACCCCCTACCACGGGGGGGCTCCATAAATTTTCTGCCACCCCCCCTGGACCCCCCATCGCAGTGATTAATTTATGGTCGCAGTTTCCGCCTCATTTAATGTAGAGGGGTCCAATGTTGTGATACAAAGTAAACAAGATAATCAGGATCCACACCCAACAGGGGGCTATAGGGGTACAACAATAAAAATAAGGGGTCTACACTAACAACAATAAGGGACTACAATAGTAATATAGCAAACTAACATGCCCCTCTCCTTGAAAAACGTGTTGTCTTCAATTCTTAAGTAGCTTTGGATGCTTCTGCATAAATTCTCATCCTCCCATGTGGAATCTTCATAGGGTAAGTTCTTCCATTTAATGAGATACTCTGAAGCTGATCGATTTCGTAGTTTTTGAGTTCTTGTTTCTATGAATGCTTCATGTTCCAATATGATTTTTACTTCCTCATCAAGTTATGGAAATATTGTTTAAGCTAGAAGATTGTCACCAATAACCTTCTTTAAGCATGAAACATGGAAAAATGGGTGCACTCGAGATGAACCAGGAAGCTCCAATTTGTATGTCATAGTACCAATATTTTACAACACCTTGTAAGGACAATATTACTTTGATCTGCCTATTTTTTCATTCGATTTTGTGCCAAATTTAGGTTGTCCTTTAAGAGCTGGAGAACCTGTTGTTGATGCTCAATATGATCTTCCACATATTGACCCTTATAATTTTCTCTTAAAGACGATGTGATGGATGATGTATGATATCCATAAATTTCCATAAATCGGTTCATTTTTGTTGTAGTATGGAAGGAAGTGTTAGACCACCATTCAGCCAGAGGTAGCCACTTAACCCATTTTGTTTTTTTCTCAAATACAAAACAACGAATATATCCTTCCAAACATTTTTTCACTATCTCATTATGCCCATCAGATTGAGGATGAAAAGATGAGCTATGAGGTATTTGAGTACCCAAACAAGAAAAAAACTTCGTCCAAAAATTTCCAGTAAAAATGGTATCTCTGTCACATACGATAATCTTTGGGTTTCCAGGTAGATTTTGAATTGTTTCCATAAATGCAGTAGATATAGTACTTGCTTTAAATGGATGAGATAATGTACAAAAGTGTGCATACCTGGTAAGTCTATCAAATACCACCATGATGACACTCTTTAATTTGGAATTAGGTAAACCTGTGATAAAATCCATTGCAACCTCCTCCCAATGTTTAATTGGAATGGATAAAGGCTATAGGAGACCCGCAATCTTAATTTTCTCAACTTTATTTTACTGGAAAACCAAACATTCTACCATAAAATTTTGAATATTAGATTCAAGGCCATCCCAAGGAAATTCTTTCTGCACCCTGTGGTAAGTTTTTAAAAATCCTAAATGTCCTCCTAAGGGAGATTCATGTAATTCCAAAAGAATCTTTCGTTTTAGTTGGTAATTCAACAAAGATATAAGTAAACTTTTTACCATAAGGAATCATTTTTCCAACTAAATGTATCAGATGTACTAGGATCTTGCTGCAACTTTTTAATGAGTGTCCACACTTATTTTTCATTCTTCCATTCATCCCTTCCTTCGGTTATCCAATCTGGTTGGATGAGAGAAATGGCACAAATAAATGCGTCCACCTCTTCATCCTTCCTTGAGAGTGCATCTGCAACAACATATAGCTTCCCTTTTTTGTAGATGATTTCAAATTTATAACCCAACATATTTGTGAACCATTTTTTCTACTCTTTTGAAGATAGTCTTTGTTCCAAAAATTATTTAAGACTATCATGATCATTTTTTCCTTGAAGTGTCTTCCCATAAGGTAAGGTCACCATTTCTTTAGTGCATGTAGTATTTCCAACATTTCCTTCTCATAAATATCTTTCTGTATATACTTTACTTTCATTGGATGACTTATAAAAGCAATGGGTCTTCCTTCTTGCATTAAAACAACACCAAATTTGTTTCCGGAGGCATCACATTCCACAGTAAATGTTTTTGTGAAGTTCGGCGTAGCTAATACTGGTGCTAGGCATATTCTATCTTTAAGATTTTCAAAGGCCTTAGTTTCTTCAGGAGTCCATGAAAATGCATCTTTATTCAATAATGTTGTTAAATATGCTGCTATTCTACCATAATTCTTAACAAACTTGTGATGATACCCTATTAACCCGAGAAATCCTTGCAACTACTTTATGGTTGTGGGGAATTTCCATTCCTTAATGGCTTTAATTTTTTTAGGGTCTACCTTAGCATCCTCCTGAGATATAATATGACCCAGATATTCCACCTCTTGTACTCCAAAGAAACATTTGGAGGTTTTTCCATCTAATTGTTTCTCCTCCAATAGTTTCAGTACCTTGTCAACATTTTGAACATTATCCTTCCAAGACATGTTGTAGATTAGTATATCATCAAAAAATACTAACAAAAATTTTCTAAGGAATGGTTTGGAAATGGAGTTGATCAACCCTTGAAATTTAGAAGTGCATTGGTAAGGCCAAAAGGCATGACCAAAAATTCATAATGAACCTCATGATTTTGAAATGTTGTTTCCAGAATATCTGCAGTCTTCATTCTAATTTTATGATATCCTGAACGAAGACCCAACTTGGTAAAATAAATTGCTCCATGTAATTCATCCAATAATTCATCAATCACAAGAATGGGAAATTTATCTTTAATAATGAGCTTATTGAGATCCCTATAATCTAGACACATGCATCATGATCTATCCTTCTTGTGCACCAGTACTACTAGATAAGAGAAAGAGCTTTGAGTAGGTTGAATTATACCAGCCTCTAACATTTCTGCAATCATACATTCAATTTCTCTCTTTTGGACATAAGGATATTTGTAAGGTCTGATGTTTGGAAGAGCACTTCCTCAAATAAAATGAATAGCATGATCATGATCACAGTAGGTGGGAGTCCTTTCAGAGCATCAAACACCTCGGAATGATTTCCCAATACTTTTTGGAGATCTAGAGAAATAGATGATTTTGATGTTGTAACTTCTAGTGAGCATAACTGTGAAATTACGCATCGTTTTTCTTTATTCATAATATTTCTCATGACATTAAAGCTTATTATCTTTCTCGGCTTCCCTGTGATACCCTGTAATTCAACTTACTTTCCTTCTAAAAAAAATCAAGAAAATTTCTTGAAAATTTAAAGCTATCATCCCTAAAGATTGTAGCCATTGTACTCCTTGTACAACATTAGCATCTCCCATTGGAATGGAAATAATTTGAGTATTCAACACATATTCCCCCATGGTTAGCTTGATATTATGGAATTTTCTAGAGAAATTTATAGTTCCTCCATTTTCAACCATCACTTGACACTCTCGAGCTGGGTATAGGAAGAAATTCAATTCCTTGGCTACCTTACAATGAATAAAATTATGGGTACTACCCAAATCAACCAACACTATTACCTTTTTTTTCTTGATATGTCCTTCTACCTTGAGAGTTTGATCAGTGGTAATTCTTGCCAATGCATTAAAGGATATGGTCAGACTCATTTATTCTTTCTCTAGGGTTGGTTCCTGGTGTATATGCTCTTCTATTGAAGTTTCTTGTTGATTTTCTTCCTCCTTTTGAAAATATTTTCTTCTCGACACACTTATGACCTTTAGTGTATTTTCTATCACACCTGTAGCAAAGCCTTTTTGATATTTTTTCTTTGAATTTTTGTGGTGGCAACCTTGTAGGTTGTGGAATTGTAGGAGTAGAAACATCTCCATCTTTAAATATGTGAGTGGTAGGCTTCCTTGTCGCCATAGTTTTACATTCAAATTTTATTTCCAACCTAAATACCTTCTCCAATGAATCAGGTTCCCAAAGGCGAACCTCATGTTCAATGTTATCATTTAAAGTCCTATGAAGACATCAATATTGTATTCCTCTGAAATATCAACTACCCTACCACTGAACCCTTTTGTTTGACATTTATCATTTGGCTAAAGAAGGTGTTGCTCTTTGTATCGTCATAATTTACTATAATTTCCTCTATAAAAATTGACCAACTAAAAATTTTTTTACGGGAGAAAAGCCATTGATACCATACAAATTTATCTCATTCTAATTATAAAATTGCAAGCCATACCTTTTGTGTGTTTTACACATTATTGAGATCAAAATATTGCTCCATATGTAGTATCCATGTTATGAGATCCTTGCCATCAAACTTCTTCATATCAATCTTTGGAATATTGTGGGCCTTCAATCCAATATTATAGTTTATGAAATCATGATTAAAATTTATTTTTTTCTTCTCATTAGTTTCCTCTACTATGTTTTCGCCATGAGGAACAATTTTGTGTAGCAACTTTGTCAAACCTTCCTTCAAAGCTTCCATGAGTTATTTTATATCATTCATCATGTCTTCCATTTTTTGTTCCATTTCATCCATCTTATCTTCCATGAAATTATTCAAACCATCCATCTTAGCTTCCATGCCTTTCTTCAAAACATCAATTTCATCTTTTGTTACTCTTTACGAGAGTAAAACTTATTGTAATTGTTGTTGTAATTTTGATATATCATGTTGCACTTCTTCCTCTTCATGAGTCACAGTAGATCCTTCTGAGGGCTTAATGGGTGTTGAATTATTTTTTAGGGCACATTTTAGAACCAAATACAGATATCTATGCTTCAATACGACCTTGGAATCATTTCAAACCATTTTTTCAAACAAGACTTATGCAACTTGAAAAAAAAATACACACCTTTTTCTTGCTTTCGAGTATCTCCATATTGAAACTGGTGTATCTCTATAGTTTTAGATCCCTGATATTTTATATTCAATCCTTTAGTAGCCCTCTGAATCTTGTTTCCAATGCCATAGGTATGACCTGATTTGGATTCTTCAAGACAAATTTATGCCCAATGTGTGCCACATGTCACTATTTCCTCCTTCGGCTCTGAAATTGATATACAAGAAACTAAATTCCATGTAATTTTTTCCAATGTTTACAGAATTCCAATCCGATGCTCTGAGAGAGAGTTATGATGATTTTCCCAAGGTAACCTCTTTGATATGAAATTTGAGAGCCTACCAAAACCCTAACTTCCACATATCATATCTCTGAAAATATTGCGAACCAAGATCTGAAATTTTTACATGAATTTCCTCAGCATTTCTTCACAAATGATTTTTTTTTTTTATGTTTTGAACCTTCATAGAAATTTTTTTATAGAAAAAATTCCACGATGATCTATTTAAGGCAGTGAAACCCTAGAATCCAAAGCTCTGATACCAAATGTTATGAAACCAGCTCCAAAAATAGAAGAAAAGAGAGATCAACGCCTTAGAAATCAGCCACTTCGAGGGGGAAACCTCCTTTACATTACATAAATGAAAAATAATTGGATGATAGAAATGAAAAAACCTTCTTTATATATATAGGAGTCCAAGGGGTCACTATATAATCCTAGCCAACCTAACAATAATAATGTATGTGCACAACAATAACAATAATTGATTTTTATGGGGCACAATAATAACAATATGGGGGCTACAGGGGTACAATGATAACAATAAGGGGGCTACGCTAACAAAAATAAGGGACTACAGTAGTGATATAGGGACCTAAAAGTATATGCAAGAAAAAAAGGGTCTAATTGGTTCAGAAAACTTCCATTTTTCATCTCGTAGTAAAATTCATAAGAAGTAAGTTTCCACTGACCTCATTGTTAAATTGAGAGGTTCTCAATGAATAAAGTAGGGTTTAGAACATATAATTTGAGTGATAAGATATTTGTGGTCCTTTTCTACCATTGAATTGAAAACTAAGGCCATAAAAGAAGCACCTTTCCCTCACTTAGTCAAGAAAATAAATAAGATATGGGGGGTGGGTTTAATAGGGGAGAACCTTCAGACACCAATGTGTTCATTTTCACCCTCCTATATTATATATCTTTAGAATACATCCATGGATAGGCTTATTTGAATTGATAAATGGATATGATGATTAAATTTCTTTTGAGTTTCCCATGTCCTTAAATTCGCAATTACAGGTTAGTGCCACCATTGTGGTAAGGAGGTTAGCCATAAAAATAACTCCTACACTAATCATCAGAGTAACCACACTACCTCTAGGAATCAAGTGAAATAGGGAAGACAATGCCACTAGTGCCAGTGAAAAAATAATGTATTTAGGGCCATGGAGACACCTATTGAAGATAAGAATTGGGATAGGAGAGAAATATTGCCCTATCCATGGGATGAGGTAGCTTATCACATTTTGAAAAAAATCTCTTATGAATTCAGATTGAGTGTAGTGTATGGCTACCACTTCAGACTATTGCATGAGCTCATATTCAAGGAATATTTTCCTCTTCACAAAATATTAAATGTATAGTAATTCCTCCTTCGTTCCATTAGGGACATGATCCAAAAAACTAGATAAGGAAAGCATCAACACTCAGTCCATCATGGCCTTATCAAGCTGATACTGGAGGATTCCCTAAACACAAAAAAATTATTGTCCCATGGTCCAAGTTCATAGACATGGATAGAGAGACAATGATAGGAACCCAAAGAATTACTCCTGGGGAAACCCCTACATCTAGCCTTAGGGGTAAGGACACCAAAATAGAGGAAGAAGAGACAGAGAGGAAAATGAAAGAAGTAGATATGGAAACATAGGAATAAAAGAAGAGAAGGAAAAGGCATAAGGAGGAGACAATGAGGAAGAAAAGGAAGAAAAATTAGAAGATGAGGCCTTGAGTCCTAAACAAACTGTTGAACAAAAGAATATTGAGATATCCCCTTGGAAAACTAGTTTTTCACTAGGGACCACTGAGGATGAGGTAGCTGCCACTTTATCTACCTTGAGAAGTCTTGTGAAATATAAGAAGAAAATACCAAGAAAAACCCTTCTTTAATTTAAGACAAGGAAGAGAACTATATTAAAACAAGGAAGAGCACTAGAGTGAAACAAGGAAGACCCTAGACTCCCACAAAATCTCCAATTACCATTGAGGAGTCCCCGAGTAAGAAACATGAGGTGGGGCTAGATGAGGGAAAAATTGAGGAGGTCACCTCTCTAAAGCCCAAACATAAGAGTCTCATATCATATGTAAGGATGACCACCACTAGAGAAACATCCTTAAAGAAAGCAGAATCATCCAGAGACCTCCAAAAATAAGAAAAGGGAGTGCTATGGAAAGAACAAAGCATGCTACAAGAAAAATAGAGCATACTATAGGAAGGACAAGAAATGATACAGGAAGAGGACAATGCACAGAGAGAGGAACATAATGCACACATTGAGGGGATGAGTGCACAAATATAAGTTAGATATGTGCAAGAGGGGGTGCAAGTTGAATAAAAACAATTACAAGAGACAAAAGCCTCCTCAATTACCTTTTAAAAAAACATCACAAAGTTTCAAGAAAGTACCCCACAACCTATTTTGGAATCTTATTACAATTTCATTGAGGCATGGAGACTAGTCACTGAAAAATTCACAACCTCCCCTCCTATATGAGTTGAATAAAGAAATATTGTTAGTGGTAATTCTAATCGCAAGTGTACGAAAAAAATATCACTTTAGTTGTGCATAACAAAAATCCCTAACATCAAAGATGGTTGTAAATTTCCTTAGATATGAAATTATTTATCATAATAAATTCTATAGAAATCTAGATCTATGGAGTTAAAGAAATTAAACAGAAAATAATAAGAAAGAGTTGCTCCATGCATCCAATTAACAATACAAGAATTTCTAAAGAATTTTCTGTATTATGACACCTCGGAAGGGAACATAGAAAGATGTGACCAGTCCCCCTCAATGGGATGGGTTCTTGTATGTCCTAAGAACTTCAGATCTAAGATCTCTCTCTCTTCATGGTGTACAAAACTAAAAAAAAATGGAACTCAAGGGGAGTTCACAAGAAAAAAGTAGAAAAATATGACAATGATGGAGGATCAAAGTCAGACCAAAAGTATACATCCAGACCGATCTTTAGGCAACAAAAGGTACTGAATGAATGGAAAAACCCTTCTACTTATAACACAATATTGAGTTAGTCTAGATATTAGTTCATAATTAAAATATTATTAACCAAATCTAGATCCAACTTTTATGGAATATTTTATTATTTTGGAATATTTTATTATTTTTGTTGGAGGGAAAAAGAACTTGAATTTGGTCAAATCCCTTTATTTGTAAATAATAAATAAACAAAAGATTTATTTATTATTATAAGAATTTGGTAGAGTACTAATTAAATAAATAGTGAATTATTCATTTTTTTATAAATGATTTAGTCAAATCTAACAAGGAATAATATTTAAATAATGTTTTAAATAATTATTCCTGGAAAATAATAAGATAAATAATGATTTATCTAATTAATTTTCCTATTTTAGGTTAAATATGACCAAGAATATTAATTAAACTGTGGTTTAATTAATTATCCCTTGAGGAAAATCAAACAAATAAGGATTTATTCAATTATTCCTCATGGGGTTTCCTTTTTAGACAATAAACAACTTAATATATTATGGATTACTAAGTTATTTTTCATAGTGAAAGAAATTTTACAAGGGTAAAATTGGTCTTACATGGTGTACTTTGGTCTATCTAATAGTAACAGGTTAGATGAGCAAAAATTGGTGTGACAAAGAGGGTGCATGCACATATGGATGCAGATCACCAAGTTAAAGAATGTTAGAGATGTGGGGTTGATGGAATAAAGGATTATTAAAATGGGGAAAGTTCTTGCTAATGTAAGACTCATATAATCTATGGTGAAAGAGAAATCACAAGAAGTGCAAATAAAGAACATGAAGTTGGAAGGGTAGCTACAGGAAAAAGACACCCAACTTGTCATTATGGCCAGCCTTTGAATGGAGTCCATGCAATATAGACATCCTTCAAATCCCTATGAAATTTATCTCATGGGCAATGGTTATAATTCCAAATCAGGACCTTAGCTCAACATGGCTCCCTACCATTTCATAACTATAGAAAATTCATTAAATTCTATAAACAATCTAGTGTATGAGAGAGGGCTAGAATGGATGAATTCTATATGCATAACCTCATATTTACTTATATGAACAATTGATACCCTAACTCCGGGTTGTGTGATATTAAATTAATGGCCTTAACATCCTTGTTAATACATGAAGAAGCAAGAGAAGCAAAGGCTAAAAGAGAAATGGCAAGAGAGGAGAGAGAACCTCTACAAATCATAACAAAACTAATGAGCCCCAGGGAATCATTTCCAACCATAAATTTACCTCAAATGATATTTTACTGGAACCTAGATACCTTGAAACACTAGGTCCGTCCATTTAACACTTTGATGATATATCCAGGTTGCTAGGAGAAGAGTGTTTGCATGAATTCCAAAGGATAAGTCATGCATTACCAGTGACCACTTAGCCTGCAACATAGGGAATACCACTCTTGTGAGAGAATGAAGAATTCATTTGATAATTCACCCTTGTATAAAATATCTATGCAAATATTGAGAATCCAATGGAGGGGATTGAAGCTCAACCCACCTTTGTTGTTAGGGCTACATGAAGGGAGAGGTCAAACAGATGAACAAAAGGATTTGGGTGAGGAAGAAAAGAATGCAGGATTCCATGCACGAGAAGGAAATCCCTCTGAGCTATCTTGGGATGTCAGGGAAGACCTCAGGGCTTTGAAAGAGATCAGCAAGGAAAACTGTGTTTCTTAGAGGATGAGAAACCATTTCAGTAGGGGGTGACGATGAGGCTCATCAATAGGTACATTTTAAGTGGCGACAATTCCATCGTTAAAATTATTATGCTATATCTATCATACATTTATTTACATTTCTTTCATATTATTTTTAATGAGAAGGCTGAAATACGTTTGTCATGTCATGTAGCCTAATATGATTTAATTGCAAGAAATGAAGCCATTTTTTAGACATTTTCCACCTAAGGGCTGAGAGTAGACAACAAGGAGAGATTGTAGTATGGTTTTCCACCTCCTTAAAGTCCCTCAATCAGCCCAATATCACAACAATATCTCTCCTAATAGCTCTAAGGAAAACTCTACTGAGAAAGTGGCAGTTATGAGGAGCCAAGCTCCACGCTTCTCGAGATCAAGGAGACCATATTCCTACTTCTTAGGGATCTATTGGAAGTTACCCATTTGTGTAAATAAGCATATACAAGAGCTCATGAGGATTTGAACTTTCTATTCAGCTAGGTAGCTTCTTGAGCTTTGAATCACTATTATTTTTTACCATCATGTGATGTAGTAAAAATTTTTGATGCAATGATAATGGGAAGTTTTTTGATCCATTATTGATTTAGTCTTAGAGGGATGATGCTTTTAGTTTAGGAACAAATCCATTGGATAAGTCCCTCTTGTGTATTTATATTCTCTATTTATGTTCTGGCACTTTCTTTAGTTTCCTTTCATTCTGGTAGCGGAAAACATCTATCAAAATTATGCTTGTAGCCTACGCTTATCACCTCTGTCATGGGAGTATGAGGAAAAGGATCTCCAACCATATTCCAAAAATAGTTTGTTTATGATTTCTTAGAAAGTTAAATAGTGTGATTATCATGCTCACCATATAATTACTTTAAGTTAGAAGTTGGATTTGTTTCTTAGATCATATTTTAGCATGGGTTAAGTAGAGTTTCTATTCAACTCATCTTTTCCATTCTTAAACATGTTATTTTGTCAATAATAAATGCATGGTTGTGTGTAGTGGTTAAAGTATTGTATATAGTTGCAGGAAAATGACCCCTTTCATCAGTTTCATCTTGGAATTCATCCTTCTTCCATCTGACCTACAATTCTACCACCAAAACCTTGTTTTGTGAAATCTTCTTCATCCCCACCATGAACAACCCTCCTAGTGAAAAGCATGCCCTCAAAGGTTTCTAAGCTTGGATATAGGTTTTGGTCACCCCTCACTTACCTAATTCCACCTTCACCCAACTTTACATGCCTTCCTTCCATCCTTTTCACCCTTATCTCCTTCTCATCCTGCTTCCTATAACACTATAGGACTTCCTGTAGCAATAAAAATATCCTATAGCAGCCCTATATAATCACTCTAGGTCACCATTTCCAATCCAGGTTTGTTCCTTGTTTTCATTTGAACCTATGATAGGATGTATTTCACCACTAGATATGATATCATGACCATAATATTTTCATAGGCCACTGAAAAGCTACTTCTTTCCTTGCCGCAAAAATAGAGTAGGCATTAGTGTTTTATTTAATCTCAAAATTAGCTTGAATGGGAAAATAGTTTACATGAAAGTACAAGTTAAGTGAAGCAGTATATAGAGTTTTAATTTATGGTTTGATGAAGTGGGTGAGGTTAGAATAGTTTCTTTACTTCAAATGAATGGATAGTAAGACGAATGATTGCACATAACATAGTTTCCTTTTCTGTAATTAGGTTAAATATTTATGATTTTATTTCAATGTCAATTGTAAGTAGAAGTTGATAGGTACTCTCTTTTTCTTAGATTAGAATTAATTATCTACATTACGTTATCTAATTTCACTTTAATCCAGTAGGAGGAATAGCTTAGAAGTACTATTGATGAGAAGAACTAGTTAAGGGTGGCATGAGTAGAACACACTACTGTGGATATAGCATTGTCACCTCTATGTTTGTATGAACCCCAAGTTGATAATTAAATTTGAGTGTCCCTTGGGAGTTGCAACACTCTTGGTGAAATACCAGGCCTCACCACTTTGGGCCCATAATTTTCCTATTATTTTGGTGGCCTAGGTTGCCCCTTTGTAATAAAAATTATAGAGATGTGGGCTTTTCAACATTAGGCCATGATTTTCATTTAAATCCTATAATAGTTGGGCACAAGCGAGGGTACAACCTTCCTCTTTCATAAAACCCAACCTTGGGTTTACTATGTTATACATTTTCCATAAGTATTAGTGGGTGATCGAGCTCAAAACAAATTTAGGTGGTCGGGGCTGACCTTAGTGGTTGTAATTTTGGAACCTTGACCAAGTATAAATTTGTATTGCAGTCTGATACTGACCATAGGCCATGAACCCATGTGCAAAAATAGTTTACTCCAATGTGTAAAGGGGTGAAAGAGTGATACAAAAGTGGAACCAATAATAATGTAACCTCACCACCACCAACCACTCACCACTAAAATCAGTGCATTTAGTAACATGAAACAAGATTTCCAACAAAAGATGGTCAATTAGTTGCAGTTCTAAAATAGAACCTTGTTTTCGCCCATTTTATACTAAAAGGGTAATATGGGGAGAATGTATTATGCATGAAATGATCGGGTGGGGCTTACCCAGCCTTGGATCCATTGTGGGAACCATTCCACCAAGGGATAATCCAACACCTCTTTCATATATTTAAATGTAACCACCATAGGTGTAAATGCAATGAAACACAACAGTGCCATATCATTGAATAACCTTCTAGGTCCCACTATGATGACCTTTTTAGGTTGTGTGGAGGTTGTATGGGTCTCACATGCCTAGTTTAATGATATTTCTTGTAACGATAGGCCAAAACTTCAATTAAGTATACCTTTTTATGTGGGGCTCATATCAAAGTAATATTGACACCACTCGAAAGTTATTAACAAGTTGAACACAATGATGGCATCGAAAGTTATTTTTGTAGACTTGAAAATATGTTTTTTTACTAACCCCATTTTAATAACTAACCTTGGAGTTCAATTCAAACAACAAGTAAAACCTTTTTTAGCCTGAGAATCTGTAAGGTGGTTGAAGGGAGTTGTAACACTTAACTCTATTTTTCCTCTTATAACACATGTTGATTAGAAGATTAGACCTACATGGGAAATTTAGTCACCAAAATGATAAGTATTTGGATTATATATCCACACAAGGAATGGCTAAATATATTCCACATATCCATTACAAATATGGATTTCATCAAGGCTACGTTCTTGGCAAGCATCTTGAAGAGAATTTTAATATGTAGAAATTTTGTATATAGACCCACCTTGGTTTCAATTTTAGTGATTTATCCTCAAGTTTAATTTGAAACCTGCATTTAATATGTTCTTTCCATAAAGATAAATATTTTTCAAAAATTAAAACACATAAATCTATTTGTACATTTTCACTAACGTTGAGATAAAAAACAAGCATGCACACAAACAATTGAGAGAATTGTTTTTGGTCAAATGACCCTGGAAAAACCCATAAGAGAAAAAAAGTGAGACAATGGAGGAATTTTTATTTCTTCTGGAAATTTATTACAATTAGTCTCATAAATAGTTATATTTTAAAGATCATGATGCCATCCTCCAACCTTAAAACTATCCTTTTCTCACATTAATTCACATTTTTTGTTATATTATGCTTAGTAAGAAGAATAAAAGGTGTTTGTCATAGTATGTGGCATAATGTTCTTTAATTGCGGGAAACTGGAGAATTTTTTAGGTATCTAATATGTAGCGGCTTTATGGAGACAACATGAAGATAATATACTGGTTTTTTCCAACTCCTTAAATCACTAAATCAACTTGGGACCAGAACACCCTCTCTCATCAATTCAAATTCATTGGTAGCCAAGCCACTGCTAGTGCAAGTGAAACTAAAGAAGGAAAAGATCCACCACTTTAGATATCAAGGAGGAAATCACTCATATTTTCAAGGGTGGTACTATTAGATACCCTTTTGTATAAATAAATAATATGGAGAGCTTGCTATGATTCAAATTTTATTTTCAACTAGGTGTAATTATTGAGATCATAACTTGACATTGTCATTTTCAAATTTTATTTGATGTATAAGACTCTTACTTTATGATAATGAGAAGTTGGTTATCAAGTTGCATTTGAGTTAGTTTAAGAGCATTGAGACCATTGTCTTTGGAAATAACGTAGTGGCTTAGGTCCCTCTTGTGTATTTGTGTTTTGTTTTTATCTTTAAGTATTTCATAGATTTATTTCATTTTAGTAGAGGTTAAGTTATAAACAAATATGTGATTGGGAGCTTCTGCATCACCTCTCTTGTGGGCGAATGGTTGGAAGAATCCTAAATCTTAGTAAAAAATATTATGCTCATGATTTCTTTGAAATGGATGAATGTTATTTTCCCTTATGCATAATTAATTTTTGTAGTGTAGAAGATAGTTCATTGACTTGAGTAATGTTAGAAGCATAAATTAGATATTATTTAAATTCAAGGAATATTTTCCATCATATTTATTATTACTGTGTTAATGATCAATGGATGCATGTGTCTGACATATTGTAGTGTTTTATTAATCTCTAGCAAAGGGCACCTCTCTCACCCAAATCTTGGACTCCTCCATCACCTCCTTTCATCTCTCAATCCTCTCTCCAAAACTATGTTTCCACATTCATTTTTCCTAGTAACATTAGGACAGCGTGGGAATTCATCCTAGTGCAAGGCATAACTCTGAGAGGTCCAAGGCTTGCCTAGGAATCTTACCCAACCTTGATTCAGTCTCCCTAACCTTGATCCACCTCTAACTACCTTCAAGAATTCATCTCCACCCTAAAAAAAACCCTCAGAAGCCCTTGTATAGAGTTACAGGTCCTCCTGTAGCGTTACAAGACTTCCTATAGCAACCTCATGTAGCATGCTTGTAGGAGCACTTTCCTTCACCATATTTTATTCCCACTTTAAATATAGCTCAATTAGGATGAATAAGGACCTTTAGTTGTGATTTTATGACCTAAAGAAGATCCTAGACCACCCCTACCATTCCGTTTTGTCATTGCAAAAACATAGTAGAATTAGTCTTTTATATTACAAGAAATTTACAAATTCAATTTCTAATTTTTCAGCAACAGTGAGTAGATAGAAGATACATGTAATTCTAAAATTAGTTTGATGAATGGTGCAACACAAAGTAGTCTTTTTTATGCAATTATATTAGCTTTCTTTCCCCTTCATGAAAATTAAGTTAGCATCTACAAATTGAGTAAGTATCAGTTATGTTTTCCTAGTTAAAATCAATTTTTCAACTATACTTTCACTGCCAAGGTTTCATTTTAGACAAGTAGGATGGATGGTCTCTAGAAAACCTGATCTAATTTCATAGTTGAGGGTGGCATGAGTATAATCCCATATACTGTGCATATAGCACTGTTACCTCTAATTTTGTATGAACCCCGGGTTCATAAATAGAGTTAAGGAGCCCTTAGAAGTTGAAACACTCTTGGTGCAATACCAGGGCTCACCACTTTTTGGTGTCATTTTTAGGGAGGTGTATATGTAGATTATTATTTATTATTAAAACAATTTTTCTACTTTTTGTATTGCATTCAGTTTTGAAAAAGTGAGAAAAAAAAATCTTCTTTCACGCATCGGAGGAGAAGGGATAATTAAGGAAAATTCTTACCAGAAACACCCACACCATCAAACAATCAACCTTCACTCCTCTTCAATTATTTCGAACGTACCTCTCTATCTATAGGGAATTTAGAAGACCCTCTAGCTGAGAAACCTAAAAAATTTTAAGAAATTGTTGGGGAAGAAAAAGGACTCACTTTTCCTACCCAAAATATGGCTAAAAATAGAAAAAAATGAGATATTTCCCATCAGAGAAACGAATGGAGAGGCTAGGATGAAGAACATAAGCCTTCCTGCCCTTCCACACTTCCATGACCTAAAATTTGATGATCGTGATAGCTTTATATTTGAATTTGATGTTGTTTATAGGACCTATGGATATACCTTTGATGAGAAGAAGTTGAAGTTGTTCCCATCTACCCTTAAAGATGCAACCTTGCGGTGGTTTATGGCCCTGCGTAGGGGCAACGTCACTACCTGGGCCCAAATAAACATGGCTCAACTCAATTATAGGAGGGCCAACTGTACCCTTGATCCTGAGTCACTCAAGCTAGTTCTTCGCCAAGGGATTAGACAAGAAGTGTTGGGAACCATCAACATGTTATTTGGAGGAGATATCTACCAATTATCCTACAATGACATCCAAACTATGTTCAAAAACCACTCCAGGGCTACTAGGAAAAAGGGTAGGGCTATTCAAGGCTTGGTCAGTTCCTCTTCCTCCACAAAATCCATCAGGAATGATATAGGGAACATGTTGGAGTATTTCAAGAGTGAAATGTTGCATACCTTTGCATTAAAAATGGATATAATGAAAATCAAGAGAAAGAAATAGGAAGCAAAGAGGGATCTAGTATTTTTCTTCCCTAGATGCACTAAAAGACATCATAGGAATGAATTCCCATTGAATTTAATTGAAGCCTGCTTAGTCTGTGATAAAATCCATGAAAAAAAAAAATGCCCCTTGTTTCCAAGACCAAAAGTTTTATACCAAGGAGAAAAAGGTGGGTCAGAGAAAGATTTCTTCATTAATCAAAGGAGGGATCAAGGACCCCAACTATATCAACAAGGCATGCAAGGTGCACATTACTCTTATTTCATTCCAAATCAAAATGCAACTTCCCAACCTTGGTTCCCTTCCAGTCATCCATCATGGTCCACACCTCCTTCTTGGCCTTATGCTCTTTCATACCCTCCTCATCCTATCAACCATCCTTTTCATCATACCGATGGTCCAAAATGACCTCATCAACATGTAAGGGAGACCATCCAGTGAATACCTTATATAATATCTCTTTCTATTTGGAATGGTGGTTCTGACTAGTTCAATTGGGTCTAGTTACCTTCTCTCTTTCTCTGTTGTCTTATAGTATCTCTATTATTTTCCAATATAAAAGAGACTTGTGAATATTAAAAGAGATGTATTTAAGCTATGAAAATATCATGTTATCATGAAATTTTCTAAGAATTTCATGTACTCAAAGGATTTAGTCACATATTTACTTCTCATACACTACTGCTGGAAATAGAGGTTGATTGATGGCATACATTTAATAAAATTTGATGCACTTCTTGATCCAGAAAAATATATGTTTTTGAATTTTTGTAATATTGTAAATCCATTTAATATATTCTTGTTTAAATAATTTGAAAGCTATATTTTAATGATGGATCTAATTTCTATCAAGTTAAATGATGAATTCAAATATATAAACATGACATACTTATTAACTATTTAGAAAATCCATGTCATGTTTTTCTTAGTTTCAATAATGATTTTCTTATGAGAACTATTTCCTTAATGCAATCATATCTCTTTAGTTTGAATTCATTATATTTGAATTTGGATATATGTGCACTAGATATCTAATGGCTATTTGTTAGATAGTTGAATACATATAGTTGATTGAGTTAGTAATAAGTATTGGAACTATTTCCTTAGCTTATTGACTTCATTTTTAATTCCAAAATCAAAGCCAGTTCAAATCCCCTTTTACCTTTCTCTTGGCTCATAAGGGGACTAATCATTCTTTGAACCGAGATATATTTAGGATTTATTTTATGTTACTTAGAGTAGATCTACATTTATTTTTAATTATTACATTCTAGAACTCCTCTTACACAAGGGTGGGATTTATAGTGGCATGGCTGACTCATTAATTGAGCTTAAGGATAGCTTTCTTGAAAGAGCTATATAAGAGGGAATATATGATATATGTTTTCTATTGAAAACTAATAGGCATACTATAAACCAAAAGATAAAGAAAGAGGGTAACAAGACCCAATTAAATCAGTCGGAACCACCATTCCAAATGAAAAAGGATCCGATTTAAGTTCCCTACTGGGTGGTATCCCTTACATGTTGATGACATAAATTTGAACCATCAACATTTTTGGCACTCAAAGGGGGGGCATAGTAAATTGTTTCTTTGAAGATTTTGTGCTTTAATATTTTTCTTTATTATTATGGTTACACTTAAAAATCATCCTTGGAGTTTCTTTAATGGTTCCCATACAACAAGTACTCTGATAAAGGTAGTACATACCCTGTATAAAGTAAAATATAATGGTAATATATCTTCTTTTAATCATTTCCTTTAATTTATTTTAAGTTTCAATAATTTTAGTATCGATGAAGATATTAATTGTAGGATTTTCACTTTCACGTTGAAAGGAAAAGACAAAGACTAGTTATAATCTCTTCCAGTTGCCTCTGTACATAGCTGGGACAAATTTTATAAGATTTTCCTTCACACATTTCAAGAATCTGATTACGAAAAAGTGTGTGATTAGTTGGAAGAATTACATAGGATAAAAGGTGAGACTTTGGATAATTTTTACATTCACTTTAATTTATTTTTAATGCAATTTCGGTCCAAAGATTTTCCTCCTCATTTCGAATTAATTGGATCGTTCAAAAATTTAGTGCCTTTTTCATGCAATAATTATGAATAACTAGAAAATATATGTACTTCCATTGAAGAATCGATTTCTAAAAGTGACAATGATGATCCTCTCCCAAAAAAAAAGATTACAAATGAACAATTGCAGGAAGAAAATATATTTGGCCAAATAAATAATGTTGCTTCAATTTAGAATAGTTATGTTGCCTAAAATTTTGTGTACTATGTTGAGGAATAATATCAACCAACAAGGAGGATCAATCAAAAAATAAATCAACAAATTGAACTACAGATTGCATCAACGAATTCTAAACCTTCTTTTATTGAAAATAATAATTCATCACAAGAGTAATCTAGAAAAAATTTGCAATATGGTCACCTAAATCTTCCTCCTGATATTATTTCAAGTCATAGCAAACCTGGTTTTTCTACTAGAGAGCACATGGATCAACAATTCAATGTCTGCAATAAGGAAAATTAGCAAGAATATGAAATATCTATTTTGGACAATCAAAAAAATTCTTCAAGAAGGGAAATGTTCAGGTACATAAATTCAAATTCTCATTTTTCCATCTACCAAGATATTTTTGATGATTAAAATTCATTAAATAATTCTTCAACAATAACATTTTACAACAATGAAATTTCAAACAATAGAAATTTTTTTATTTATAACAAATCACTAGTTAATTATGGTTGGGATAGAGAGGATTTAACTATCCATAATTTCATGAGTCATGAAAATTGGGCTTTTCATGCATTTAATTCTCTTCCTGTTTCAAAAGAATATAACACTAATGAAATAATTTGTGATGATGAATTGAAAACTGAAAATTGTGAACCTTGTTTCCATCTTTCTTCAAAAATAATTTTGACTGAATCCCATATTTCTCATTCTTTAAGCAAATTTATTTTTGAAGATGAGAAGAATACTAAGAAATAAATAATTTAGGTCCATTCTCAAAATCATCATAGTGATTTCAGTACTCATGACACCATTCCAATTTATGATTCATACAATGATGAGATACCCTTTTTAAATCATAATCTTCAAAATTTCTCATCTCTGCAAGTACATATAAACAATAATTTTAAATTCAAAATTTATGTTGACATTTTTGGAAATGATCTATTTACAAATGAATCCCAATCACATTGTATCAGTATTTGTAACATTAATGTAAATTTCAATATACTTAATCTTAATTTTTCTCGGTTTGAATTTACGTTTCTTTCAAATTTCATTTTTGAATTTCTAAAAAAAATACACTGGAAATTTGAACATGATCGCTCACGATGTGCATCAAGTGAAATAGTAAGCTTATATAACAATAAATTCTAGAAGTTTAAGCATGAACATCAACTACTTATTATTTTGAAATTTTATTTGTTCTTGATTGGTCAATACACGTATTGTTTTTCACAACTTATGGAACCTGAGAGAGCATCAGTACAATCTGACTAGTGATATAATTTTTCTAGAAATCTCCTAAACTTTCCATTTAATTCCTATCCAAACCTTGTTGATTCATTTAAAAAAAGTCTAGAAGTTCACGTTCTGAATAATATTTCTACATTGGTATTGTTCAGTAAGCTATGACATTTATAGTTTCATAATTAAATTTAGGCATGTTATTTCCTCTTCCTTTGAATTTCTTTCAACCACTCACTGAAATACATGCAGATTTTTATGATCTTATAGGAATATGGTTGGAAGAATTTCAAGGTAATACTTTTGTAAATAAGTTTCGTTTTCCAAACTTGTTAGATGTACATACTTGGATGAATTTTTATTTTAATAATTTAGCTGCAATTTTATTTTTTCTAATTTTTTATATTTTCATTAGTTCATAAATAAAACTGAGAGAGTGGCTTCACTGGAAGTATGAATATATTTAGTAATATACTTCCTCAATGAATTAGATTAGGATTCAAATTAGTTTAGTTATATTTATCTCTTTTTTTTTTTAATTTCAATATTTCTGATTTTTAATAAAAATGTAATGAAGCCCCAACATCTATATTAATATTCACTTGATCTTTAGTAACGAGTGGTGCACTTGTTATTTTGGTCCTTTACAACAGGGCACTTTTGAGATAACAATTTCTCAAGCATATCTAAATCATCAAATCCACCTCTCGTGTTCTTAAATATGAAGTTGATATAAATTAATAGCTCATTACTTAGTAGTTAATTTAAATTGAATAAGTATATTATTTTGAACATATGAAAAATTAGAGATAATTCATGGGAGAATGTCAAGACTTATGAGGTAAATTTGCAATCAGAATCTTGTAGGTATGTATAGATATGTTCATCTTCCTCTGTTGTTAATTTTTATTTTTCATAGTTTACTTCTTATTTATGTTTGCTTCTTTTTTCAGGTCTTCATTAACTTGAATTGGAGACTTGATTTTTACAAAAATATTCAGTTTCCTTTAAAATAAAGTGAGCAGTTATCTCTTTCTAATCCGCAACATATTCAGGGAAGTATTTGATTTTTCATCAAGATCTTGATTTTCTAAATTGTTTCTTCTGGGCATATTTCCTTGCTTCATAAATGCACACGATGAGTCAATAATTGTTAATGAAGTTGAACTGGAATGTCAGACTCATTCTTGTTCATATTTTATACAACAAAAGGAAATTGCAAAAATATTGCAGCAAATACTTTTTTCATGATATTACCTCTGCTTGTTCTGAACCTTAAAGTTTCTAGTTGATTTAAGCCTTTCCATTGCACTCATTTATCCTACATCCGCTTCAGTCACATTTCGCTATTTAGAGATTATTCAGAGCATCCTAATTACAAATATCAGAATATCGGACCCATGTTTCTCTTCTCATTTTTAAAAATACTTCTTCCGAGACTATTTTCCTCAAGAATTTATAAATTGGGTTCATCAGAGTCTGGTATTCATATTATCTTAGATTTATTTTAGAATATGCTCTGAAATTTATCATCCAAGAACTAAATACCTCAGAACCTCAGAAACACATTGTATCGAAATCATTTTAAAATACATTTCGAGATGTCTAGCTCGATATCCACATGGCCTTTTCCTTGATTGTCATGCTCATTATGCTTACTTCATTGTATTCTCTTGGGTCTCATGATATCAAAGTATCGTATAATGATTTTTTTTACGAAATTTTTTCTGATATTTTTAATATGTCCCCCTCACTTTTATTTTTTTATCTTGAATTTGTTTTCTCGGAAGTTTATTTTAGATACAATATGAGATTTCTATTCCAAGATTTCCATTTCCAGTTATATTAAGTCTCTTAGTGAGATATTGGACTATTGTAATATTATTGGCCTTTGGTCAATTCACTCATTATTTGACAATATGATCCATCACTATGTTCACATGGAGTCCTCCTTCATTATTTGTATCTTCAAGTTTACTTTCATGTTACTCGGGTATTTGAGAACTTGGGTGCATTTTTAATTACAATTTCATCAAACCGTAAGAATTCATTTCTCAACATGACTTTGGGACTTTTGGGATATCTATTCTTCATGATATGAATACTTGTATCTTATCGTTGTGCCCTTATTGGACATATATTTTCACATGTATAGTTGGCCATATTTTACTCTTCATGATAATTTCTAGGCAAAAGAGAAGTACATCACTTGTGGCTTGCTTACATTTTTATCTTTACCTTACTATCAAATGCTCATTTCATCATCTTCATAATATATAGTGTGAATCCTCATTTAATTCTCAATAACATTCTTGAGTAACCACTATTGTAATGCAACAATTACTAATGAAATTCAGAACATGTAAAGGTAATAGATCATGAGAAACCTATGTTCTATATTCTCTTCTAGTGTTCTTATTTTTTATATGTTTCTGCATATGTATCATGAAAATATTTAATTCCTCTCAAGTTAGATGATTGTGACATTGTTTGGGACTTTAAATCAATTTCTTGGGATTGTATCAATATTGTGGGGCTGATATAAACTCAAAAGTGATGACAAGAGAACAATCATCCCTGCAAAAACATATCATCATTATCATTTTTCATGGATTTCATTTACTTCATATTCCTTGAACATGAATCATTATTTTCTTCTATTTTACTTCTTGCTTTAGTTTAGTTTTAATAAGTAATGGTTTTGGTCCAATAAAAACTGCAAGCCACTTCTTCAATCTTTTAATTTCAATCGAAGGAAGAGGTTGTCCTTTGTTGGAGAAAATGATATTTCTAAGGTAAAATTAAATGAAATTATCCAATGGTAAGTTTCATACCCCCATTTTCATCCTTTTTATTTTCTTCATTTTTGTTTCAACTTTGCTTTAGATTTTTCCGATATAAAACTCTGTTTTGTAGGTCTCCATGAATTATTTTCACACCTCTACAACCTCAAATTTGGCATTAATTCTCCTTGTTGTATGTTTCATCTTTGGAAGAGCAGTTGTGATGTTCAAAAAATCAGCTATACCATGGAGTCCCTGAACCATTTATTTTATTTCAGAAGCATTTCTTTTATTAAAATATTCTTCAAATACTATCATGTAGGATTTGAAACTAAATATGCAAAAGATAAAAACTTCTCATTTGGATTTATTATCTCTCATAATTAATATTCATTTTATGGTTTGAGAGCGTAATTGGTTAAGACTCTATAAGGTAGAATTTACTAAAATCTCGACATAGGAGGATTACATGCAAGCTTATCCCATTTTAATATTTTCTTGAGACATTTGGATACTCAACCTTGTAGGGCTTGTTTTTTATTTCGGATTTATTTTCATTTTTATTCTTTTATTTCACATTTTTGAATTTTATTGATTTCTTGTTTCACTTAAGTATTATATTTCTTTTCCTTTTTTTGTTTGTTAGGGTTTGATTTGAGTGATACAATCAATATTTAGTGGAAATAATTTATTTTTCTCACCAAAATTTGGTTGGAAGACATGAGAAATATTTACGTATCTATTTAAAGAGTTTCATTTACCATTAAAGGTATATCTTTATGAAATCCTAAAGCCCTCTTGCTTTAAATTTTTTCCATGGAGGTGTTACACTGAAAATTGTCATCCTGACATTTTGCTATGTGTATGAGCTCATTATCACTCATACTTCCTCCTTTGCAAGTCTAACACATTAGTTCCTCATCTCAAGCCTTGAAAATCAGAGAAAAGTTCCTAAAAATCTCCTTAACTTTGGTGTCGCACTTTCTCTATATCTTGCCTGCGGTCCTGCACCTAATGTTCATGTCTTCTGCGTACCTGAATGCAGTTTCTGTGTGTTATAGGTGCAGACCCCTGTAAAGATTAAAAAGGCGCAAGTAAACTCAAAAAAGCTCATTTTCAGTAAATTCTAGAAGCTTATAGAAAAGATCTTGTGGTGGCAGAACTGCTCTTATGAGGTTCATGTATCCCTTACCTTATGGAGCTAACCCCTTATGTTGAACATGCCTTCTTGGGGTCCGAAGTTGGAATATCCTCTACTCTGATAAGCTCTGCACTCCTCCAATCGAGACAGATAGAGGTATGTGATGTCTCCTCCAAAAAATCTCAGTTAAATGAGTCTGAATCCCAACATCATTTAACCTCAAATATTTCTAAAGCTTGAACTCCCTTTGAGGCTACCCAATGCCTCTTTTTATAGTGGAAAAGAGGAGGTTTTCAGTTTCAATTATGAAGGGATAGAATCCTCCTTCAAAGGGATAAGCTCCTCACATGAAGGGGTTAGCTCCATAAGGTAAGGGATACATGAAACTCATAAGAGCGGTTCTGCCATAGCAAGATCTTTTCTAGAAGCTTCTAGAATTTACCAAAAATGAGTTTTTTTTAGTTTACTTGCGCATTTTAATATTTACAAGGGTCTGCACCTGTAACACAAAGAAAGTGCGTTCAGGTACACAGAAGACATGAACATTAGGTGCGGGACCGTAGGCAAGATATAGAGAAAGTGCGACACCAAAGTTAAGGATATTTTTAGGGATATTAGTATTCGATTATAGGTATATTAATCAAGCTTGTCCTAAAGACAATTATCCAACCCCCTATATTGATTAGATAATTGATGATTGTGCCGACAGTGAAATGTTTTCCTTTATGGATGGTTTTTCTGGTTACAATCAAATAAAAACACTCCTTGCTGATCAGCCAAAAACAACTTTCATTTGTCCATAGGGGAAATTTTCTTATTGTAAACTACCTTTTGGATTAAAGAATGCTGGAGAAAATTTTCAAAGGGCTATGCCTTACGCATTTCATGATATTAAGCACATTGTGCAGCCTTGTCTTGATGATTTGCCTACTCATTCATCGCGTAGGGCCAAACATCACACTCATTTATGAGCTATATTTATGAGATGTAGGCATTATAGAATTAGGTTGAATCCACACAAATGTGTTTTCTATGTAGAATCAGGTTTCTTACTGGGATTTTTTGTTTCGAAAGCAAGAATTCACGTTGATCTGTCGAAGGTCGCAGCTATTGTCAATTTACCTCCTCCTTCGACTCTGTGCCAACTCCAAAGTTTGCAGGGGAAAGAAATTTTTTTACGTCGGTCCATTCCTAACTACACCGAGCTAACAAAGGGTTTTACCCGGTTGCTGAAATAGAACATTCCATTATTTTGGGATGAGATTGTTGATCGATATTTTGATGCACTTAAACACACGTTGACCCATGCACCGTTATTTCATCCTCCCAACTACAACCAGGACTACTTTTTGTACATCGCTGCCTCTCATTCCACAATTGGGATGGTTTTAGTTCAAGAAGACGAATCTAAAACTAAACATGTGATTTACTATCTTAGTCGAAATCTACATCTGACTAAGATCAAATACACACATGTGGAGAAATTGGCCTTGACAGCTGTTCAAGTTGTTCAAATATTTAGACACTACATCTTATTATGCAGAACCACATTAATTTTTGACTATAACCCTATGATGTACATTTTAACCAAACAATTGCTAGGGGGCAAGTATTCCAAATGGATAGTTATCCTGCACGAATTTGACTTGGAGTTTGAAAAATCCAAGGCGAAGAAATCTTTGGTTTTTGCTGAATTAATGTGTGATTTTCCCTCTACTGATACTGAAACTGTGGCGGAGGAGCCCATTGTGAATGAATCCTTGTTTCTTATCAGTACTATTGATCCATGGTATGGGGATATTATCATTTATCTCCAAACCCAATCTTTTCGGCTTGAAATCTCACAGTCTCAGTGACGGAAAATACATTTCCAATCCTAGCAATACAATATTATTGGTGATACACTCTATCGTCGTGGAGTGGATTCTGTTTTCCGACGGTGTCTTATTCTTGAAGAAGATGAGAAGGTTTTAAATGACTGCCATTCTAGAGCATGTGGCGGTCACATGTATGGGTATGCCATAGCCCAAAATATATTGTGCATTGGTTATTTCTAGCCATCGTTATTCAAATATTGTATATATGCAGTCCAGAAATGCCACAATTGTCAACTCTTTGATTGTAAGATGAGTGCGTCACCCACTCCTCTTCACCCTATAATTGTTGTCGGTCCTTTCGCAAAATGGGGTATTGACTTTATTACTGTAACCCTCACACAGCCGGGGGCCATGTATATATTATCTTAGAAGTGGATTATTTTACTAAGTGGGCCAAGGCGATGCCTACATTTTCAGATGACGGCAAGACTACTGCAACTTTTGTATTCAATCACATAATTACCAGGTTTGGTGTTCCTCAAGCCATTATTACAGATCATGGAAGTCATTTTCGAAATATCATGATGACTGAACTGACAGATCAACTTGGCCTTCTCCACGATAGTTCCACTCTGTATTATCCACAAGCTAATGGTCTGGTTGAAGCTATCAATAAATTTTTAGTCACAATGATCAGACGAATTATTGGTATTCATAAGTTGAATTGGCATTCCATGTTATTTTCAGCACTTTGGGCATATCGAACCTCGGTAAAAACATCAACTGGCTTCACTCCCTTTCAAATGGTTTATGGTTTGGAGGCTGTGTTGCCGATTGAATGCGAAATTTTGTCTTTAAAATTAGCCATAGAATTACTTCCAGCTACGTTTGAAGAGGAAAAACGTTTTTTGTACTTGGCTCAGCTATATGAGAATCAACGAAGTGCTGCAATAGCAAACGAGGCTCATGTTAAATGAATAAAAGCTCAGTATGATATAAGTGTTACCCCTCGAAATTTTTCAGAAGGAGACCTAGTCTTAGTTTATGATCAAGCCAACGATAAGCTAGGAGCTGGAAAATTCGTGCCTATGTGCCATGGTCCTTTCATTGTTAAGAAAAAACTGGCAAAAGGGGCCTATGAGCTGATAGATTTTGATGGTGTCCCTTTAGATAAACCTAGAAATGGGCTTTATCTAAAGAGATATTATGCTTAAATGTGGTGTGGAGATTTAATTAGATTATATTTATTTACAGCTGGTGTGTTTTAGATTGGAAAAGTGTGCCTAGTTTAGAAGTGTGTTTTGTCACTATTCCTGCTTATCTAAGTTTTACTCTTGATATTGCAGATGTCGACGTCTCTTCAAACCTACGTTGGTTTTGCTGATGGTGCTTGTCGTAGTATATGGAACATTTCTTCCGTAGCTTGGGTTATTTATTCACCCTCTGACGAGTTAGTATCCATGCATGGGGTAAGCCTCAGTCAAACAACGAATAACATTGCAGAGTATAGTGCAGTGATTGAGTTACTATCTGAATCCATATCTTTTGGAATTCAGAGTTTGATTGTTAGGTTGGATTTTGAACTTGTTGTATTACAGCTCAACAGGGTTTATGCCATTAGAAATATAGTGTTATTATGGTTATTTTTAATAGTTCATCTCTTGGAATGTGAATTTGATTACATTGAATATCAGCATATTCCAAGACATTTAAATAAATTAGCACATGCAATTTCTTCTACTATGATAAATCGACATTTGTAATAATCAAAACAGTAAATTAAATAACATTCATAACATGTACATAGATAGCCGGTAAATAGTGATATATCATAGTATAGAAGTGTTTTCAAAAAATATATACATCGTCTTCGATCATAGGTTGAAAACACCTTATGATCAGTAAAAATGGTAATACAAAAGGTCAAAAGTATGATTCTAAGACATGATCATCCCATCAATGATGGTGATCACGATAAGAGACCAGTGCCCGAGCCACCCTACATAGGAACCTCCTAAAAGGTCCTGGGACACCAATCACATATCTCTGTAATCTGAGAGGAATATCATCTATGTCTGTCTCTAGAATTTCTAGAGTCAGGCACTCTAGGTGATGCTCTAAATCAGACAGGATCTCTGCTGATTGGCCTACTGGGGCTGGTGCGGCTGCAGCTGGTTGTCTCCTTTCATAAGGCTGGAGATGGGCTCGTCATCGTGGGCCCACATCTGCATTTAAAAATTTTGGTTATTATTTTTGAGATGATTAAAAAACAAAAAAAATAGAACTTAGAAATTGTTGAAAATGATTTTACCTGATTCATCCCATTCTTCCCCTACTGGGAGAGTCATCTCTCAGTCACTGCGGAAATTTGTCCCGGTGTATGGAAAATCGTCTATAACAAAAAATTGGCACTCCAACCAATGAAAATATGAAGGAGGAAATCGAACAATCTCGAATCCTTCAATACCATGACGGGCCATCACTGCAACCCAATGAACCATCCTAGGTTCTCGAGGTCGACCGGCATCAATAGGAGTGTTCTACAGAGCTAATGTGGGGATCCTCTCTAGAGAAAAGGTGACTACAATGGATCCATATCCAAATTTATTTATTTTTCCATTCTTTGCTCTAGTTAGTTGGCCTTTTACATTGGCCAACACAGCTTCGCACCAGTTGAAAATGGTGCCTCGAAAACAGCCTACAACAATGTGCATCTGGGAATCGGTAGCCACATGCAGGGCTGCACTCCCACACAGCCTGGTAACAGTAAATTCAATAAATTTTAGCTCGGGACGGATTATATTTTTTAGTCAATCCATTTGTCCCTAGTGTCTACTTGATCATTACAGAACTCTTGTCGAAGACTACTGATAGTCTGGCCACCTGGCGTAGTCCCAAATAGAGAAATTTGTCCACCACTTTTGGACAAACTAGTCAGAAAATAAATATCCTCCAGCTCAATTTCGAGCCAGTGGCCGCCAATAATGAAACAATGGTCCTGTACGTTCACCTGTTCACCATCCATGTTAAGAGGTCTACATGTACCCTCATGCCCTAAATGACCTAGAATTTATACAAACCGCATGCTCTTAATGCTTTCATTGTGGGAAAATGGAGCATTGCGGTGTCATCCATGTCTTCATGCTCACGTTATCTCCAAATTAGCATCTTGTTTATCCTACAATGCATAAAAAGATATATTAGAACAATCTAATTTGAAATTTTTGGGTGGAAAATGAGAAATTTAACTTTGAAATCTAATTGCACAGGGTTTGCACTTTGTTTTCATACACAGTGTGTAGGAACACATGTGCGCTGTGTGAAAATTGTGGACCCACGACCTTTTTCTACATAGAAAAAAGTCGGGGTCCGCAAGGCTCGTGTGTTATGCCTGCAGACCCCCGCGGGCGATTTTTTAGACATATTTTTCTCTTAAAAATAAAAGCTAAAGCCTTAAAATGAAATGCAAATGGATGAAATACAAGATTAAGAGGTCATGGATTACTTGGAGTTGATGGTTCTCGATTTTGTCGGACGGATCTTCCAGAATCTTCATAGGAACTTTTTTACCCAAAAGGTTTTACTTTTCACTCTGAACTCGAACGGTAAAAAAGAAGTTAGAAAAGCCCTTTTTATAAGTTTTTTTGAATAAACGAGTTTCTAATTTGTTTATTTTTCACTTTAAAAAGGTTATTTTTGAAAGAATTTTTATTTATCTTAAACAGGTATGTGTAATGTCTCAAGTTTTTGCACAGAAATTGGATTTTTCAGCAGAATTGGCCGCTTTTCAACAAAGAGTATACTTTTATCACTTTTTCGGACTATTTCAAAAATTTATGAAAAAGAGAAAACTTGGAGTGACCCTCTTTTAAGCCCTTTTCAGACTCTCTAAACATGAAAATATTGCTGAGCACTTTATTATTCGAACTCGTTAAAGTAAATTAATGATTGTCCTTTCAGTATAAGTTTACCCCTTTTACGGACTAAAATGGACTATTTATGAAAAAGGTATACGTTGACTAATTATGGTCAATAGAGTTCTCTCCCACATTATTTTATCCTTTTTCGGGCTCGAGAGGCTAAATTTATGAAAAAGTACACCCATGGAGTTTTCTTAAGTTTTTCTTCTGACTCCCTAAAATTGAAAAACACCGAGTTTCTCCTATACTGGACTCATTAAAATTTAATAGTAAAGGACTTGTTCAATTCTAAAATAGAAATGAACCACTCCTTATTAGGGTTTGAATCTTAAAATAAGTTGGACTCATCCGAAGGATGAGCTTATAAACAAGCAATTTTTATCCTCCTCAAGCTTGTCAAAAATAAAGAGGTACTTGCCAGAAATGGTGTGGGAAAAGAGAGAAAAATGGACTTGTTTGTTGTATTTTGATTTTTTGAAAATCTAGTTAACCACTCTTGAACATGACACTTTTTGTCCACATTGGTTGGGAAATCCTTTACCTAACAGTTAATCAAACCACACTGAAAGTCTTCAACCGGTTTCTAGGTATTAGCTTTGGGTTAACTGTCACCAAACCATCTGTAGTGTCATTATGTGTTCAATAGGATAGTTCAAATAAACCATTCATCTGCAAAATATCTATCATTAATTTTGACCATCCTTGAGTCATTCCTTGCCAATATATTTTCAAAACTTGATCTATGATTTCGTGTTGTGGGCTTGCTTACGACGGATCACTTTCTATTGATGACAACTCATTGTCTAGGAAGTTGATCTAGAGATCGTCAGTACCTTGAAATCTACATACCTCAATGGAAGTTTTCTCGCCTTCGACGATAATTTACATCATTGACCTTCGATCGAACGATTCCATGATGTTTTCGAATTCAGCTCATTCATTCACATTTCATGGATTGTACTGAGTACTTTGAGAAGCATTGACATTACTGGTGGTTACTCTCACACTTGTTAATAGTTTACATCATTGACTGGTAATTAAGTGGTTTCTACCATGTTCGACTTCCACACATTCATTCATATGAATAGAATCGTACAAGTTTGAGATGCGGAAATCAAGAACCTGGATCTAGTTTCTACCATCCAGGCTGCAAGGAATTTTGTTATCATTTATACAGTGGACTATTCATAGACATATGGCAGCATCCATACTGTGTCTACACATTTCTATACTGTTGATGTATTCAAAATCATCCCTGTATCAAAACAGTTTGAATTGTTGAGAATGCAGCAAGATGATGGAGCTTGGTGGAATGAAGTCGCCTTCACCAAGTGGCCCCGCAGGCAAATTCTGGCGCAAAGTCTATTTTTAGACATATGTAGCATGGTTCGGGGATTCCAGTTTGAGATTCTTGGAGCATTGGTCATGTTGGTAAAAATAGATGAGACTCTATTTTTTAGGTCGAAGAGGTCGAAGGCTATGTTTAGACTGCCTCTCCTAAAAATATGGAAGTCAAATATTATTTACCCTTAATAATATTTAGACTATAAACTTCAGTTTACTCTCTTGGAGCACTTCAGTTCGAGCCTTGGAAGTGGCTCATGCATCTGACAGAGGAATTATGCTATTCCCAAGGGTTTGATGGCATCATGCATGGTTGACTTCAGTTAGGACTTCAGTGGCAGAAGTTTGGTGGAGTTAATGAGATAGATAATGGAGTTGTGTTCTGTTTATTTTAGTTGAACTAGTTGAGATTAGTTTAACTAGCTAATAAATTAGTTATGAGTGGAGTGAATTAAATATTATTTAATTCATTAATTAGTAACTCATTATTCAACTCAAGAACACATCAATTCACTACAGTGCATGATCAGTTCAGTGGAGACCAGTGAAAGAGGTAGATGAAAGGGTGGAGTTAGCTATAAGTTGTGACTATACTATTGTTATTTGCAACACATAGATAGGTGGAGTAAGCCCATGAGGGTTGCGCAGTTCAGGCTGGTGGTTTATCTATATAAAGAGGCCATCCCATAGCATTGAAACACGCAATAGAGGCTGGCTATCAAGTGGCAAAAGATTGGAGCATGTGTTTTGCTAGATCTAGCTTGATAGTGTGTAGCAATTGAGGGTGTGCATGAGAGCTTGTGAGGAGCTTTGTACTATGATTGTTACATGATTTCTCCATTATAATATACACAATAGCTGCGGGGTTTTCAGCTATAAGCTATCCCCATACATACTGTGTTAATGTGTATGATGATTTGATGTGTTATCGCTTGATTTTATTTCCGCATGTGTGATGATCTGAGTTGAGTTGAGTGGAAGAGATTATGTGTTGTGTATGAAGTTCAAATAGTATGTGACCAGGATAGTCTCGGTGGATAATTAATCATTATTCAAAAAATTTCTACATGAATCAGTTTCTAGTTAGTTTTGATTTGAGTATGGGAATGCCTACCTCAGCGATGATATATATATATTTTGCATTGAATGTTTTTACAGGTTCCAACTGGGGTGTCCACAGGATGATCCTTGAAATGATAAAGTACTGCACTCTTCATATATGACAGACTTCAACTTCATATATTCCAGACTTTGCACTTTAGGTGAAAATATGTTACACTGAAAATTGTCATCCTAACATTCTGCTATGTGTATGAGCTCATTATCACTCATACTTCCTCCTTTGCAAGTCTAACATATCAGTTCCTCATGTCAAGCCTTGAAAATCAGAGAAAAGCTCCTAAAATTCTCCTTAACTTTGGTGTCACAGTTTCTCTATATCTTGCCTGCGGTCCCGCACCTAATGTTCATGTCTTCTGCGTACCTGAATGCACTTTCTCTGTGTTATATGTGTGGAACCCTGTAAAGATTAAAAAGCGCAAGTAAACTCAAAAAATCTCATTTTCAGTACATTATAGAAGCTTCTAGAAAAGATCTTGCGGTGGAAAAACCGCTCTTATGAAGTTCATGTATCCATTACCTTATGGAGCTAACCCCTTGATGTGAGGAGCTTATCCCTTTTAAGGAGGATTCTATCCCTTCATATTCGGAACTGAAAACCTCCTCTTTTCCACTATAAAAAGAGGCATTGGGTAGCCTCAAATGGAGTTCAAGCTTTAGAAATATTTGAGGTTATGTGTTGTTGGGATTCAGACTCATTTAACTAAGATTTTTGGGAGGAGAGATCACACACCTCTATTTGTCTCGGTTGGAGGAGTGCAGAGCTTACCAAAGTAGAGGAGATTCCTACTTCAAACCCTGGGAAGGCTTATTCAATATCAAGGCTAAGGTTGTAAGGTTTTCTTTCTGTTAAAGTTAATACAAATGAATTCAGTTTTCTCAATAAGTTGTTAGTTAAACTGTTTATTTCATGGATTCCTTGATCACCATGATAAGCATGATTCACAATCTTTAATATATAGGTGATATTTAATATTTTCTTTTTTGTGACTGTAGGTTTATGATGATAAATCCTTCAAGTGCACAAGGGACAACAACGACTTCAAACAAGCACTGGACCTATGGCAAGTCTTTTACACCTCTAAAGTGGTTTTTGTAAATCATATATGCTTAGAGAAAGATTAGTTCATTTGGCTGTTTGTTGCTAGATTACCTTTTTGGTACTAGGGAGATCAATCTTGTCTGAAATATTGATTAATCCGTACAATAGGAGGAACATGCATCCTTTCTAAGTAATATAATTCACCTTTTCAGGGAAAGAACTGATCTGATTTTAACTCAATGCATCCCACCCATCCCTCTACTTTATTAAAATATCCGATTAATAGTCATAGGAAAATATTTTGAGTCAACATTATGGAAGTATTATATCCATTACACTAAGTCTCTTTTACCATCCCACCTGTTTAACTCAAGTACATCATAAATTTAGCTCGCAAATGTGCTTATCAAAATGGTGATCAAAAGGAGGAAACATGGGAAATATAATTAAACCTGTCAGGGTTGTAACACCCTCTTCCAAAATCTACCCAAGTAACCAGTCAATTGGGGTAAACATGTGGCGATAGGCTACTAATATGAGATTCAACATCCTATATGACCTTAGGGAAGTCGAAATAAAATAAAGAAGACAAACACACCTTACACAACATCAAAAACATCCTCTCAAGGTAACCCAACCTTCCAGGCCCTTGAACCTTGAGGGAGACTGACCTTTTGACCAATTTTAGACTTAGATGAAGGATTTCCAGGGAAAGGTAATGATGAGGGCCTAGTTTTGTCTATTTTGTGCCTGCAACTCTGGGATTTGTGCCACTTTTTTAGCCCCAAATCCCCGATCATTTCCCATAACGTCATGAAACTATAGGGGATTATGAATAACATTAAAAAAAGGTAGAGAAGAAATGAAATCATCGGGAACTCATCTAGACCCCTCCTAGCCATGAGAGGAATTTTATCAGACATGTCACAAACATTGCATATATAGGTATAAACAATAGATTTAAACATGGGGGTCTCCTACTTATCTAAGAATATCTAAGAAGAATTTCCCCCCTACATCATAAGCTACAATACAATATATTTGATCATACATACATTGTGTAATAATTTACAGGTAAAAACATGGATAGATCCATACATCATCACTGATTGGATGCATGCTTATAACTAACACAATAACAACATAAATATAATGGATATAAAAACAATAAAATCCTTACATAAACTAGTACATTTGCATATTTAATACCAGAGGAATGAGCTCTTCATTACTGAATGTAAAAAAAAAAAAGAGATGGGATTTCCACATCCAACCCAACCATATATTGGTGGAGCCAAGTCTCACTTCAATGAATCACCCTTGTGCCATATTCCAAGCATAAAAGTGGGATCTCATCAATCACAATCAATATAGGGATTCCATAGGAAAAAAATATTCAACCCTCAACCAATTATTCCACCTCATGGTCAAACATCAGAATATCATGGATTTATCTCTATCCAAGTTGTTTCAAGGCTCTGGAGTGTTTATTCCAACCAAGGCTCCATGACTAATAACTCAACCCGAGTTTTTTCCGGGCTCCCAAGAATTTTTCCAATCAATGCTCTAGGACAAGAAACTCAAGCCACCTAAGGCTCCAGAGCGTTTGTCCAACCAAGGATACAAGAAAAGTAACTCGCCCAACAAATGTTTTTCGGTCTCTAGAGCATTTGTCCAACAAAGGCTCCAGGAACTAATAACTCAACCCAACAACTAAAGGAGCCATAAGAATCAACCATAAAATAATCAATGGAAATAACCCCACAACACCATGGCTATCCAGGAAATGGAAAGGATAGAAAAATCCACATGCATACAATATGCATGCCAAACCTAGTGAGGAAAAAATTCATGCAACTTGGAACCTAAACTTAGAACATGTTGTAGATGTTGATCTTGCTGTCCTCCTGCACTTTACTTCTTTTCCCTTGCCTTCTTGCTCCAAATCACCAAGTATCCAGTCTCTCCAAGAGTGCTGACAAAAAACTATAAGTATCCAAGAGTATGAGAGATAAATAATAATGAGAGAGCTCCAAAAATGCACTAACCAAGGCTTGACCGAAAATATTTACAACTGATTCTTGAAAGCCTTTTTATTAATGAGGCCTCTATTTTCTTAATTTTCAATTAGTTTCATTAATTTTTCTCCTCACATGAAACCTGTGACCTTTCACCTTCCTTTTTTCCTATTTTCCATTAATTTCATAAATAAAATGCCAATTATTGCATCACGCCTTTCCAATTTATTTTCCATTGTCTTGTCCAATTCATTTTAGCCATAATAACTGAAATGAACACCCACTAAGATGTTTTTCCCACCATTCGTCTTGGAATACGTGTGCCATAAATCATGGTCTTATATATTTTTGCATGAATTTTTACCATGGCTGTTACAGAACCCTCCCCCTTGGGGGAACACTGTCCTTGGTGTTCAATGACACCTGAAAACCAACAAACTACTAAAAACAAAACATACTACATATGGAGCTCTATAACACAACTCGTTGTAGTAATTAAAATTACCACTTATTAAACATGACCAACATACCATTTACTATATCTTCATAATACAACTCATTGAATTATTTACAATAACAACCAAATTTTCCTCAACCAACCAATAATCATACATCATATGGAGCTCTCTAAATCAAGCTCGATATTGCATTTACAACAATATACACATGCAAATCTACTCAACCAACACATAAAAGGATATGATGCCCAACAACAAGGGAATCCATAGGCTCACACCTCCACCCTCAAAAGTAGTACCATGATTAACCTTCTTTCCAAGAAGTCCAAAATCCACTGCGAAATTCAAAGTCACATCCAATGTCCAATGCTACAATCCTATGCTATTGGACACTCAGTGAACAATTATTGGCTAATTATTCCAGGGCACACTCCCAATCTGCATCTGATTCCATCTGGCAATGTTAATGACAAAAGAAAATCCATCCCTAAACTTCCCTTATCTACTAAATAGTCCCTAGGAAAATTTGGTCACCTCCTTCCATGCAATCACTGACATTCCAAGTTCCACTAGCACCCCCATATCGAATATTCCATCACTTGGAAAGGCTTCCTCACATCAAATGATATGAAAATCGGGGCGTATACCTGCCTCAAAACCATTATACCAGTCATAGTATGTTCATCCCAATCAATGGACATTATTGGGTACCAGTGTCTCACAATGGTCCTATTACTTAAGTGCTTTACCAACATACTGTTTCCTATTTAAATTCCTCTTGTTTTTGTTGCTAATTATTACAATCAGTTCCAATCACCCAATGGGGTATTACATGATTTCCTTTACCAAGAACATAACTACCATTAGATTCAAAATAAATTGAAATAAATTCACATCATGCCTCTTTGGTATCTCATCAATAAGGTACACTTGCGATTCTGTTCACTTCCTGCCACCACAAGTCAAACTAGTTGTTTTATCAATCATCATGTAATAAGATATTACATTTGCTTAGCTAAAAACACAAACAATATATTTTAAAATCATGAATCACATACAATCATCATAAAACATAATCATAAATCACATGTAACCATCATAAGTAAGAACCGTAAATCATGTGCATAATAAAAATGAAATAAAATACCAATAATTATCCTTCATTAGTATTTACTTATGACTTTATTCATTTTCACTCATACCGGATCAGTTGCCACCCTTGGCAAGAACCCAATGCCTTTTCTTCTCTTAAATCATGTACACATACACATAGTGTACATCACAACACATACATCAAAACATGACATACAACACCACACAATACGTACACCCAAATTGGCATAAGACATGTACACCTATAGCCGATGTACAATAAAACACAACACATATGCCTATACCGGCATACAACATATAAAGGTACACCCATTGTACAATTAAACACAATACACACACCTACACTGGCATATGACACATACAACTACACCTGGTGTACAATGCAACACAATACATATACATATACAGAGTACAACATAATGAATAAAAATGTCACGATACCATGACTACACCATGCAGATACATAGTACCACATGCACAACATGTACACGACACCACCTAGACACACCACCACATGTACAACATGTACATATCACCACATGCACAAAACACCACTTGTATAATCACACACATAACACCACATGTACATAGCACCATATGTACATCACTGACACAAAACCATCTGTACATAGCACCATATGTACTCAACACTGCACATCCAACATGCAGATAACACCATATGCACACAAAAACACATATATAACATGAACACAATACAATATGTACACAACAACACATATCCAACATGTACATAGCACCATTTATACCTAGCATTGCATATGCAATATACACACAACACCATATATACAACAGACATACAACATCATATGTACACAATACTACATATGTAACATTACATATCACCATAGGTAGGATCACTGAATACAAAACATGGACAACATATACACAATGATAACATTGTACATCCATATACCACACACCAATGCCACAAGAAACCTTTCCTCTAGTGCCTTTCCACTATCCATGCTTGCTTCAACATGTTGCAGATCACACTACTTTCACTTCATTGATGTACCTCTCAACATTAAATCTCCATAACATAAGCATAGGCATAGTACAAGCATATAATATCAATTCATTTCCATATTATACTAACCTCGTATATCTTCCAGTGTTACTCTTCCCACTTGATTCCTCATAAGAATAAGAACCTATTCATGATATTCACTTGCATAAACAATCATTCCTCAAAAATAATGATCCTTGAAAACCCTGACATAGAGTAACATAGATACATAGATACATACATATATATATCCATTAGAATAAAAATAATCATGATCCTATCAGAAAATGACATACATACATAGATATATACATATAAACATTAGCATTAAACAATAGTGATCCATGACCACCCTATCAGACATGACATGCATAAATACGTACATGTATACATATATAAACATCAATATAATCATGATCACAACACAACTTCTAGATATCATAAGGTCTAGGTTAAGATAACTTCCTTTATTCATGCACAACGTTGAGAGCAACAATTCCCAACATAGCCAAGGAATCTAACACCTCATATCCATTCGACTTACCTTTTATGTTGCCTTTCTTATGTCTGTACTTCCACCATCCATTTATCATAATGAAATCAACCAGTTCAATCAATTTTCATAGTATTACCTTCTGATACCCTTTACTCATGCACCAAGCTTCATCTGGTTCTTTAATTACCTGTTGAGTACCACAAATATCTCTCTGAGCTCCATTAAATTTCTTGTTTACCAACCAATTCCCAAGACTCAAAACATAAAAGGAAAGAGAAGAAACAAACAAGATGAAAACCATAAAAACCCATAGCAATACAACGTAATGAACAAAGTGGCAAAGCCTTGAACCAGACATAAACAAAGTTACAAATCAAGCACAAACAAATCATAAAAGATTGAAAGAACAAGACTACAAACAAACACCATCACTCAATCCCCCATGGATTTTTAACACTTCCAAAGGAAAGATTAGCCTGAGCCTTTTTCAAGATTTCATGGAAGTCTCATTTGTCATGTAATCCCCTGTATCATAGTGCCATAAAGACATAACTAACAATGTATAAATATGCATTACATTAAATTATTTACCTTACCTTGTTGTGTCAGGCACACACACGTGCTAGTGATATGTATCCACATCAAGACAACATATATATCAATTTTAAAATCAACTTTTACCAAGGCTAACAACCATATCATAATCCACAATCAAATAACATTCATTAGTGATAATATATAATTCCAGAACCATCCCCTACTTGCAATCAAGTACATATCAAATGTCTTAACGCATACATGTTATTACAGATATCTTAAAAAGATCATTACTTAATGCAATCTTATAGAAACATTCTCATTCCATTCAATTATTCAGAAATTCAATAGTATATAGACGCCATAATAGACACCAACACTCAAATACCAAATAGATGACATAATCAAACATTCAATTACAAGGTAGATGACATAGCAGGCTCACACCTTGATATACCTCAGGGTTGACTATATTATTTGCACAACCAATCTAGATTGGCATGATATAACTTCACAATATATCAACCCAATTGATGACATCCATCATTAGGTATAGTTGGAGATGTTAATTATCACCTTTTCAACCTTATTAGTCTCTCTTTATCACATTTAATTATGTTATGGTCATATGTTGCTAGTGTGGATGGTGATTAAAGCTTTTCATACTTCGAATGCCTAATATGCTTAAAATGAAGGATAAACACGAAGATGTTCCACTTTTGTTGAATATTTTGAAATTAAAGCTTGGAGTAGAGAACAATGAGAGATTCTAGGAGGGTTTTCCACCTCCTTAACTCCCAAATGAAGCCAAGGTATCATTGATATTCCCTCCCATAGCTCGAAATCAAAGGAGGCTAAGAAAGTGGGAGATAAAGTGCACCAAAGCTCCACTTCTCTTGTAGTCAAAGGGGACACATCACCAAATTTTTATGGAGTTTTTGGTAGCTACCCTTTAGGTTAAATATGGGAGAGAAAGAGCTCATTAATATTCTAACTTTGAAGGAAGATAATAGACTCTTAGCCCTTGTAATATGTTTTTGATACTTTTATGATTATGTAATTAGACTATTTTCTGTAATAATATGAGTATTTATATTGTCCTTCACTGATTTAGTTTCAAAGGGCTAGGCTTTTGGGTTAGGGCCTAATCCATTGGCCTTAGTCTCTCTATTATGTATTTATATTTATCTTTATGCCATTGCAGCTAGTTTTCTTTATGATTTTTAGCTAGTTTGTTTACATTTTAATTTACTATTTTTAGTTTGATTCATTTTATCCTTGTTGTAGCTAGGCTGGCATATATCTTGGTACAATAGAATATAAACTTAGAAAGCTATGTGTCAAAGCCTCCCTCTCTCATCTCTTCCATTGGAGCTTGAGGAGGGCAGATCTTCACCACAGGCCCAAATTTTCTATTTAGTTTATGATTTCTTGGAAAGAATAGATAGCTTGTTGTAGTGTGATGAACAGGTTGAGAATATTGAGTTAGATTATTTTTTTGAACTCTTAAGTAGGTTTTCTTGTCAAATTACTCATCTTTTCTATCTTCTTCATCATATATTTGTGAAGGTTTTTTGAATGAACATGTAGTTTGATTGGATGTTCAAGTAGCACAACATAGGAGGACTTCACCATCACCCCTTTCTACATTTCTCACCTTTCATTGGGCTTCTTTCAACCAAATCGCCTTCAACCGTGTTTTTGAGATTTTCACCTTTACACCGTAAGAAATCAAAGAAGTGTAAGGCGGTATTTGCAAGATTTTTTGAGCTTGGAAAAGGGGTTTGCCACCTTCCATCCATCCAAGTACACCTTATTTCCACCTCCCCTACACTTTTTTCCTTCATTTTTTTGCCTCGAATTGGCCTTGGCCTATTTCTTGTAGCAATTTGGGACTTTCCTTTATCAAACCCTATAGTAGCACCATTTAGCCTCAGCTTCAGCCCAAAAACCATCACCAACCACATTTGGACTGACCATAACCATAGATACACCTTAATCCCTGCATCCATGAGTTCAAGACCTTCCTAGGCCACCTCAACGCCTTCTCTCCTTGTGGAAAAACAATTTATTTACAAGCATAATTAGGTTATGATTAGATGTGTGATTAAAATCATGATAGTTAAAGCATGAAATAGTTATATTTTTTTTAGCCATTTGGCCCAAAAATGTGTGATTATACTAGCCTTATTTCTGCAATTTCAATTTAACACTTTACTTCATGTATGTTGCCTAGTTTGCTTCTATCTCTTGTGATAGCCTACATTGTAGATTGATTTCTTTGCAGAATAGATAGATGTATATTATTGCTTTAGAATAGTCCTTTGATTTTTGATAAAGTAATGGTTTTGAGTCTCTTGTAGTTCTAGGTATAATTCTGAAGTGTGATAGACTTCACTTAGAAACCCTAGAAATAACACCATTTTGTAGGACTCGGAAGAGGATAAGACTAAGTAGAATACATCTAATGTGTATATAGCATTGTCACCTACAAGGTTTTATGAACCCTGCATTGATAAATTAAAGCATAGTAGCCTGTAGGAGTTGCAACACTCTTGGTGCAATACTAGGGCTCACCACTTTTTGGCATCGTTTCCAGGGAGGTGTCTATGTAAATTCTTTGATTATGTTTTAACATTTTTTTCTGCTTTTATTTTACATGTAGTTCCAAAAATATTGAAAAATACAAAAATATTTATTTTCATGCCTTGTAGGAGTAGGGATAATCAAGGAATTGTTTTACCAAAAACCCCCACATCCCCACATAGTCACCCTTTACTATTCTTCAATGACTATGAGTTTGAACACACCATAGGTGAGCCCTTTTAAAACTTTGAAGAACCTATTGGAGAAGAATACGAACTTGTTTCACTAGAGGAACCTAATACACCAATGCAAGCCAAGGATGAGACTAGAACCCAAGGAGTCTTTCCCATTATAGAGACGTATCGCGAAACTAAGATGAAGAACATCAACCCCTCATCCCTTCCACATTTCCATGGACTTGTCTTTGAGGAGCTTGACACCTTCATGTTTGATTTTTTTTTGTTTATAGGACCTATTACTATTCCTCGAATGATCAAAAGTTGAAGTTATTCCCATCTACCCTCAAGGATTCATCCTTATGTTGGTTCATGGGTTTTCCTAGGAAAAACATCACTACCTAGGCAGATATGCAAAATATCTTTAAAAAAAAGTAGAGGGAATATTGTAGGTCCAAGGAAACTAAAGAGGAAATATTTAGGATGACTCTAGGGCCTGATGAATCCCTAGAATATTATGAGGAAATATTCCAGTTAAATTACAAAAGAGCCAACTTCACCCTTGATCCCATATCATTTAAGCTTTTACTTCTCCAAGGGATCAGGGAGGAGGTGATAGAAACCCTCAATATGTTATGAGGAGGACATATCTACTAGCTTCCTTATGAAGACATCAAAACTGTCTTCAAGAACCATTCTAGGGCTGCTAGGAAGAAAGGAAAAGCTAGCAAGACTCTGACCAATACCCCTTCCTCTTCCACCTTCATCAAGCATGAGTTTGGAAATATGTTGGAGGACTTCTAGAGTGAGATGTTGAACACCTTTTCTTTGAAAATGGACATAATGTAGATCAAGAGGGAGCAAGAGGAAGAAGAAAGAGCGTTGGCTATATTCTTCCTTAGATGTACTAGAAAACACCCTCGAAATGGATTTCCGTTGAATTTCATGCAGGTTTTCTTAGTTTGTGAGGAGAATCATGCCACAGATAAGCTTCCCTCCATACCTGCACTCAAAGTTGTATATCAAGGTAAGGAAATAGGACCAGAGAAATTTTGTTTCATCCATCAGAGAAGGCCTCAAGGCATTTGGTTGTATCAACAGGGTATGCAAGGTGCACCTTACTCCTATTATCATTAAAATAAGGGTGAACCAATGTAGGCTTGGTAAACCTCCATTTATCCATCATGGCCTACACATCCTACTATGTAATATCCCCAAATAGGAACTACTAGCAAGGCATGCCTAAAAAATGCTTTTTTCAGGAATGGATACTACAGAATGGAAATTCAGCCCTTGGATCCCTTAAATCTTCTAATCTAAGACCCAAATCCAAGAGGAGAGTAGAAACAAATAAAACTAGGTGGGTTAAACAAATATCCCACACCCAGTATGGCTTGGAAATTGCCCAAGGAAGGGGCTGTAGCAATACAAAGAACACTGCCCAGAAAATAATGTAGTTTTAGTTAACAACAGTAAGAGACCAATATGGTAGCTCAAAAATAGCTTATACAATGGTAAATCATATTTACAATGTGGCCCAATCAATGTACAAGAGAAAGATGGAAGACTTTCATGAGAAAAAAACCCTCTAAAAGATGTGTTGCACCAATATAATTCACTGCAAAGCCTTGATAGCATTATTTTTATAGCATACAGTAGTTTTAGGTTACAACTAAAATCTAGAACAGATATGTGTACAAAAATTTAGATCTATATCAAATATTTACACTAGAATGTCTCTATTTTACATACCCCTTGGGGTTTCCACAAAACATGAAGCATATGGAGTAGATCTGAGATCTCATGCAGTAGATCTATATATTTCTGTAGAATTCCTGAAGCTTATACAGGACTATTCAGATCATATCTAAATATGACATGGATAATAATATAAATCCATGGATCTCCACAGTGAGAGACAAGTTCTCATCACTAGAGATCAGTCCTCAAATGTTGCCAAAACTCCTTGCAACTTTCCTCTTGAAGATAACGTAGTCCTAGAAGACAAATTGCATTGTAGACTTGATGAAAAGTTTGGCCTGATGCCAAGGTATGGATCTGGAGCTCTAATGATCCAATACACTCTTGCCAATGGGATAGAAGACTTTCCTAGTGAAAAGAGGCACTAGAATATCTTAGATTTGAACAAATCTAGCCTCCACTTGTTGCAATATACAAAGAAAACCAAACCCTCAACAGGATATGCATTGTAGTTGGAAGTAGAAGCTTGGAAAAATGCCTAATAGTGGACAATAAATGCAAGACTCTTCCAAGAGGCCTCTCAAGGAAAGAGGTGGGATTCCCGATCAGGAACAGCCGAGTGCTAAACAACACTATTCTCAACTAAACATCTAGAGAATGAGAAGTGTCTAAACAGAAAAATACTTTCAAGACAATATGTTCAACAACCTTCTTCTGTTGTTCTCCTCTTTCTTTTATAGGATGAAAGCCTTGCAAAACCATAAACCACGTCAAAGGTTTAGCTCCTTCCACATGTGTAGCCTCCAACTAGATCTACGTTGTGCATCTAGGAGGTACATTGTATCTTGATAGCATTTTGGATTTGGTCCTATTGACCCAGTCGATTGTCACAATCCATTTCACACATAAGTGGGTTTTACTTAGGCAACCCAGATTTAGCCTTGTTCACATTGGCATTGATTTATTTTACTATTTTGGGAGTTTATTTCATCCTCCTTTACAATTTTATTCTTGCAACAAGAAAAAGAAACAAAATTGTACATTCCTATTAGCTTGCGCTAATTAGGAATATTACAGTCCTCCCCTCCAAAATGTTTCTTTTCCTCAAGAAATTGATAAGGTGAGTGCTACAACTCATCTCCTCTTCCATTGGTGACACAAGAATGAGTTAATCTTCCTCCTTGTGCAAATTTTTCACCAAACCATCCCTCCATGACTTGTTTCTTCAAATTTTTTATGAGAGGTAAATGACCCATCCCATAAGGAGTTAAGAACTCAAGTGAAACAATCATGGCTAAACCAAAACTCTCCCTGAAACATGTAGCATAAGGTACATGGAGAGTCTCCATCCCATGTGGCACATACATGCTCCCCATCCTCCCTCCATAGAAGACCACAAATAGTACAAGCATGTCATCAATGTATGAAAGCAAAAATATGTACATACAAATAGAAAATTGGGCATGAGGAGGTGGGTCATAATCACACATATGATACCAACCCAGGGCATCTCTTTCATGCCTCAAATTAGTACATGGTAATTGGTTTTCCCACCACTTACTTGCTGCCCAGTTCATCTCACTATTTCTGAAGGTGAGAGATATGTTTGGTGCCTTTGGGAAGCACCCATCATTAAAGTAAATCTCCCTTTGCACATCAAGGGAGTGGTCAAATTCAGAAATTTTAGTTGCAAAACAATTTCCATGAGATTTACATGATACATTGCTCCTTTTAGGAGTCATGGTCTACATACAAATGGTAAAATAAAATGTACAATCAGAAAAATAAGATTTCTTTACATGAACATATCCTTTACCAATAAAGTATATCATACACATGGAGTTGTGCATGGATATTTCTCCCCTTTCCAAAAAAGGAAGAGATGGCTGAAATGACTCTTGCATAGAATCCCATGGCTGCCCCAACTCCACATAGCTCATGCATTCTTGAAAATGTTGATATAGTTCCTCTTCCAAAACTTCCCAATCAAAGCTCCTCATGATGAGGTTGTAGATCCTCATGGAATATAGATGGCTGAAACAAAACTCCTTGTAGGCTCCTTGTAGGATCTTATTCTTGAGCTTAGAAGCTCTAGGAAAAAATATTCTACCATGATGATAGATGACTTCTCCTTGGACTAAGTAGCCCTCTTCATGCAGCTAGTCATCAAGTATCATACATGTGTGCAGATCTTTGGAATAATCCACTAGCAGTTGGGATTTCCAATATAGATCTACATTGATTAACAATGATAGTGCTAATGATGCATCAACAAAAATATCTGTCATGTTGTTGATCCTTCCCTTGACATCTCCTATGCCAAAGGTGTGTCTTGGAAGGATGTTCCTTCCACTCTTCTACTCCCATAGCACAGGATCAGAAAGGAGAGTGGGTGATGATGATAGGGGAAGAATATTTCCCTCCTTATTGAGCTTATCCAAGTCTCCCAACACTGTATATTTTCCTTCAAGTGCTCCAAACCCTCCTGAATCTAAGCTTGGAGCATCAAGTTGTGAGTTGTCCCCCATAAAATATAAATCTGGTGGCTTCCAAGGTGGTTTGCCACTAGATAAGGAGGCTTCAGGGACCATCCTCATATGCAGAATAGGTGAGATCCTCATGTCCCTACTTCCACTATGCAAATTCAACTCTGTTTTATGTGTGGAAGTCTCATGAAATCTGGAGACCCCTCTTAGTGGTGTAAGAGTGCCTCTGATTGGAGAATCTACCCCAACTTCTGATAGTGGATCAATTTTGTGATCCCTCCTTTGTTTCGTCTCACTATATTTTTGCATAGACATATGTTGATCATGTCATGCATATAGAAGATCCTTAGGAATTCCTTGCAAAGGTTCAAGAACCCCTTTAGTGGAAGCCATTGCTTGATCTCCATCTCCAAATGAAAATAGACCTCCTCTTGCTGTCACGGCTCTGTAGGATCTTCTCTGCTCTTCCTCTCCATTCTCCTCATCATTGGAGAATGCTTCATCATCAGGAGATACTTTTTCTTGATCTCTTAGTGAAGAAGGAACCCTCATGTCTTCTCCTTGAGAAGAGAGTTCTTGCTGAAGTGGGCCTTTTTCCTTTGGAAAATCATGCATAAGATCATCGACCCTTTCAACAATGTTTAGGAATGGAGTTGGCTTTATGGTTCCTTCCAATTCATGCAAAGTTTAAAATTCCTTGGGCTTGATTTTCTCTCCCCAAGAAGTCTCAGAGTGTCTTAGATGAAATATTTTCACTAGTCCTCTAGTCAACTTTGCATAAGAAAATATATTTATCCCTTTCAAGAAAGATGACTCAAATAGCCACCCAGCATAAGACTTTCCTTGAAGATGCAGCATTGCTACTTTCAAGGATTCTTCTTCTGACATTTGATGCAGATGAAATTAGGTGTCAAGATTCCTTACCTAAGAATTCGCTGAGTCTTTTGGTGATCCATCAAAAATAGGTAGGGAGAATCTACCCAAAGTGTGTTGCATGCACCCTTTTCTTCTACTATAGCTACTAGATATTTCTTCTTTGAGTTGATAGAACTCTGGGAAACTAAGATGCATTTTGAATATTTCTGTTAGCGACTCATATTCTTGGATATAATCACCAAGAGATTCCTCCTTTGGTGTCCCTCCTTTTCCTTCTTTCTTTGACAAGAAAGTAGGCATGCTCCAATGTTGTAGATCAGGTTGTGTGGCTGAATGCTCACACACATAGTAAGAATTACTGTGGATTTATTAATGTCAGAGTCATCCTGAGGGATCTTCATGTCTTTCCCTCTTCATTCCATGGATTTCTTCAGTTCATGCATAGCTTGAGAAAGAGTTTTTGAGATCTCTTCTCTCTGCAAACTTCCAGATAAAGGGTTTCGGCCCTTTACTTCTGTGTCTTCAGTGTAACCACACTTCTTGTTAGGTCCCTATATTACTAGTATAGTCCCTTATTTTTATTAGCATAACCCCCTTACTGTTATTATTGTACCCTTGTAACCCCCATTTTCTTATTATTGTGCCCTTAAATTATTATTGTTAGGTCGGCTAGGATTACATTGTGGCCCACTAGGATTACATTATGGCCACATGGACTCCTATATATAGAAATGAGGTTTTGTAAATTGTATCATCTAAGAATTGTTCATTTATGTAATGTATTGGAGGTTTCCCCCTCGAATTGGCTTATTTCTAAGGCGTTACTATCTCTTTTCTTCTATTTTTGGAGCTGGTTACACAACATTTGGTATCAGAGCATTGGATTTCTAGGTTTTCGCTAATCCAAATAGGTCATCGTGGCATTTTCGCTATAAATTGTTTTCTACAAAGTTTCAGAAGCTAAAATTTTTATGGTGTGAAGTTGAAATCCTAAGGAAGATCTTCTAAAAATTTCAGAGCTTGGTTTGCAATATTTTTAGAGATATGATCTGTGGAAGTTAGGTCTTTTTTCAGGCTCCTAGACAATTCATTGTGGAATTTTCACTATAATTTTTTTTTCTACAAAGGTTCAGAATCTGAAATTTTTAGGGTACGAAGCTGAAATCCTAAGGAAATGCATCACAAAATTTTAGAGCTTGGTTCACAATATTTTTGGAGATATGATCTGTGGAAGGTAGTGCTTTTTCAAGTTCCCGAATTTCATCTCAAAGAGGTGATCGTGGGAAAAGTTCAATAACTCTCTCTCTGAGCATTGGATTGGAGTGCCGTAAAAATTGGTCGCAAGTACATAGACTTTAATTTATTTTCTATCAATTTCAGAGGTGAAGGATGAAACAGAGACACAAAGCAAGTCATACAAGTTTACTCTACTGAACCAGTCCATAATTAGGTCATTGTGGGAGATTGGACATAACTTTGTCTTGGAGAATCCAATTCAAGTCAGACCTATAGAATTAAAAAGATAATTCAGAGGGCTACTTCAGTGTTGAATTTCAGATATTGAAGATCCACAATCATAGAGATAATACAATTTAAATATCTAGCTCCTCAAAATAAAGAAAAAGGTGTGTATTTTTCCGAATTGCATAATTCTTGTTTGAAAAATCAATTTGAATTGATTCCAAGGGCATATTGTAGAATAGATATCAGTATTGGGTTCTAAAAAAATGCCTCGTAAAAATAATTCAACACCCATTAACCCTTTAGAAGGCTCTACTATGACTCATGAAGATGTAGAATTGCAACATGATCTATCAATTACAAGAGCAAGTGCAACAAATTTCACTCTCGCAAAGAGCAACAAAAAATGAAATGGAAGTTTTGAAGAAAGGCATGGAAGCGAAGATGGACGGTTTGAAGAAAGGCGTGGAAACTAAGATGGATGGCATGGAAGCTAAGATGGATGACATGAAAGACAACATGGAAAACATGAAGAATGATCTAAAAGAAGACATAGAAGGTTTGACCAAGTTGATACAAGAAATTTTTCCTAATGGTGAAAAGATAGTAGAAGAACCTCATGATGAGAAAAAAATAAATGTTAATCGTGATTTCATAAACTCTAATGTTGGCCGGAAGAACCACCATATTCCAAAAATGGATATGAGGAAGTTTGATGGAAAGGATCCTGTAACATGGATACTACAGATGGAGCAATATTTTGATCTCCATAATGTGTAAAACATACAAAAGGTACGCATTGCAACTTTACATTTAGAACAAAATACATTTGTATGGTATCGATGGCTTTGGTCTTGCAAAAAACTTGTCACTTGGTCATTTTTTACGGAGGAAATGATAGCACATTATGAGGATACAAAGAGCAACACCTTCTTTAGCGAATTGATAAATCTCAAACAAAAGGGTTTAGTGGGGCAACACATTGACGACTTCCAAAAATTGAATATAAGGGTAACTGATATTCCATAGGAACACAGGATCGATCTCTTCATAGGAACTTTAAAGGATAACATCCAACATGAAGTTCGTATTTTGGAACCAGATTCATTGGAGAAGGCATTCAGGTTGGCAAGAAAATTTGAATGTAAAATAATGGCGACAAGGAAGCCTACCACTCAATTCTATAAAGAAGGAAGTGTTTCTACGCCTAGATTTCCACAACCTACAAGGTTGACACCACAAAAATTGGAAGAAAAAAGAGCAAAAGGCTTTTTTTATAGTTGTGATAGAAAATACACTAAAGGTCATAAGTGTGCTGAGAAGGAATTATTTTACGTAGATTGGGAAGAGGAAGAAGAAAATGAACAAGAAGAGGATATACACCAAGAACCAGCCATAGAAGAGGAAGAAATGAATCTGACCATATCGTGTAATGCACTAGCAGGAATTACCACTCCTCAAACTCTCAAGATAGAAGGAAATATCAAAAAGAAAAAGGTAATAGTGTTGATTGATTCAGGTAGCACCCATAATTTTATTCGTTATAAGGTAGCCAAGGAATTAAATTATTTCCTATATCCAGCACCAGAATGTCAAGTGATGGTTGCAAATGGAGGAACTATAAATTGCTCTGGAAAATTCCATAATATCAAGCTAACCATGGGGTAATATGTATTGAATAGTCCAATGATTTCCATTCCTATGGGAGGTTTTGATGTTTTACTAGGAGTATAATGGTTACAATCTTTGGGGACGGTAGCTTTTAATTTTCAAGAAATTTTCTTGAAATTTTTTTCAGAAGGAAAGGAAGTTGAATTATGGGGTATTGCGGGGAAGCCGGGAAAGATAATAAGCTCTAATGTCATGACAAAGCTTCTAAAGAAATAACAATGAGGCGTCATTGCACAATTATGCTCATTAGAAGTTCCAAAATCAAAATCATCTATTTCTACAGATCTCCAACAAGTCTTGGACAATCATTCCAAGGTGTTTGAAACTCCCAAAGGACTCCCACCTATTCGTGATCATGATCATGCTATTCATTTGATTCCAGGAAGTGTTCCCAGGCCTTATAGATATCGTTACGTCCAAAAGAGCGAAATTGAATGTATGATTGCAGAAATGTTAGAGGCGGGTATAATTCAACCTAGTCAAAGTTCTTTCTCTGCTCTTGTAGTATTGGTACACAAGAAGGATGGATCATGGCGAATGTGTCCAGATTATAGGGAGCTCAATAAGCTCACGATTAAAGATAAATTTCCCATTCCTGTGATTGATTAATTATTGGATGAATTACATGGAGAAATTTATTTTAACAAGTTGGATCTTCATTCAGGATATCATCAAATTAGAATGAAGAATAAAGATATTCCAAAAACAACATTTCGAAATAATGAGGGTCATTATGATTTTTTTGTCATGCCTTTTGGCCTTACTAATGCACCTTCTACATTTCAAGGGTTGATGAATTCCATTTTCAAACCCTTCCTTAGAAAATTTGTGCTAGTATTTTTTGATGATATACTAATCTATAATAGGTCTTGGAAGGATCATGTTGAACATGTTGATAGGGTGCTCAAACTATTGCAGGAGAAACAATTATATGTAAAAAAATCCAAATTTTTCTTTGGAGTACAAGAGGTGGAATATCTGGGTCATATTGTATCTCACGAGGGTGTTAAAGTAGACCCTAAAAAAATTAAAGATATTAAGGAATGGAAAGTCCCCAAAACCATAAAGCATTTGCGAGGATTTCTCAGGTTAACATGGTATTATCACAAGTTTGTTAAGAATTATGGGAGAATAGCAGCACCTCTAACAACATTATTGAAGAAAGATGCAATTTCATGGACTCCTGAAGCAACTAAGGCATTTGAACATCTTAAAGAGGCAATGTGCCTAACACTGGTCTTAGCTACACCAGACTTCACAAGAACCTTTATTGCGGAATGTGATGCCTCAGGAAATGGAATTGGTGTTGTTTTAATGCAGGAAGGAAGACCCATTGCTTTTTAAATTCGTCCAATCAAAGGAAAGTATTTAAAGAAACCTATTTATGAGAATGAAATGTTAGAAATACTGCATGCACTAAAGAAATGGATAACTTACCTAATGGGAAGATACTTCAAGGTAAAAATTTATTATGATAGTCTTAAACACTTTTTGGAACAAAGACTATCTTCAGAAGAGTAGCAAAAATGGGTCACAAAGATGTTGGGTTATGACTTTGAAATAATCTACAAAAAATGAAAGCTTAATGTTGTTGCAGATGCACTCTCAAGAAAGAATGAAGAGGTGGAAGCATTGCTTTATGCCATTTCTATTATCCAACCAGATTGGATAACCAAAGCAAGAGAGAAATGGAAGAAGGACAAAGATGTATGGACACTCATTCAAAATTTGCAGCAAGATCCTAGTACATCTGATACATTTAGTTGGAAAAATGATTCCTCATGGTACAAATATCGCTTATATGTTTGTAATAATTCCCAACTAAAAAAAAAGATTCTTCTCGAATTGCACACTTCTCCTTTAGGAGGACACTCAATATTTTTAAAAACTTACCACAAGGTGAGGAAAGAATTTTTTTAGGATGGCCTTAAATCTGATATTCAAAATTTTGTGGCAAAATGTTTGGTTTGCCAGCAGAATAAAGTTGAGACAATTAAGACCTCGGGACTTCTACAAAATTTATCCATTCCAAGTCAACGTTGGGAGGATATTTCAATGGATTTTATCACAGGTTTACCTAAGTCTGAAGGAAAGAGTGTCATCATGGTGGTAGTTGATAGACTTACCAAGTATGCACACTTTTGTGCATTATCTCATCCATTTAAAGCAAGTACAATTTCCACTACATTTATGGATAGAATTCAAAAGGTACATGGAAGCCCAAGGTTTATTGCAAGTGACAGAGATCCCATTTTTACTAGAAATTTTTGGACAGAGTTATTTTCTTGATTGGGTACTCAATTAGCTCATAGCTCATCTTATCATCCTCAATCTGATGGTCAAACTGAGATAGTAAATAAATTTTAGGAAGGATATCTTCGTTGTTTTGTATCTGATAAAAAAACACAATGGGTCAAGTGGTTATCTCTCGCTGAATGGTGGTATAACACTTCCTTCCATACTGCAGCAAAAATGACCCCATTCATGGCACTTTATGGATATCATCCACCATCCATCATATCATATTTGAGGGAAAATTCGAAATTTCAAGTAGTGGAAGATCACATCGAGCATCAGTAAGAAGTTCTCCAACTCTTAAAGGATAACCTCAATTTGGCAAAAAATCAAATGAAACAACATGGAGATCAACATCACAACGAGAGAAGTTTTGATGTAGGATATTGGGTATTTTTACGGCTACAACCGTATAAACAAATGTCTCTCAAGAAAGCTAAGAAGGATAATAAATTATCACCAAAGTACTATGGTCCTTACAAGGTGTTACAAAAGATTGGTACTATGGCATACAAATTGGAGCTTCCTACTTCTTCGCGAGAGCATCTAGTTTTCCATGTTTCATGCTTAAAGAAGGTTATAGGTGAAAATATTCCAGTTCAAACAATATTTCCAGAACTTGATGAGGAAGGAAAAATCATATTCGAACCTAAAGAGGTCACGGAAACAAGAACTCGATAGCTACGAAATCGATCAATTTCAGAGTATCTCATCAAGTGGAAGAACTTACCCACTGAAGATTCTACATGGGAGGATGAAAATTTTATACAGAAGCACCCAGAGCTACTCAAGCATTGAAGAAGAAACTTTTTTGAAGGAGAGGGGCATGTTAGGTCCCTATATTATTAGTATAGTCCCTTATTGTTATTATTGTACCCTTGTAACCCCCATTTTGTTATTATTGTGCCCTTAAATTATTATTGTTAGGTCAGCTAGGATTACATTGTGGCCCACTAGGATTACATTATGGCCAAATGGACTCCTATATATAGAAAGGAGGTTTTGTAAATTGTATCATCCAGGAATAGTTCATTTATGTAATGTATTGGAGGTTGCCCCCTCGAAGTGGCTTATTTCTAAGGCGTTGCTATCTCTTTTCTTCTATTTTTGGAGCTGGTTACACAACACTTCTTCATCAGTATTTTATTTCCATGAAAATACATATTGGCTCTTCAATAAGCAAAGCATAGGCTATGCCAACATAGTTTCTTCGATACCACTGTAATATCCCCAAATAGGGACTACTAGCAAGGCATGCCTGAAAAAATGCATTTTTCAAGAATGGTTGCAACAGAATTGAAATTTATCCCTTGTATCCCTTAGATATACTAATATAAGACCCAAATAAAAGAGGAGAGAAGAAAAAAATCAACTTAGGTGGGTTAAATAGATCTCCCACACCCAGTATGGCTTGGAAATTGCCCAAGGAAGGGGCTGTAGTAATACAAAGAACAGTTCCCATAAAATAATGCAGTTTTAGTTAACAACAGTAAGAGACCAACATGATAGCTCAAAAATAGCTTATAAAATGGTAAATTATATTTACAATGTGGCCCAATCAATGTACAAGAGAAAGATGGAAGACTTTCATGAGAAAAAACCCTCTAAAAGAGGTGCTGCAACAATATATTTCACTGCAAATCCTTGAAAATGTTATTTTTATGAGAATACAGTAGCTGTAGGTTAAAAATCAGATATAGAATAGATATATGTACAAAAGGTTAGATCTATATCAGATCTGTACACTAGACTGTCTCAGATTTAGATACCCCTTGGGGTTTTCAACAAAACATGAAGCATATGGAGTAGATCTGATATCTCATGCAGCAGATTTGCAGAATTATGTAGAATTCCTAAAGCTTATAGAAGAGTATCAAGATCATATCTGAATATGACATGGATAAGAAGATAAATCCATGGATCACCACAGTGAGAGACAAGTTCTCATCACTAGAGATCAGTCCTCAAATGTTGCCAAAACTCCCTGCAACTTTCCTCTTGGAGATAACGCAGTCCTAGAAGACAAAATATGCTTTATACTTGATGAAAAGTTTGTCTTAATTCCAAGTTATGGATTTGGAGCTCTGACGATCCAATACACTCTTGACAATGGGATAGAAGACTTTCCCAATGAAAAGAGGCACTAGAATAGCTTATATATGAAAATATCTATCCTTCACTTGATGTAGCTTACAAAGAAAACTAAACCCTCAACAGGATCTGCATTGTAGTTGGAAGTATAAGCTTGGCTAGATGCTTGATAGTGGACAAGAAATGCAAGACTCCTTTAAGAGGCCTCTCAAGGAAAGAGGTGGGATTCCCGATCAGGAACACCCAAGTGCTAAACAGCACTATTCTTAGCTAAATAGCTAGAGAATGAGAAGTGTATAAACAGAAAAATCCTTTAAAGACAATATGTACAACAACCTTATTATGTAGTTCTCCTCTTTCTTTTATAGGATTAAAGCCTTGTAAAACACTAAACCAACTCAAAGGTTTAGCTCCTTTCACATGTGTAGCCTCCAACTAGATCTACATTGTGCATCTAGGAGGCACATTGCATCTAGACAATGCTATGGATTTGGTCCTGTTGACCCAATCAATTGTCATAATCCATTTCACACATAAGGGGGTTTTATTTAGGCAGCCCAGATTTAGCCTTGTTCACATGGGCATTGGTTTATTTTGTTGCTTTAGGAGTTTATTTTATCCTCCTTTACAATTTTATTCTTGCAACAAGAAAAAGAAGCAAAATTGTACATTCCTATTAGCTTGGGATAATTAGGAATATTACATACTTTGCCTTACAACCCTACATATCATCCTCAGTTAGTAAAAAAACCATTTCAGCAGTATGATCTTCAACCACCTCAGTGGAGAAACCCATCACAAGAGTGGAGGCCTCACCATAATAACCCACCTACTCTACTACCTCCACCCCAATGTCAACCTAAATTAACTCATTCTACTCCACCCAACTTGCCTCATATTCCTTCACAGCCAAATCTGAACCCAAACAACAAGTAGGCATAATAGGTTTACACTAGGGAGATTTCCTATCTAGCTTGTGTTGTGGAGATGCATGAGATTAATCTGAGGTCAGGAAGAGTAATCCCAGAGAACCATCCTCCATATCCACTTGTAGAGGTTGAGGAGGAAAAGGGAGGAAATCAGACTCAGATTCAACAAATTCCTTTTACTGAACAATTGATTCACTCTAGTCAACACACCCAAGAGGAGATTGAACTTCAGGGAGAAATGAAACATTTGTGTGTAAAATTACCCCTTTTCTAGGCCATTAAGGATGTCCCTATTTACAATAGGATAATCAAGGAAATTTTCTTTAATAAACCTAGGAGAAAGAAGAAATATACCCCCACAATTAATGTAGTAGGGTAGTGTTAGGTCCCTATATTAATATTTTAGTCCCTTATTGCTATTAGTGTAGCCCCCTCATTGTTATTGTTGTACCCCTGTAACCCTAATATTGTTATTATTGTGCCCTTAAATTGTTATTTTTAGGTCGGCTAGGATTATATTATGGGCCCATGGACTTCTATATATAGAAGGAGGTTTTGGTCATTTGTATCATCCAAGAATTATTCATTTATGTAATGTATTGGAGGTTTCCCCCCTCGAAGTGGTTATTTCTAATGTGTTGATCTCTCTTTTCTTCTATTTTTGGTGTTGGTTTCATAACATTCGGTATCAGAGCTTTGGATTCTAGGGTTTCACTGCTCCAAATAGGTCATCATGGTGGTTTCTCTATAACTTTGTTTCTATAAAGGTTTAGAAGCTTAACGTTTTAGAGCGTGAAGTCGAAATCCAGAGGAATATCGTCGAAAAATTCTAGAGCTTGCTTCATAATATTTTCGGAGATATGATCTGTGGAATATAGGGAATTTGGAAAGCTCCTTAATTTAATCTAAATAGGTCATCACGGAATTCTCACTATAATTTTTTTTATACCAGGGTTCAGAAGCTAAAATTTTCATAGAGCGAAGCTTAAATCCTGCAGAAGATCTTGTAAAAGTTTCAGATCTTGGTTCACAACATTTTGTGAGATATGATCTGTGGAAGGAAGGATTGTTTTAGGCTACCGAATTTCATATGAAAGAGGTGACCATGGGAAAAACGTCATAACGCTCTCTTTGAGTATAAAATTAGGATTCTGCAAAAATTGGCTGCAAGTAAACAGACTGTGTTTTTCAGAATATCAATTTCATAGCCGAAGGAGGAAACAATGACATGTGGCAAGTCTTATAAGTTTTCTCTATTGAACCATTCCATAATTAGGTCATTGTGGGAGATTGGGTATAACTTTGACTTGAAGAATCCAAATCAGGTCAAACCTATGACATTCGAAATAAGAATCATAAGGCTACTTTAGGGCCTAATTTCATATATTGAGGATCCAAAATCATAGAGATAATTTAGTTTCAATATCAAGCTCCTCAAAAGGAAGAAAAATGTGTGTATTTTTTTTCGAATTACATAAGTCTCATCTGAAAAAAAAAAAAAAAAAATTTAGTTTGAATTTATTCCAAGGGCATATTGAAGAATAGATATTATTATTTCGTTCTAAAATCCCCCTAAAAAGAATTCAACACCCATTAAGCCTTCAAAATTCTCTACTATGAATCATGAATATGAAGAAACACAACATGAGATATGAAAATTACAGGAGCATGTGCACCAAATTTCGCTATCACAAAGAGAAACAAAAAATGAAATGGAAGTTTTAAAGAAAGGCATGGAAACTAAGATGGATGGTTTGAAGAAAGGAGTGGAAGCTAATATGAACGGTTTGGAAGCTAATATGGATGGCATGGAAGTGGGCATGGAAGCTAAGATAAATGGCATGGAAGCTAAGATGGATGACATGGAAGCTAAGATCGATGAAAAAAATAAAGACAACATGGAAAACATGAAGAATAATTTGGAAAATTTGATACAAGAAATGTTTCCTAATTGCGAAAAGAGAGTAGAGGAAACTCATGATGAGAAAAAAGTAAATGTTAATCGTGATTTCATAAACTCTAATGTTGTATGGAAGAACCACCATATTCCAAATATGGATATGAGGAATTTTGATGGCAAGGATCCCGTAACATGGATACTACAGATGAAGCAATATTTTGATCTCATTAATGTGAAAAACACACAAAAGGTACACATTGCAACTTTACATTTAGAACAAAATACATCTATACGGTATCGATGGCTTTGCTATCGTAAACAAATTGCCAGTTGCTCAAATTTTATGGAGGAAATAATAGCACATTATGAGGATACAAAAAGCAATACCTTCTTTAGCCAATTGATAAATCTCAAACAAAAGGGTTCAGTGGCGGAGCACATTGAGGACTTCCAAAAAGTGAATATAAGGGTAACTGATATTCTAGAGGAACACAAAATTGACGTATTCATAGGAACTTTAAAGGATAACATCCAACATGAAGTTCGCGTTTGGGAACTTGATCCATTGGAAAATGCATTCAGGTTGGCAAGAAAAATTGAATGTAAAATTATGGAAATAAGGAAGCCTACCACTCACATATATAAAGACGGAAGTGTTGCTACTCATAGACTTCCAGAACCTCCAAGGTAGACACCACAAAAATTGGAAGAAAAAATAGCAAAAGGGCTTTGCTACATTTGTGATAGAAAATACACTAAAGGTCATAAGTGTGCTGAGAAGAAATTATTTTACATAGATTGTGAAGAGGAAGAAGAAAATGAACAAGAATCTTCAAAAGAAGAAGATATACACCAGGAACCAATCCTATAAGAGGAAGAAATGAGTCTGACCATCTCGTGTAATGCATTGGTAGGAATTACCACTCCTCAAACTCTCAAGATAGAAGGACATATCAAGAAGAGAAAGGTAATAGTGTTGATTGATTCGGGTAGTACCCATAATTTTATTCATTGTAAGGTAGCCAAGGAATTGAATTGTTTCCTATACCCAACACCATAATGTCAAGTGATGGTTGCAAATGGAGGAACTATAAATTTCTTTGGAAAATGCCATAATATCGAGCTAACCATGGGGGAATATGTATTGAAAAGTCCAATTCTTTCCATTCCTATGGGAGGTGCTGATGTTGTACTAGGAGTACAATGGTTACAATCTTTGGGGACGGTAGCTTTTAATTTTGAAGAAATTTTCTTGAATTTTTTTTCAGAAGGAAAGGAATTTAAATTACAAGGTATCACAGGGAAGCCAGGAAAGATAATAAGCTCTAATTTCATGAAAAAGTTTCTAAAGAAATAACAATGAGGCATAATTGCACAATTGTGCTCACTAGATGTTCCAACATAAAAATTATCTATTTCTGAAGATCTCGAAAAATTCTTGGAAAATCATTCCAACGTGTTTGAAACTCCCAAAGGACTCCCACCTATTCTTGATCATGATCATGCTATTCATTTGATTCTAGGAAGTGTTCCTCGAAACATCAGTCCTTATAGATATCCTTATGTCCAAAAGAGCGAAATTGAACGTATGCTTGTAGAAATATCAGAGGTTGGTATAATTCAACCTAGTCAAATTTATTCCTCTGCTCCAGTAGTATTGGTGTACAAGAAGGATGGATAATGGTGCATTTGTCTAGATTCTAGGGAGCTCAATAGGCTCACCATTAAAGATAAAATTTCCCATTCATGTGATTGATGAATTATTGGATGAATTACATGGAGCAATTTATTTTACCAAGTTGGATCTTCGTTCAGTATATCATCAAATTAGAATGAAGACTCAAGATGTTCCGAAAACAACATTTCGAACTCATGAGGGTCATTATGAGTTTTTGGTCATGCCTTTTGGCCTGACCAATGCACCTTCTACATTTCAAGGGTTGATGAATTCCATTTTCAAATCCTTCCTTAGAAAATTTTTGCTAGTATTTTTTGATGATATACTAATCTACAACAGGTCTTGGAAGGATCATGTTCAACATGTTGACAGGGTGCTCAAACTATTGCAGGAGAAACAATTATATGAAAAAACATCCAAATGTTTCTTTGGAGTACAAGAGATGGAATATCTAGGTCATATTTTATCTCACGAGGGTGTTAAGATAGACCCTAACAAAATTAAATCCATTAAGGAATGGAAAGTCCCCACAACCATAAAGTAGTTGCGAGGATTTCTCGGGTTAACATGGTATTATCGTATGTTTGTTAAGAATTATGGGAGAATAGCAGCACCTCTAACAACATTATTGAAGAAATATGCATTGTCATGGACTCTTGAAGCAATTAAGGCCTTTGAATATCTTAAAGAGGCAATGTGCCTAGCACCGGTCTTAGCTATGCTAGACTTCACAAAAAAATTTATTTTGGAATGTGATGCCTCAGGAAATGGAATTAGTGTTGTTTTAATGCAAGAAGGAAGACCCATTGCTTTTGAAAGTCATCCAATCAAATGAAAGTATTTATAGAAAGCTATTTATGAGAATGAAATGTTAGCAATACTACATGCACTAAAGAAATGGCGACCTTACCTAATGGGAAGACACTTCAAGGTAAAAATTGATCATGATAGTCTTGAACACTTTTTGGAACAAAGAATATCTTTAGAAGAGCAACAAAAATGGTTCACAAAGATGTTGGGTTATGACTTTGAAATAATATACAAAAAAGGGAAGATAAATGTTGTTGTAGATGCACTCTCACGAAATAATGAAGAGGTGGAAGCATTTCTTGGTGCCATTTCTATTATCCAACCAGATTGGATAATCGAAGAAAGGGATGAATGGAAGAAGGATGAAGAAGTGTGGACACTCATTCAAAAGTTGTAGCAAGGTCCTTGTACATATGATACATTTAGTTGGAAAAATGATTCCTTATGGTACAAGGATCACTTACATATTTGTAAGAATTCCAAACTAAAACAAAATATTCTTTTGGAATTGCACACTTATCCTTTAGAGGGACACTCAAGAATTTCAAAAGCTTACCACAGGGTGCAGAAAGAAATGGACTTAAATCTGATATTAAAAAGTTTGTGGCTGAATATTTGTTTTTCCAACAAAATAAAGTTGAGACAATTAAGACCCGAGGTCTCCTATAACCTTTATCCATTCCAAGTTAATGTTGGGAGGAGATTTCAATGGATTTTATCACAGGTTTGTCTAAGTCTGAAGGAAAGAGTGTCATCATGGTGGTAGTTGATATACTTACCAAGTATGCACACTTTTGCGCATTATCTCATCCATTTATAGCAAGTACAATTGCTACTACATTTATGGACACAATTCAAAAGCTACATGGAAACACAAAGGTTATTGTGGGCAACACAGATCCAATCTTTATTGGAAATTTTTGGACGAAGTTATTTTCTTGTTTGGGTACTCAATTAGCTCATAACTCATCTTATCATCCTTAATCAAATGGTCAAACTGAGATAGTGAATAAATGTTTGGAAGGATATCTTTGCTGTTTTGTATCTGATAAACAAACACAATGGGTCAAGTGGTTACCTCTCGCTGAATGCTGGTATAACACATCCTTCCATACTGCAGAAAAAAATAACCCCATTTATGGCACTTTATGGATATCATCCACCATCCATCACATCATCCTTAAGAGAAAATTCTAAGGTTCAAGCAGTGGAAGATCACATTGAGCATCAAAAAGAAGTTCTCCAACTCTTAAAGCATAACCTAAATTTGGCACCAAATTGAATGAAACAACAGGCAGATCAACATCGCAGCGAGAGAAGTTTTGATATAGGAGACTAGGTATTTTTACGGCTACAACCATAAAAACAAATGTCCCTCAAGTAAGCTAAGAAGGATAATAAATTATCACCAAAGTACTATGGTTCTTAAAAGGTGTTGCAAAATATTGGTACAATGGCATACAAATTGGAGCTTCCTGCTTCTTCGCGAGTGCATCCAGTTTTCCATGTTTAATGCTTAAAGAAGGTTATAGGTGAAAATATTCCAGTTGAAACAATATTGCCAGAACTTGATGAGGAAGGAAAAATCATATTGGAACCTAAAGCGGTCATGGAACAAGAACTTGACAGCTACGAAATCGATCAATTTCAGAGTATCTCATCAAGTGGAAGAACTTACCCACTGAAGATTCTACATGGGAGGATGAGAATTTTGTACAGAAGCTCCCAGAGCTACTCAAGCATTGAGGACAACACTTTTTTGAAGGAGAGGGGCATGTTAGGTCCCTATATTACTAGTTTAGTCCCTTATTGTTATTAGTGTAGCCCCCTTATTGTTATTATTGTACACTTGTAACCCCAATATTGTTATTATTGTGCCCTTACATTGTTATTGTTAGGTTGGCTAGGATTATATTGTGGGCCAATAACTGTAGAAATTATTGGATGTAGGTTTCATCTATACTATATCACATAGTGAGTGGGTATCTCCTCTTGTCTTAGTCTCGAAGAAGTATGTAAAATGGATAATTTGTGTTGATTATCGGGAACTCAAAAAATCCACCAAGAATGACCATTTCCATTTCCCTTTATAGATCAAGTTCTGGATGGACTTGCAGGGAAAATTTTATTTTCTTTCCTAGATGGGTTTAGTGGGTATAATTGGATCCAAATTATCCCTGAAGACTGGGACAATACTAATTTCACATGTCCTTGGGGTACCTTCACTTGTAGAGTCCTTCCCTTTGGGTTGTGAAATGCCCCATCTACTTTCCAAAGAGTTATCTTGAGAATTTTCTCTGAGCTATTCCATGACTCGATTGAAATCTACGTGGGCGATTTCATACCTTATGGGGATGACCTCCAAGAAGCTCTCTCCAATTTTGGATAAGTGCTAAGAAGATGTATTGAGATGCATCTCTCCTTGAGCCTAGAAAATTGTGAATTCTTAAAAATAGGAGGAGTAATATTGGACCACTCAATATAGGTGGACCTGAACAAAAATTACCGTCACCAAGAGAGTGCATGCTCCTTAAAAGTAGAGAGATGTCGGAAGTTTCTTAGGTTTAGATGGTTACTAAAGAAGGTTGATCAAAGACTTCAACAAATTGACTTCACCATTATTTTATTTATTGGACAAATACTTTGAGTTTACTTGGTCCATTATTTTCAAGAATCTTTTGAGCTCATTAAGGAAAATTTGACTACCACCCCCATTTTCTGAGGTCCAAATTAGGATCTTGCCTTCCACGCCCACATATATGCATCAAGAAAAGTTGTGGGGGCAACCTTGGGGCAGTTAGAATACACATTACCTTATGCGATCTATTTAATTAGTAAGAACTTGTTGAAGGTTGAACTCAATTATACTGTCACGGAAAAGGAAATATTAGCCATTTTCCACGCTTTAAACAAATTTAGACATTATATCGCTAGTTATCATACATTTGTGCACACTGACCATACATCCATCAAATATTTAATGAATAAAATTGATGTTAATGCTAGAATAATTAGATGGTTGTTGTTATTACAATAGTTTGACATAATCATTGTTGATAAACCTAGGAAGGAGAATGTTGTTGCATATTTTTTATCAAGGTTATCTCTACCTACAGATGAGGAAGGAATGGTGGATGACCAATTTCCGAATGAACACCTATTTGCAATTTCAACACTCTCTCCATGGTTTGATGACATAAATAACTACTTGGTTGTTGATAAGTTCCCTCCAAATCTCTCATCTAGGGAGAAAATCAAGATCATCAGATTAAACTCCCCTTTCATGTGGATTGGTGGAAATATCTTCAAGCTGGGTTGTGACCAAATTATCAGGAGATGGGTGAGGGAGGAATAAGTTTTTGACATCCTTTCTGCATGTCATGAAATTATTTATGGAGGCCAATTTTCTGCAAAAATACCATCCTTCAAAGCTTTGTAGGCAGGTTTTTATTGGCCTACCCTTCACCAAGATGCCGAGAGATATACACTAGTAGGTGTGAATAGTGCCAAAGGATGGGGAAACCTAGACAGAGGTATGAGATGGTGTTATGAAGGTAAATCCTCTCTGCAGACAGTGACGATCCCTCTAGCCCTAGAATGGGTCTAGTAACAAAGGGAAAAGCTAAAGTGTAGGTTCCTAGTTAACGAATGAAAAATATGAGCTAGATTGACCTACCTAGAGTCAAACGCTATTATCGTGGCTGTCGTGGTGGTGGCCTCTTGATTTATGTCTCGGAGGGTCATGGTCCTTCCGCAATGATATTTGGATACCTGCATGAAGATCAACAAACAAGAGTAGCATACGAAACAATGATCTCATCCATAATTAATAACCATTCAAGGAGGGTTAAGCATATTTCATCAAATAAAACACATTAACACAAGATGGGAACCAAACAATAGTCATGTATATGTATAATAGAAGAAATAGTTACAACCAGAGCCTTGACATTGCAGCCTCCTTCAGCAGGGTTCAGTCGAAGAGCATCTCGATGAATCATTGGGGAATTGGGATGGGATGAAGATACAAGCCTAGGATCTCTCAATAAGGGTCTCTTTCATTCTATCTTTTCCAGCAAAGTGTATAGGAAATTCTTCAGCGTTTCAGCTATAATATGTTTAGTTCAACTAGCTCGTCACTGGAAGATGGCTATATTTATAGAGGGAGAGGAGAAGGTTGGGATCCCGAAAATAGTGGAAGGGAGGACTTGTCCCTTGGGAGGTTTCCCCAAAAGGTGGAAACAAGAGGCCAAAGGAGGGAGGTCGGGGTTATTTAGTCGAACCACTCCAGATGAATCGCCCACGAAGTTGTTATGATGGAAACTTTGCATCTATTTTTAAAAAAAATTCCATAAAAAGGTTGGTGGGGGAAGCTAACTGAGACAGAGTGCTAGCTAGTGTGGGGTCCAGTGTTCATCTTCCTCATTGGCACGAGGGCGTAACGGGCTACGAGCGCCAAGGAAAAGACATATGTTTTTGATGGTTTGTTTAGAAAATTGTCAACAGAAGGAATGTTGTCCTTATGGCAACGGATGCAATGATGGTATTTGCAAGGAATGACACCTTATTTTGGTCACAAAAATGAGCCTCCAATGTGTGGGATGGTGATTTCAAGGAAAATGAAAAAATGTTGTGTAACAGATGCCTTTTCACTGCCAGGTGGCTCTGGAGCCATTTGAGAATTGGGGTATGGAATTCATTGGATCCGTTGATGCGCCATCTTGGCAGAAAAAGTAAATCATAGTCTTCACTGAATACCTGACAAAGTGGGCTGAAACAAAGGCTATAAATGTAGAAATAGAGGAGAAGGTATCATAATTTCTAAGAGGGAATGTGTTCTACAAGTTTGGATACCCTAGAAAGGTAATCATTGTTTAGGGGACTCAATTCACATCTCATCTCATTGAAAATATTCTAAGGAGGAGCAAGATAAAGCATAAGAATTCCACTGCCAACCATTCTCAAGTGAATGGCCAAGTGGAAGTGACCAGCAAAGCCTTGGAGAATATCCTCACCAAGGTTGTGACCAAAAGAAAAAATATTGGGCAGACAGATTGGTAGAATCCAATTGGGCCGAAAATACCACTTGGAAGAAAACAACATGGTTCACTCCTTATGACTTGGTCTATGGGAAGAAATATCTACTTTAAATTGAGTTTGAGTTCAAAACCTTGAGGATGGCAGTTGAGTTAGACCTAGATATCACACAGGCCCAACAAGAAAGGTTGTTGCAATGAAATGGCTTGAATGAGTTCAAGATCCAGACAATCCTTCACACAGAAGTGATTCAGTTGCAAAAGAACTTCTGGCATTACAATCATATTAAAGAGAATACCCTTCAAGAAGGAGATTGGGAGTTGATGTATGGCTCAAGTTTCAAGGATTTCAAAGGAAAATTAATGAAAATTTAGCTTAGACCTTAGAAAGTGGAAAAAGGCTATGATAATGGTGCAATTTATATGAGGTACATAAATGAGGAGGGGATTATGCTGCTTGCCAATGGTTATAGGCTCAAATTTTACAAAAATCCCCTTTCTAGGATTGAGTTTAAAAATTTCATAAACATGAAGGTGTATGTCATTGGAAACTACATAGTTTCCACCACCTCCACCTCCTAGAAAAAAAAAAGAAAAAATAATATATAAAGAGGCATGGGTGAAAACCTCTCTGGGGCACCCAAGGGAAAATCCAACATTGAAAACCTCCATGAGGCAATCCTGGAGGAAAAAAAACAAAGAAAAATATCCTTGGGTGAAAACCTCCTTGAGGCACCCAAGGTAGGATTGTGGGTTGAAAGCCTCCTTAAGGCACCTAAGGCAGGCTTGTATGTTTAAAAAATTTGTGGAGGCATCCCACCTTCCATCGAAAAAAGAGAGAGACAGATAGAAAATAAACAAAAATAAAAAGAGAAAAATGATGCCTATGCACTCACTTGTTTTTTTTTTGCAGGTTGTTGACCCAAGGAGTTTTTAGATCCAAGGTAGTAGTTTCTTCCTCTCTTATTTCTCATCCACTTACACACTCCATGGACAACTCCAACATGCACCCATTCACTCATTCAACCTTTCAAGTAGGAAAAAAACTCCATTTTTACTCTTGACTATAATTGCTACATGAAAGTCGTAGCAGCTACAAGATTCTTGTAGCATTATAGGAAACCTTGTATATGTTATAGAAAACTTATTTACAAGGAAAATGGATATCTCAAAGGTTTCTAAACTTCAAAAATGGCATGATAATTTATTTTTTTCCTATACCTACCACTCCTAACCCTCACTTCACTCCATGCACAAGGATTCACCCTCTAAACCCTATGTTGCACCACTAGCAGCTAGATCATCTATCCCTTGGCAGGAGGCCTCTCCCCTTACCTCTCCATAACTCCACTCATTCCATAACTCCATATATAACCTCCTTAAACCTTTTCCCTTCATCTCCAAGCAATCTAGAGCCCCAAGAAGTAGAGAGAAGACTGCTACAGGAAGTTGAAACGTTTCCTGTAGCAATTTTTTATATGGCACAACAAGGTCAAAATATGAGAATAAGATGATGAATATGGCTTCAAAGGACCACCAGAATACTCCAGCAGAATTAAAACCCTAGCCAAGGAATATGAGGACATCCATGTAGCACCCGCAAGAAGAAAAAAACAAATAAAAAAGTTAAGCAACTCACTCAGAAAATAAGAAAATAGATATAAAAAACACAACAAGAGAAACATAGTCATGGTTGTCACCAAACTCCATATCCCTACACCAGATCATGTTTACAAAACACCATCAATAGGTAGGCTCAGGCATGGCCCTTCACCTTTCTCTATGAACTCATATTGATCAAAATGATTTAATGTCGAGATTTAGAGACTAAAAAGGAAAAAAGGTGGCCACTTAGCTTGACCACCCTCGAAGTGTTAAAGTGGATGAAAAATTGAGTGTACATGCCACTTGAGAAAGTTAAATCAGTCAAGGGAGAGCTCAAAAGGACAAGGAGGTGATTTTGATGCAGGGACAATGACTAACTGGAGTGGGACCAACAATCCCAAAGAGGAAAACTCGTGCTCAGTCCAAGTCAGCACTCCGCTCCAAATTCAATTAAGAGGCCATAAAGGTAAGTTTTTCCTCATTATGACCATTTCATTTATCATTCCAAGAGAAGTGGGAGAAAGAGAAGTAATAGGAGACATCAAAGAGAAAAGCATCTAGTATAAGCTTGAATGCACCCCAGTGCTATAGGAAATAGTGAAGTGCTTCAGGAAACTTCATAGGAAGATCATCGGGGATAGGAAGAGAAAATTAGAGCCAATTTTTGGTGGTGTTACATCCTATTACCATCATTAACAAGAAAATACACAATAGGATAGCGATAAGTGGTTGCACCCCTCCAGAATTGCAATATATCCATGAAATTTATACACAGTTAGTCATAAATTGGAAACTAAATGGTGAAATATGAGTTTGTTTGAGACCATAATATCCAAGGCACCTCTTCATTAGAAAATCTTGAAAAAAAAGGATTCTACCACATTCCTATCATAGCCACAAAATGGGAGGGGGATTTAATATAAGGGAGCCCACTGATATCAAAATAATAAGACTACACCCTCAAGTAGTGGATATTTCTAGGAACCACCATGGCTAGGTTTCTTCAAGCTTCTCAAAGGTTTTGATGAGGATATATCTTGAGAATTATTAGGGGCTCTGCAATCACACTCAGAGGAGAGAGCCGCCACTATGGTTATAGGCCTAGCTATCAAGTTTCAACTAAACTAATCAGTAGAATCACAAATTTTCCCTTAGGATTCAAGTGGATTATGAAAGATAGGATTCCCAACACTTTAGACAAGAAATTATTCTTTATGCTAGGAGAAGAATTAATTGAGTAAGAGAATGCAGTGAGGAGATAAAGCCTTCTATACCCTTGGGATGAAGTAGCCTTCCACATCATGAAATTAATCTCTTGTGAGGGCAGGCTTAGTGTAGTCTATGGATACCATTTTAGGTTGTTTAATAAAATTATATTTCAAGGAGAACTCTCTCTAGAACAAATATTGAGTATCCTTCATTACCTCTTGCACTCAATAATAGACATGAGAAAAAAGGTGAGGGAAAGGACATACTAGCATTTAGCTCATCATGGCCTCATTGAACTGATAGTGAGTGATTGTCTGAGCATATTACACCTCCCTCTATCTTGGTCCTCATTCATAGACATGGATAGGGAAGCCTTCATAGCCACCCAAACTCGACAAAACTCTACCTCTAGTCTTGAAGATGAGGAAGAATAAGAAAAGATGGAGGTTGAAATAGAAAATACAGAAATATTAGAACTAGAGAAAGGGAAAGAAAATAAAAAGAGGGAAATGAAAAAAAGAAGGAAGAGATAGAGGAGAATAAGGAAGAGAAGATAGAGGAGAATGAAATATTGGACCTTATGCTAGGCATTGATTCCTCCCCTCAATAGGCCATCATATCACCTGAGATAGCATAAAAATAAGTGGATGCTACCCTAGCTACTTTTAGCACATGACTAAAAGAAAAGGGGAAGATACAAACGCCCATATACTTCAAGACTACAAAAATTCAAAGGGTAAGGAAGGGAAAAAAACATACTCCAACAAAAATCCCTATTACCATTGAGGAGCCACCTAATAAGGATGATGAATAAGGTTAGAAGGAGGAATGGTTCAAGAGGTCACCTCACCTATGAGGACCCCTGTGACCTATATAAGGATACATTCATCAATATTGGCATCCCCTACACATATACCAACCCCAATAGACCCTCAAAAGACATAAAATATGGAAAAACAAGAAAGATATGTTTTTCCACGGGAAAAACATATTTTTCTACAGGAAAATTTGTCTTTGCTACAAGAAGCTCCAGCATTCCCAAAATCAGAGAAGGAAGCCTTGGAAAAGGGAGAAAAGACACCCAGTGGTGGGAAAGACGCCCAAGAAGCTGATGAAAAAGCACAAGATGAATGGAAATATTCCAAAGGGGAGGAAGAGAAAAATGAAAAGGAGGATACTACCTCCCCAAAAACTATCCCCAAATATATATCAGCACTGCCACATCCTAGCCCTTAGCCAAATATTAGCTCCTACTATACATTTATTGAAGGGGGCAGATTGATTCCTCAGAAGTTTTCAGTCCATTTATTTTATCAGTTATAACAATAAATAGCACACACTCATCATTAGATTCAAATTGCTACAAAAAAAGGTGTACATGACATAGCAATAATGGAGGAGAAGGTCACTAAGTTGAGAATGGATTTTTCAGATGTTAGGCTTAGAGAATCCATGTTGAAAGAGAAGATTCAGGAAGCCTAGACAACGAATTCAAGATTTCAAGATTAGCTTCAATAAAAAAGACAAACAAATGGCCAACATAAAAAATTTGTGCATGGAGGTTGTTTAGTCAATTTAATTTTCTTGAAATTCGAGCGTAAATTATCATTCAGAGTCAGTAAACTAATGAAGTGCAAGTGCACTATATATGCTAGAAGAATTTGTCATTAGAGTGAGGATTGAATTTTGAGTTTCATTAATTTTTGAATTCTGGATTAGTGTTAAATTCATATGGATTAGTGACTTTTAAGCAATCTGTTATCTATGTTAAATATTATTCCTATAGTTATGTTCAATTTGAATTGAGCTGTTAAAAATGGTGTGTGAGATAACTCCTTTCAAAATATATGTTAGATTAATTTCCAATTTGTTTTTATCAAGTTGTTTATGAGATTTTTATGCTGCAACAAAGAGAGAACTAAATCTAAATTATTAAAGCATGAAATATTGTACAAGTCATATTTTTATGAAAGAATGAGAATTGAAAACTAACTTAAACTTAAACTAAAATATTATGAAAAAAAGAGGTTTTATCTACTGAAATTTTTAACCTTAAATGTAAATTAAAAAAAATGAATTGAGCTATATAAAATATGGAAATAAATTTAAAAAATGAATCTGTGAAATAAGCAAAAACATAGCATTGAACTATTTAAACAGAGCTTGAAAATGAAATATAAATTAAAGCATTAACCAAATTTGAACTATGAAATGATAATAAGTTTGAAATAAACTAAAAACTGAAAGAAAATGACTTGATCTACATGCAGGGGATTTCTGCAACGTAGTAGGTTTATTTACCACTAAAATATCATCAATGCATGAAGAAGGAGCTTCGAATGAAGGTACAAGTATTCCAAAAAAATACTCAGGAAAATAAAAAATGGCATGCCCTGAATACACAAATTTTCCATGGTTTTATAAATTGCGTTTAAATAGTACGCGAGCTTTATGACTACAGTTCTCTTTATAATAACTATACAAGTTAAAAAATTAAACAAATATCTCTATCCTATCGACTATCTATTAGGAAATAAAATCGACAAAGTATTGACACTCTCATACTCTATTTTTGAGCGTTGCTACCTGTTGACTCCCACCTTTGACCTCGTAATTATGTGATATCCTTGATGAATTGGATTGGATAATCAAGAGGAGATCCAAGAAGGGATCATAATATATATACCCATATATGTTTTTTGTTGAGCTAGCGCACTAGAACCGTGTTATCAATGGAGGTAGCTACGGATCTATGAAATAACTGTGAAATTGTGTTAATTTTGTAGCTGAATGTAATATTTAACAAAACAATAGGGCATATTATAAAATGCTAAAAATAGGACACATAAGTGTTTTACCTTGTCAAAATCATACGATTTATGCCTTTATTATGTTGATAGTGATGGGAAAAGAAGGAAAATATGGATGAAAATGGGTGTCAAAAGAAAAACGTTCTAGGACATTACATTCACCCACACAGAAGGTTTTGTATGTCATCATACAAACAGAAAATTTTTTCATCTCTGTTAAGTTACTGCATATCCTTGGACACTTCTACCAACACATCCAAATTTATATTTCTCACCCTCTTTCCTATTACTTCCATCCTTCATTTCTTCATAAGGATTTTTTACTTCAGATTAATGAATTTTCTCTTCATGGCCCTGTTTCCTTTATTCAATTTCTTGTTCTTTTAATAATATTGAATTAAATTTAGAAGAAGGTTATCACTCTTGGAAATTTGAAATTCATTCTAAGCTTTCAAATATTTATTTTCACCTTTAATAAACATGTTTAATGTCTCCAGTTCAAAGATTTCATTTCTGAGGATGTCAATAACTTGACTGTGGTTCATTAAACTGGTCCTTCTCTTCTTCTTGAATTGGAACTGGTCTCTTGGTTGCTTCTCTTTTCTCCAATGATCCTATATAATCATAAATCTCTTGTTGTAGGGGATCGATACCTAAATTTTTTCCTAGACTCTAAGGAGGTCAAATTTGAGTGGGTGGTGATGCTTTTGGAGATTTTACTGAATTTTATTCTCCCTCCAAATCATTGTATTCTACATCTTTCGAGGGTACTTATTTCATTGTTTTTAGCCTCGTAATTCTTCTTAGTCATGTGATAGGGGCCTTTGGAGTTTTAGGCTTTTATTTCTGGGGTGAAATATCAGTTTGGTTGTTGGATTTCTTCCTTCTAACATCTTTTGTATTTATTTTATTTAAAATTTCTACAATTGGTATGTCATATTTTGGCAAATGTTGCTACTGTTGTGGTTCTTGTTCCAATTATGTCTCAACCTTCCTTTTCTTTTGAATTCTGCTACTACTTGGATGTTCATTTGCTTCTTCTTCAAAATTATTTCTCACTAGAAAGGTTTCCCATGTATCCCCTATACTTTGAAGATGGAATTCAACAAGTATTTTAACTAGCCCATTGTGATGTTAAAGAATTAGTTCGATTAGTTTAGAATCAGTTTCAAATGTAGTTCCATAAACGTCCAGCAAACCGTCCAATTCCCTGTATAAATGCAGTTTAATGAATCTGTCAAATAGAGCGTGTTCTCATCGATTTCTCTGTCTTGTTTAGTTCTCAATCTGCTGTTCTGTTTTATCTGCTGTTCTGTTTTTTCTCTGTCTGTAAATTTGTCATGGTATCAGAGAAAGGAATTGATCTTGTCGATCTTCTTTGTGAATCTGTTCTTCTGGTTGCTGTTTGATTGTTGGAATAGCAGAACAGTCTGTCAAGGAGCATTTGTTTTGTTGAAGAGAAGCTGGTCAGAGCATTCGTTTTGTTGAAGAGAAGCCGAGTCATGATTTGTGCTGAACACTGTTGTTGTCGGACAAGTGTTTTGCTGTCTCTTAAATTGAAGACTGTAGAAGGAAGCAGTTTGAAGTTTTGAAGTCCGTTGAATGGGACACTGTCTGCTTTGTAGTTGTCGTTGTAGAGAAGAACAAAAATTTTTGTTGCATACGAAGGTTGTATCCTTGCTTGCTGCCTTCAAACAGGAAGAGAAAATCCAGCCTGTTGCTGCTGCCTATCATCTGGATGTTTGTATAATCAGATTTATACTCATCGTTTTTCTTTGTCTGGATGTTTGTATAATCAGATTTAAATTTGTGTGGTAAAATAGTTTATGGTGAGGTTGATAAATTTGCCACCAGAATATTTGGTTTAGTATTTGAGGAGAAAAGAGAGTGCCTTATTTTTTTTGAAGAAAGGTGTTTCTTTGTAGTTTTTTTTTTATCAGATTTCTGACTGATTACAACATGGCTTCGTCAAATCAATTTGCGATCCCCACACCTCTATTTAGTGGGAAAAATTATGATTTTTGGAGTCTTAAAATGCAAGCATGTTTACAAGGCTTAGGGTGTTGGGAATTAGTAGAGTTGGGGTTCGAAGAAGCTGACGCAAATGAAATTGCTGGTATGACTGCTGCCCAAAGAAGACAATTTGATGAAATTAAACAGAAGGAAGGTAGAGCAAAGTCCTGCATTTTAAATTCATTAGATGACGCTATCTTTCCTAAAATTACTGCTGCTAAAATTGCGAAATCAATTTGGGATATACTTAAGGCTGCATATCAAGGAAATGATAAAGTAAAAATGGTAAGATTACAGACACTTAGAACCCAATTTGAAACGCTTAAAATGACTGACTCAGAAACCATTGATCAGTTTATGACTAAAGTTATGGGTGTTGTAAATCAGCTTCGGATGAATGGTGAAGAACTAAATGACCAGAGAATTGTTGAAAAAGTTCTTAGATGTTTGCCAAAAAAATTTGATATGATTGTCACTGTTTTTGAATCGAGAGAATTGACAAAATTATCTGTGGAAGAATTAACTGGTTCTTTGTTGGCACATGAAGCAAGAATTAATTTAGATGGCAATGATTTAGAGCATGCTTTTAAATCTAAAGCGTCAATGGATAGAGGTAGAGGTAGAGGTTTTCGTGGCAGGAAAAGTAAAGGTAGAGGACAGTCTCAGTCTGATGATAGACCACAGGTAACTGAAACACATTCAGAGAAGTCTCAAAATGATCATGGTCATAAGTGGATAGATAAATCTAAAATTCAGTGTCACTACTGCAAAAAATATGGCCATTATAAGTCTGAATGTCGAAAACTACAGTATAAAAATAAAGCCAATGTTACAAACACTGAATGTGAAACATCCGATGCTTTATTTTTGGCATGCCAAGTAACTGTGCAAGTACCTAATCAAGATGTTTGGTTGGTTGACAGTGGATGTAGTAATCATATGACTGGTCATAGTGATTTGTTTTCACATCTTGATACATCTTTCAGTTCATCTATTGGTTTGGGTGATGATCGTCAGGTTAAAGCTTCAGGAAAAGGTGTTGTACCTGTCTTAACCAAACAGAATGTTGTGAAGAAGATCTATGATGTTTATTATGTACCCAATTTCAAGCATAATTTGTTGAGTGTTGGTCAGTTAGATGCACATGGTTATGATTTTAGCTTTCACAACACTACTTGCACGATTGTTGATAAGCATAAGTCTCTTGTTGCAAAGATTCCAATGACAAAGAACAGGTTGTATCAGTTACAGTTAAAAAGTGAGAAGTTGTATGCACATAATGTTTCAACACCAACTAACTCTGATTTGTGTCATTTGCGATATGGTCATTTACCTATCAAAAGTATGAGTTTGTTGCAAAGTCAGTCCATGGTGAAAGGGTTGCCTTCTTTGTCTGATCATATCTCTTCATGTACAAGTTGTATTATGAGTAAACATAAACGAGATAGTTTTGCTTCAGCCACCTATAAAGCCAAAGAACAACTAGAGTTAGTGCATACAGATTTATGCGGTCCTATGCAAGAAAAATCAGTTGCTGGCAGTCTCTATTTTCTTACTTTCATTGACGATTTTAGTAGGAAAATTTGGGTGTATTTCATCAAATATAAATCAGAAACATTTTCGAAGTTTAAAGAGTTCAAGGTCGAGGCTGAAAAACAAAGTGGCAAGTTTATTAAAGTTCTGAGGTCTGATAAAGGAGGTGAGTATGAATCTAATGAATTCATTGATTTTTGCAAACAACATGGTATTAAAAAACAAACGACAACCAGCTATACTCCACAACAGAACGGAGTCGCAGAAAGAAAGAATCAAACAATTATGAATATGGCTCGAAGTTTGCTTAAAACACGAAATTTGTCTAAATATCTATGGGCTGAAGCAGTTGCATGTTCGGTATATATTTTGAATAGATCGCCAACTTCCAGTGTTCAAAATTTTGTACCTGAAGAAGCATGGAGTGGACAAAAGGTAACAGTTTCACACTTTCGCGTATTTGGTTGTATTTCTTTCGCTCATGTTCCAGAAAAATTGAGAAAAAAGCTTGATGATAGGAGCGAAAAGTATATTTTTATAGGATATAGTGATCAATCTAAGGCATATAGATTGTTTAATCCTATAACTAAGAAATTTGTCGTAAGTCGAGATGTGAAATTCCTGGAAGACAAGTCTTGGAATGAAATGGAGAACAATACTTGTCCTGATCCTTTTATTTTGTTAGATGAACATAAAACATCTGCAACAAGAACTCCAAGATTACAGGTTCAAGAAAAAACCAGTAGTAGTTCATCCAGCAGTAGCAGTTCATCGTCTTCTGAGTCTGATTCTGATAATCCAAAGATGAGAAACTTAAGTGATATTTATGCACAAGATGATGTTGATGATATTGTAAATTTTGCATTTCTTTCATTCCAACCTACTTGTTTTGAAGAGGCTATAAATGACAAAGTATGGGTAGATGCTATGAATAATGAAATCGATGCTATTGAAAGAAATCAAACTTGGGATTTGGTTGATCTACCTCATGATAAAAACTCAATAGGTGTCAAATGGGTTTTTAAAACAAAGTTAAATGAGAAAGGTGAAGTTGATAAGCACAAAGCACGATTAGTTGCCAAAGGTTTTTCTTAGCAACCTGGCATAGATTATGGTGAAACATTTGCACCTGTAGCAAGAATTGATACAGTTCGATTTGTATTGGCTATTGCAGCACAAAACAAGTGGCCTATTTACCAAATGGACGTAAAGTATGCTTTTTTGAATGGTGTCTTGAATGAAGAAGTATATGTTGAACAACCACCTGGTTTCGAAATAAAAAATCACGAACATAAAGTGTACAGGTTGAAGAAAGCGTTGTATGGCTTGAAGCAAGCTCCAAGAGCTTGGTACAGTCGAATAGACCATTACTTGTTAAATAATGGTTTCAGAAGGAGCGACCACGAGCCCACTTTGTATATCAAGAATGATCATCAAGGTAATATTTTGATATTGTGTCTTTATGTTGATGACATAATCTATACAGGTAACATGCAGTTAGATGAATTTAAATCTGCAATGAAAAATGAATTTGAAATGACAGATCTTGGATTAATGAGATACTTCTTGGGTATCGAAGTGAAACAAACACAGGATGGTATGTTTATGAGTCAACATAAGTATGCTACTGACATTTTGAAAAAGTTTAAGATGGACAGGTGTAAACCGGTTGATACTCCTATTGAAGTTGGTACAAAGTTGAGTAAATATGATGTGGGCACTATTGTTAATGCTACTTTGTATAAGCAACTTGCTGGTAGTATTATGTATCTTACTGCTACTAGGCCTGATATAGCATTTGCAGCTAGTTATATCTCCAGGTTTATGGAATCTCCTAAATACTGTCATTGGAAAGCTGGAAAAAGGGTGTTAAGATACATTGCAGGTACATCTACTTATGGTTTATCGTATGCAGCCTCTGCAGACAGTAAGCTTGTTGGTTATACAGATAGTGATTATGCAGGATGTATTGATGATCGGAAAAGCACTTCTAGCTATGCTTTTCTATTTGGCAGAAACTTGATCTCATGGTCATCCAAAAAGCAACCCATAGTTGCACTATCTTCAACAAAGGCCGAGTACGTTGCAGCAAATTCCGCATCATGTCAAGCAGTGTGGCTAAAACGGCTTCTCTCTGACTTTGGATATACAGATAATGAACCGATTTCAATCCTTTGTGACAACACTTCCGCTATTTCCTTGTCGAAGAACAATGTGTTTCATCAAAGAAGCAAACATATCGACACTCGTTTTCACTTCATTCGCGAACTCGTCAAGAATGGTGACATTGTTCTCAAATTTTGTGATTCCAAGGAGCAGTTAGCGGATATTTTCACCAAACCGCTAGGAAAATTTAATTTTGAATTTCAATGTCATAAGTTAGGAATAAAACATATGTAACCCTCAAAATTAAGGGGGAGTGTTAAAGAATTAGTTCGATTAGTTTAGAATCAGTTTCAAATGTAGTTCCATAACCGTCCAGCAAACCGTCCAATTCCCTGTATAAATGCAGTTTAATGAATCTGTCAAATAGAGCGTGTTCTCATCGATTTCTCTGTCTTGTTTAGTTCTCAATCTGCTGTTCTGTTTTATCTGCTGTTCTGTTTTTTCTCTGTCTGTAAATTTGTC